>JANPWX010000043.1:3821820-3935006 GCA_024734555.1 Trochalopteron elliotii
GCGGGAGGTGCCGCGGGAGCCGCTCCGGGCACGGCACCGGAGCTTCGGGACAGCGCCATTCCCTGCCCCGCCGACAGCAACCCGCCCAGGCGGCTTCCGCGCACCGCGCATCGACTGCACCAACCCGCACCTGCATCCAGTTACTACTACTATTATGATTGTTGTTGTTGTCATTGTTATTTTGTTGTTGGTTTTATTTACTTATTATTTCTAGATTATACTTTTTCTCTTTTCTTTTCTTTTCTTTTCTTTTCTCCTCTCGCTCCCTCTCTCTTCGGTGCAAGGTTAAGCTGCGGGTCCCGGCGGTTCCCAGGGGAGCGCAGCCCAGCACCGTGCAGCCCCCGCGTCTTCCTCTCAGCCGTCGGTCCTGGAGCGCCTGTCAGACGGCGCTGGGGCTGGGAAGCCTTTCCAGCGTCGCCCCTCCTGGCCGGCTGAATGCCCAGGGCTCGGCTCTGAGGCTGATCGGATCCGCCGGAGGGGGAGAGCGCCAAGAGCCGGCTCTGCAGGAGGAGGTGCTGATTTCCACAGGCTCCCCAAAATCACTCCCTGCGGCAAAAGCGTCCCACCTGCTCTCGAAAACGGAGCTAGCCAAGGAAGCTGTCAGGCCTATCTTTAGTTCTTTGCTCCACAGATGGACTGTTAGTCATGTCCTGCCCACATGGAGTCTAGTGGTTTGTGCTGTTAAACTCTGTGTCGTGTAGCCATAAATGCTGAGGGGAGGTGATCTCTGTGTAGGATGTTTTTTCCTATTTTTGTAAGGGTAGCTATCAATTAAGGCTTGGAAAAAAAGAGAAATAGTGCAGAGTCTTCCTGCCCTTGTAATGACACCTGGTATTTCCCCCACCAGTTATGTTAGGGCACATCATTTACATGAAGACAAAATTTAAAGTGGGGGGGAAAATCCCTTCCAACCCAAGCTGTTCTATGATTATTCATGTCAGAGGAAACTGTGCCATTCATTCCCTTCTGAACAGCTCTGTGTGAAGGAGCAGAGCAGAGATTCAGCTTCTTGTGCAATGTTTATGGGACCTCTCCTGCTGCACAGTTTAAGGGACCCCATGTCCCTAGGGGTGCACAGACCCCATGCAGAACTGGTGCAGCAGCTCTGCTGTCCCAATTAACTGACAGAAAGAGCGACCTGGAAATGCCATGAGGGATATCCATGGAGTCTCCAACCCTTCCCACTGCTGGAAAAAGAGAACACCCCCTTCTTTAGGGCTGAAGTTGAGGTGCAGAGGTGTTCACCACCACTGAGTGGGCTTGGACCCTCTGCTCTGAAGGGTGCAGAGTAGGGCTCATGGCAGCTAAATCTTTCATGGCAGAAGAGCAGTGACAGTGCCATGCTGCTGATGAGATGATGCTACACCTATGAAGCTGTGCCTGAGGCCAAGTACACTAATGAGGTCATAGATATCCCTTGGGGAGCAGAGGGGAATGCCAAATACAAGTGTTCTCAGGTAATGCAGAGTGGTTAGCACCTTAAAAACCTACTACTCAAAACCAAAGGAATTTTCTGCCTTTTTTTTTTTTTTGTTTAATCTAAAACCACCTGAATTTTGTCCTAATCCTGTTGCTTTGTGGCAAAAAAACTATTTCTATGCCCACAGAACAATTAGAGGATTTTAGTACATCTGCAGACTGCATTTAACTGAGTTTGAAGATCAAAAGATATGCTATTTTTGTATGGTCTTCTGTGGGACTCCTCACAGTGGTGTTTGAGGCCCTGGTGGATGATTTTGCTATCAGCACATGCCTAAGTGTTTCAGGAGTTGTAATCTTCATTGTGCAGAAGGGAGGCTGCAGAGCCAAGAGACAGAGTCAAGCGAAAAATCACCTCACCTCTGAGTACATCCAGTCGAAATGCCCACGAGGAGATCTGCTGACTCAGGGGACCTGTGGTCTGGAGATTTAGCTGCAGGTCAGTGCTGACTGGTCCCTCTCTCCTGCTTAAGGCTCCCAGCATCATAGGTGAGATTATGTATTTGGTCTCAGCTACGGCCAGGTGCTTCCATGTCCATCGTGACCAGAGCATGTGGCCAGTGTGGCTCACCCTGAGCCCTGCACACCTGTGATTTCCTAAGCCAAAACAGCCTGGTCTGATGGATATCATCTCTCACACCCCTCAGGTATTGAATGCCCAGAAACAAGAACTTTTGAAAACAGAGAGGCTCATTAGGAGGTCCATGTAAGATCTGGGAGTTTATCGGTCCCATAACATGGAGGTTTTTGTCTGTATAGACATCCTGACTTGTGTTTCCTTCCCTTAGACACTTCCCATATTTCTGTTTTATACCAGCACCAGCATGAGCACAATGCTGCAACAACAGTCACTTGCTGCTGTAGTCCCTCTGCATTCAATTTTGTTTCCCTTGGCAGAGAGGTATTAGGATCACGCACAATCCATAGCATCACAGACATCCTGGATGAAGCTAACAATATATTTGTGGCCAGTTTGGTTTTGTGCCATGTTCCACTAATGGTGCTGAAAGTAGCAACTGGCGCTGGGGTGGGCTGACAAACTGTCTTTACCTACCAAAACAGTTCTAAAAATGAGCATTTGTCTTATCTCTAAAACTGGATATTTGCTGGCTATCTCTTAACAAAACCTGCTTTGCAGCAAGTGAAAAAACAGAAGGTGATTCCAAGTTGACAAAGAAAAGGTCAAAGCAAACAAACAAACTTGGGTCCTACCTTTCCTTCAAATACAGCAAGTGAAGCACCTACAGGTACAACTGTGACCTGGTCAGAACCTCAGGGAAGGGCATCCATTTTCAGCTGCACTCTGCTTCCAGGAAGAAACAATGACTTTCAGGTTTTTAAGAGCTCTTTACACGTGATCTCTAATCATTAATTGGAGAGATGCAGTTAGGTTACAGGACATAATCTCAGTAGAATTTGTTACCAGAGCTTTTTTCCTGAATTCCTTTGACCCTGCAACCTCCTTGATGTCAGCCCAGTACAGAGTCATGGCTGAGGAGGGAATATGGCTCTTTCACTTTCATTCTTCATAGCTGTAATTAATTCTCTGCATCATCTTCATCAGTGAGTGCAGTTAAAGGAGGGATAAAAGGGGTATCAGTCTCTCTAATGCAGAACTGATTTAGATGCTCTTCTGCCAGCATTTGGATCTGACCCAATACATAAAACCACAGTACAAGCCAAGTGTGTGGTTGAGTCTTCTAGCAAGCACATACACTAAAACATCCATGCAAATACATATATCTTAATATAAAACTTAGCATTCTCACTTGCAGGTGCTTCTCTGTTTCTTCATTTACCATTTCATTATTCCTGGATGGTGACTTCTTTTTTGTTTACAATATCCCAAAGTATGTCAGGTATTTCCCATTAAAAGAAATGGGTAGAGTTGAAAGCAACATATCCTATACATAGCAGCAGCCTTTGTTTACAGAATATATAGAAAACAAATATGTCTCAGGATAAGTAATAGCACTTCCTAAAAGTCACAATTAGCTTATATTGTTGTTTTGTAGAATCTGTTGAAAAAAGTGGGTTTTTTTCCCTCATGCAAAATTTCTACTCTAGCTGAATAAAACCTTTTCAGACTTCTTTTCCCTCCCTTTTCTCTCCTGAGCAACTGTCCTCCCAAACCACTTTTCCAATAAAATGCTGCATTTGGCCAAACCTTACCATTTGGTATCCAGAAGCATCTGAGAAAAATCCTCATGAAACCATAATCTCTTAGTATTGCTCATTTCCTTACTTGCTTCCTTGGAATGCTTATTTACTTTTGGCCTTCTAACCCAAGTGCCCCCAGTATGGCAGGAAGCACTGAGCAGCCCACAGGTGGTGCCTCTGCCCACCACCCATGAATGTTAATCTGAAACCAAAGAATGAGGTGAATTTTCAACTTCACCTGGAGTGCACCATCATGCTGCAGCCCTGCACACACATCTGTGTCCCCCACAGAACACTGAAGGCCAGGGGGTCTCAATTATACACAGTGCCTCTGCCACCTCTTTCCCAGTAGCCACAGTGAGCAGAGCACTGGGAGGGAAGGGGAACAAATGAAACTTGTGTTGTGTTGACAAGGTAATTTTATAGATGTGTTTCATGGTACTTTTACAAAAGGTCGTTTCTCTGCCAAAGCTTCAAGAAACAACCCCCAAATGCATTAGTGGGCTATTAAATAGTTTGGTTGGATACACACAGCCTAGTTTTCATGGTGTGTGTGGAGTAGGAGCGATATATCAGCTGTCACTCCTAATATTTTATAGAAATTGTTGGGACTGAAAAGTCTCACCCAAGGTCATCACCTTCTGTGTTCTGTTCTCAAAGGCAGGCTCAAATAGAGCAATTCCCAGCTCATACAGAATATGATCATTTTCTTCTGTTGCCATATAAATCCATTATTTCCAGTAGGGCCAAAGCAAAACTTTCTGGCATGGTCCTGTCCTCACTCATCTTGCTTGCATCAGGGAATGGCAGCATTAAGTGGTAATTGTCTCAGCCCAGTTCCAGAATTAAAAATGAGGTTCTTAGCTGTATCTACATATTTGCCCATTCTACCAGCATCCCTGGAGAGCAATCCCTCTTCTCTAACCTCTCTATGGCCCTGATATTCCCTCTCACTAGAATGAATGAATGAGTTTTAAGAGTGCATTTAATTTAAGGGGTTAGGACCCCTTTATGAGGTCAGACCCAAGTACAGCCTTTTAAAATGGTTTTCTCCAGGGATGGAGTTTTTCAAACTCTGAAATAGTCAGATAGTGGTGATAAATGTATTCATTTAAAGGAAATTGGCAACATTTGAAAAAAAATAAAAATGCTACACTCAAGTTCTTTACAAGCACTTATGCAATGGTATCTATTAAGGTCCTTTTCAGGGAAGCCCCTAAGTATGCACCATGTATCAGGCTGTTTTTCTGACTAGGATGCTTTCTTGAATGTATGCCAAACCCCTAATTTCCAAAAGAGTGCACAAATCCTTCTTAGCCAGTCTCTTCTCATTCACCTTTGACCTTAAAGTTTCAGGATCTGAGATTGTCTTTCACTGGATGGAAGAAGTCTTTTATCAATGAGGGCCTGGGTAATCAAGTGGCTGAAATTGTGATGTTAAATCTCTCTGGGTCTGTGAAGTGTGAAAGATTTTTGCAAGGCTGGGGACTGCTTTCCTGATGCCAGGAGGATTTCTTGGTTATATTGTTGTTACATAAGTTGGGAAAGAAGCAAGCCCCTTAAGATTAACCTAATACTTGTCATCAACAGCGGAGAAAAATTAGCCAGCATTTGTAGTGGACTGGCAGGAGGTTGTTGTTCAGAAGGTGGTTATAGTGTAAAAAGGAGCCCCACTGTGCTCCTGGACATGGGGACAGTCCCCAGCTGCTGGGACCTATCAGATGATAATCAGGGGGAAATGCATTGAGAATATGAAAAGCAGTGAGAATGAAGATCTTCTTTCCTTGGAAACTTCACCTACCCAGAGATGGGATCATGGTGGTATCTGTGGGACAGAAGCAGATGGATGAGCAGACACCAGACACTGTCTGTGGCACTCAGCAGAGGAGACAGATAGTACCTAACTGAGTGTGAAGCTGGTCCCTGTACCCCTACAGCACCGTGGGAAGTTCTGTTCCTGAATAGCCTCAGGGAAAGCAGCAAAAGTCTGACAAATCCTTTTATGACTCTATGATTCTGTGGAAACGGTTGCTAATGGCAATGTGCCATTATACAAGGTCTCTTCACCCTCTACAGGTGGCCCCCAAACTGTGCAGAATCCAGGAAATCTTCTGTTTTGAAGGGCCAGAAATACCGTGATTACGACTGGAAGAAATTCTGCTCCCTGAGGGAATAATTAGGCAGCTGAGTTGAAACTGAAGTGTTGAACCACACTTTCCCTTTACAGTGGTTTTCTTTTGGAACTTGGAGGGTAATTCCTCTTTGAAAACACTGTGCACATCTCACTGTAACAGATGCTGGAGGGAGCCATGTTGTTCTCTCCATTACTGTCAGGAGAGGAAGCAGTGAAATGAGGGGTAAAGTGAGAAACCATCTCATCTGAAAAAAACCACTTTTTTTTTTCTTCCTGTAAAGCTGAGGTCACTTTGGGCAATCACAGCAGCAAGATGCACTGCCATAACCAGATGCAAAGCTATACACTTCCTTAGTGGCATGGGTTAAAACGATTTAGTTCATGGGATGTGACACTGGGTTTTTTCCTAAAAAAGGAAGCATGAGTAATCAGAAATCTCCTGTTTTAGTATTACCATAGAAACAAGCCATGGAAGAAGTAAATGAACTGTGTGTACAGAGCTGGATCAGGTCTTATTGAATCTGTAGGAATAAAACTAACAATGGTGGAAGAGTTCAGGGGACTGAATATCCCAGCCAGCAGAGCATTGAAAGCCCCTAACATTGTTCACGCTGCCACCATGTGTTTCTTTGTTCTCGATGAAATTAATTCTGTGCACTCTCCGTGTGTGCACATTTGGCTGGCTCATAGTAGTGACTAACAGTCAGAGAACAAAAACGAACACATGTTTTCCCTGCCAGGCTGTAGATTTCCTATGAGCGGTTCACAAATTATTTTGCTGTGTAAAACATGAGATTTTGTTAAATACTACTTTTGAAAAGGTATATCCAAAGTAGTAACTGTTAATATATTACAGTGGCTAATAGGGAAACTAAGGACAAGTGACTCAACCTTTTCCCATGGGACTGAACAATTTACATAAGCAATGCCTACCTCCACAAGTCACTTTCTCTCCCACAAAGACAGTAAAATTTAAATGTCATATGACAGAAACACTCCCAAAAGGAAATAAGGGAGAATTAACAGACTCATGAGCAAATACCATCATTGTTGAAATTGAAAATCTCCCTGGTTGTGACTTACATTAAAAAAAAAAATAAATATATATATATATTTATTTATTTATTTATTTATTTATTTATTTATTTATGCCATCCTAATAGCACAAGAAGGAAGTGAGCTAGAGGTCTTTATTAGGACTGCTGATCAGAGTTACAGCTTCAGAGTTTCATTGAAAATCCAGGCATGCTATGTCTATAGAATAGAAACTTGTGTATAACTACTGACAACACACGTATCAGTGTAGCTAAAGTGATTTTGGTGGTGTCAGTGACCATACTTAACCAGGTAATAGAGATCTCTGAGGAAAGATGGATTAGTACAAGATGGTGAAATTTCCAGGGGATTTAATGGAGTTCTTTTGAAATGCTGTCATAAATGCAGAAAAGCACAAGTCTGGAGAGTTACAAAGGGCAGACTCCTGTAGTTCTGGCCTTGCAGTGCCCTGCTGATGCTAAAAGAGCAGCTTCCCCTCTCAGTCATGATAAGAAAATACATCTTGTATCCTTGTGCTACACCATTGCCTCATTCTCTCCTGCACCACATGCATGTCGCTGTCAGTAAGGGCTGTGGGTAGCACAGCACTCCAGTAACTCCAGCAACAACATGTTTAAATTGTCAGGGACTGTATTTTGCAACGAGCTGAATATTTTGGCAGCTGTTTAGCAAAGGGTGTTATCCTTGGCATGGCTTTTGCTCTGATTACAGGAGCAGGCAGTGGCTTTGCAGAGGGAAGTGCTGGCGAACCTGGGAGCCACACGTGTGCTAGGGAGGGGATATCCTGGACAAAATCTGGGCTGGGGCTGTGGATTGAAGGCTTTAGCACCTGAAGTTTGTTAAATGCATTTCTATTTGTAAATGCATTGTATCGTCTGGTTTACTTTTTTTACAAAATGAATCTATTCTGTGGCTTCTGTACCTCCTGCACAGTGGGGAAAACAGCCTTGTGAGGAAAGCCAGGTGAGTCCCTTTGAAAAACACTCCTGATATGAAGCAAAATCTTCATGTCAACTCATCTTTTACTGACTGAGCTTGGAGTTTCCAATTTCCATTGACAGCAAAAGGCGAGCAGAGCTTTTCAAGTGAGCCAAGGAGTTCACCATTCTCCAAATCTGCAGAGTTTCAACAAGATCTCAGTTCCCAGAACTTATTTCCCAATCTTGCTTAAGCTTACTTCAAAAATAATTAGTTGTCCAAAATCCTAGAATCAAAAGAGGCACCTAAATAACTCCAGAATTTTGTTAGTATTTGGCATGAATAATATGTTGGCCTTTATTCTCAAACAGCCTCCAATTTTTCATGATGATGATGATAATAAAAAAAGTCAGATCAGTCTTGTTACTTTAAATCATCATTCTGGTTTTTAGGATTTATTTGAAGACAAAGAAATATAACTCTTCATGGTATTATTTGTTAAGTTTGATATTTGAAAGCACGCATCACTGTAATAGACACAGAATATACATTGTAGGCTCAAACAAGGTGGGAATAAATAAATAAAAAAAGACCATAGCAAACATTTTTAAATTATTGGGATGTGTTGATTTTGATCTATAATAAAGGACGTTTTCTGTATTGAAGAGGATAGTTGTCCGGGAGCAAAGCCAGGCGTAGCAGTGGTGGGAGGAAGAGAGAACTACACAGATATTTTTGTTACAAATTGTCCAAAAAGTGGATGCTGGTAATGGTTTAGTAAACAAATAGTACTCATAATTCATTGCACTACAGATGCCTGATACTAATGAGAATCCATGGAAAGATAAACAATAACAATAGTTATTTCTTTTTACTACACCATGTGCTTTGGGGGTAGTAAATATAAAAAAGAATTGCCACTAAAACCTTCTCAAGTACTCTTCCCTATCCAACGTTAATATGTTTTAAAAATCAGCTATCCACAAAAGTAAGCTTCTCTCAGCTTGTCAGTGGCAGAGTAGCGTTTGAAAGGAGATAAGCTTTGCCCTGGCCTGAGCTGCTGCCCTTGGGCTGGAGCAGGCTATCTGTCCTTTGCACACACACAATCTCTGCCCTGCAGCACTCTCCGTGTTTCAAGGAGACAACAGCCCAAGGGAGAAGCGTGCCTCAGGTTCGTGTCCATCCCTGGGCTGCTCCATGCTCCTCGGGATAAGGAGCTGTGGCTGGCACAGCAGCAGGACCCTGAAAAGAAGAGTGGGCTGGTCTTCCATGGTGGGGTGGTGTCCCAGCTCGAATGGCCCCATGTCCCAAGGTCTGTCACTTGTCACAAGCCTGTCCAGCACCCTGGGTTGCTGCCTCTGTGATCCAGCAGGGACGAAATGGAGAAATCTGAGCTTGCATCACATCACGCTCTGCAATGCCGAGCTCTGGGAGCCTCCTCTCCACACATCCCACAAAAACTCAGGAGAACTTAAAGCCAGCTGCAGGGAAGGTGGCACAGGAGCCAACATGAGGTGATGAGGAACAAGATAGAAACACTGTGTGCAGTTTCAGGGTTGAATCCCCTTTCCATGGGGAGCAGCTCTGGCACAGTAACCTGAGGACTGACTGCTACTCCTGGATACATGAAACATAATTTACAGAGTGTCTGTCCTCAGCAATGAGTTACAAAGAAGCTCAGGATAACATCTGAGGGCATTTCACCTGTGGACACCCAATCAAGGATTTCTGCATGACTTTCTTCAGTGTAGCTTCAATGCACTCCACTCTGTGGTGCCTGACTTTGCCACTCCCTGTACAGAACAAACATTTCTGTGCAGTGATGGGTCTCTAGGCTGACTTAAATCAGTCACACAATCAGTTCTACCAAAAGACTCAAAGTCCTTTTCAGTAACTGGAGCTATTGCATGGTAAATTTCAGGTTTTGGCAAGGAAGAACTTCAGCTGTACAGATATGACGAAAAGTTGCTCAAAACAAAAGAAAAAAAATTATCTATTTTTCCTAGTTCTTACATTTGAATTGAAATTATCTACACCAAGGGACAACCAGAAATAATTCAAGTAGAAGGTTGAAAATTTTACCAGTGTTTGAGGAACTGAAGGCAAAAATTGATCCTGAAACCCTAGCTGGGCCACATCATGGCCTAAACTGACATGTTGTACTGGAGTGTTTAACATTTCCATCATTTCCGTAAGACTTGAATTTTCTGAAACAGGTGTAACTGCCTATGGCAGGAGTGGTTGGAACTACATGGCCTTTAAGGTCCCTTCCAGCCCAAAACATTCTTTGATTTTATTGTGCACAATGTTCTTATGCTACTTATCATTATGCCATAACATATATAATTCATAGTGTGTCTGGATCTAGTTTCTCTCACCCACTCTCTGTTAAAAATATATAATGACAGAAGAAAAGCTACACAAAGAAGAAAATAGCCAGACCAAAAATGTGGCACCACTGCTGTTCAAGTAGTGACAAATAGACTCTCTACAGCCAGGAGAAAGGGCACGTGATGGAATATGACAAAGACTTCTATTAAGTCCTGAGCAGACTTGAAAAAATAATTTGGGAGTAATTGTTTGCTCTTTCCCAGAATAAAGGAATTTGGAGTAAAATGCACAGATTTAGGTGGCAGACTGGGAAGAGATGCAAGAAAAAATGTGTCCTTTGCACAACAGGTATCTAGGCTGCGGATCTCAATGCCACAGAATGTTATGGAGCTAAAAGGCCTGAAAGGGTTAAAACTGATTGAATACATGAATGGAAGAAAAATCCACAGGGAATGGAATACCAAGATGCCATCTCTGCAGCAGCAGTCAAAAAAAGGCTGGTAACTATATTAAGAGACTGTTTCTATATTACTGCCTATTTTTATGTTTTACCCAAAGTAGGTAGTACTTGTTGCTTCCAGAGACAGGATCCTGAACTAGCTGGACCTTGAATCTGATCCAGCGTATCTGTTCTTGTGATCTTACATTAATTTTTAGCAAGAGAAAAAAAGGTGGGGTGTTTTAGTACTCAGGACTTTTAAACTTTGAATCCTCTATGTGCAGTTCCCAGATCTGAGTGAAAAGAACTTAAATCGTATGGATTTAAAATCAATACAAAGATTTTTCAGAGACTTGGGATTCATGAGTAACAGGGCTATAATGCTTAGTAAATCAGAACTTCTGTATGCCAAAGGAATCCAAAATAGAGCATCGACAATAAACATATTCACAGCTGTTTTCTGATAATTTTGAAGTACACAATGGATTGCATTATTGTTTTGATGCAATTTCTGATTTTCAGATAAGTCTCTGGTAACATTATAAAAGAGAAGTCCTTTCTCCACACATATTTTTCTTCAAAAATAACAGGAATCAACTGAAGATTCTTGGCAAATTGTTACAAATTGTCCAGGACCTAGCTCTGCTAAGCGTCACATTTCTGGTTTTATATTATCAAGTTAACTTCAAATGACTCTGATTAAAAAATTCTAATTAAAAGATTAAGAATGTGGTTTGTTCTACTGCAATTTTGAATCCAAGAGAGAATTACTTGGATCACAGTGTTAATTTGAGCCACAATATGGTAATGTATATAGTTTTATTTTCCCCATCCTCTTTTATTTGAAGTTCTGATTAATAAGTCATATTCACAGGGGTCAGAAAAAGGAGAGAGATTAAAAAAAACCAAAAACAAAACCAACAAAAAAAATTGCTTATTATTATCACACTGTATAGGATCCAGACTTAACATCTCTTTGATTATCTCCCCTGGCCAGGATGAGATATGGTCTATAGTTCATGGCTCATTCCTCATAACCAGTGAGGCAGAAGTGCAATCTAATGAAAATTGATCTATAGAACATACTCCATCAGTGAAATATGAGCAAAGAAATTACTTCTGAAGAAAGTGAAAATAAAGAGCATGTACCAGACAGCAAAAACAGACAGAGAGAGGGACAGACACACAGACTGACATAATTTTTTTGCTCCAGAAAATCAGGTGGGGTAAATACTGGATCCATTCAACAAGTGAAGAGTTCATTGCTTCATCTACCTCAATGTCTCACTGCTGAGATTTAACTACAGGGACAGAAAAATAAAATTTCCTGCTTTATGAATGTGTTCTTTCACTAATTATCAGAAGATGACATTTTGGAAAAACGAAGAGTAGCATCACTGCTGAAGATGACCTCATAGCAAAATATGTCTTCAGTTCTTTCTTCCATGTTTTTTACTTGTAACATATGGCTAGTAGAACACTAGAATTCTGTGAGAATTAATTTAATACAGGGAGTGTTTCGGTTTTCTTGGGTCTGTAACAGCACAAAAACATGTTGGGGAAATAAATGCATTCCTTCTTATCTGAAACGTGGATCTCTTACGTGGTCACTTGTATGCTCTCAGCAAAGTAATAACAAATGATTTCCCCATCTGTGCAGGCTCACTGGTCTAGCATGGAAGAAAAATAACTTCTGTTGTTTAGATGAGCAATGAGGGAACACGGATCAAATCAGGGTAAGCAAACATGCCTGACTAAAGCCATACAGCATTCAAGAGCATGCCTAGGCTGAAATGTGTTAATATAAAACATTTATGGACTACTTTAAAAAGGGAAATCATAAAGAATTGAGCCTAGTTGTTGAGAAATCACGGAGAGAAAAGAGGTCAAATGTTTACCATAAATTTTTCATTACGCGCAGCACGAGGCATTCCTATGCAATATTTTATAAGGAAAATATTTGTTCCCTTTGAGACTGCTAAGCCATCTCCAGGGATTTTCATTTTCCATGCCACACCCTATTTCAGCACCTACATATGCTTGCAGATTTTTTGCTGTGATTTGGTATCTATGACTATTTCCCTGGCAGACTTCTGATTGAAAGCAGTGTGACAAACTGTAGGAAGTCGTGTCCCCACATCTCTACTCCTGCTGCTGCTGCAGAGAGCCGGCCTTGCCTGCACAGCCTGTTTCTGTGCTGTCCCCGAGCCACACTGCGCCCTGGCAGAAGTTGTAAATCAGAAGCAGCCAGCAGTGTCCCTGTCACTGGCTCGGCAGCACAGCCACACTCCTGCACTGCTGTGCCTGTGGCTGCCTCTCCATGGCCCTGCCTGTGCCCATGGCACTGGCTGTGCCCATGGCTCCACCAGCCTTAGCACTGGAGTGGTTGAGCCCAGGTGGCACTGGCCAGAAGGCACGTGGAAATGGGAAAAGCAAAGCCATTCCACCTCCACCCCTTCCTGTGACTTGCAGGAATACATTTGCTCTTTTTGCTTTTTTTTTCTACCAAAACCCAGAAGATTTCTTGTTTCCTGATCCCAGAAGTGATGCCAAAAGAGCAGAAAAGCAGCACACTGCAAAACCTGTGAACAGATACTGCAGGATGGGAAGCCTCCAGACAAGGAGTAGGCGGGTACAGCTCCTGGAGGAAGCTGCTCCCTCCTCGTGTCAGGGTGAATCTGGTCAGAAGATCTCACCCTTGGGCTGATCCTTCCCTTTGTTTTCATGTTCCTGTAGAACAAAAATCATGTAGAAAACAAAGGACTGAAAGGTAGCCTTATTCTCTTCAGTTTTGTGTTGTGTTTTTCTCCCTCCCTCCAAGGAACAGGAGAACCTGCCAACAAGACACAGCACACTGACTTGTCCATAGCTGTGCCTACAACACGGGGATGGTCCCATGTGTTACCCTGCAGCCATGCTACAGGACCAGACACCTCATGATTTACATTTTTGGGCAGAGGCATGTCAGTTCCTCTTGATATACAATTTGGTGGGAGAGAGTAAAGAGCTAAAAATACTGCAATGGAAGAAATCCACTGAAAAACAGGCACTGAAATAGTACATATTTTCAGTCCCAGGATGCTGCAGGAGGACCCGAAGGCACATTTTTTAAACCAAATAGTTTTAAACCACAGCAATTTATGCTAATGCAACACCTGGCTGTACACAGCTAACGAAATCTGTTTGACACTTCTGCCAGCTCCCTGCCTTTGAGGTGACAGATGCTTGTTGTTTTCTGTTCCACAGGTCTTCAGCTAACATTTCTGGAAGCCAGTGCTTGATTCCTCTCTGCCTTCAGTCAACCAGGTCCAGAGAGACCCTGGGGCTGATGTCACCTCATGGCATTTGGCCTTTGCAAACGTGGATATGTGTCAGGATGTAACTGCTTTTTGCTGAAACAGCATTGGCTGAAAGTATGCCAGTGTATTAATACACTGTATTATTGACAGACTTGCATGCTGGGCCAAGGTAAATGCTCAGCAGCCAAGTCACCTCGGTCTGAACTTTTTCCTGTTGCTTTGAAATTTCACTTTGTGTTCTCACGGTACCTGCCACTACTGCTGTGTTTATTCAATTTGCTATGTGCTTCAAATTAACCTACAGTTCTGAGTTTTCACAGTCAACACAGCCTCTGATGAATGGGAGATCCCATGGCCAGCATTACTCATTCTCAGAAGAATGACTAGAGGAGCTCTCCAAGGCCAAAGGGAGTGATGCCAGGCCTATTTCTGATTTGCTTTTATTCTGAGCACTTCCACTGACTCCCTTACACTTGCAGAACTATTGTTGTCTGGGAATTTTGCATGAACTATAAATAAAAGCAGCAGAACCATCCCTGAAGTTTCTGAGGGAAAGATGCTCTAGGTTATATCTCAGCATGTGACTGTATTTAGAGTACTGTGAACTTTTCTCCTTTGCTGCCAGTGGGATGTGGAGGCCAGCTGGACACAGTCTGGCCTTCTCATCAAAATCTCCCAAATTCACATCTCAATTGTGAATTAAAAATTGTGACTTAATCCCAAATTTCATTCAGTCTTAGTTCAACCCATGTACCTTGCATGCATGCATGTGGGGATCTTTCGTACTAACCACCATTTTTGATCTGAGAATCTTCTTTAAATATCACTGCTAGACATGTGTAGCTGTATTTATGTTGCAGAATGCAGAATCCCTTCTAAAAGTGTGCAAAGAGAGGTCACAGTAATGACGTGCAAAAATCACAGCTTTGAATTTTTTTTAAAAACCTAGTTTAAGCATGATGGCATAAAGTATAGGACAGTTGACAAAAGGACAAGGAACAAGATTAAAAGGAGGAAGGAGGAAAAAAAAGATGTCCCGGGCTCTTTAGATACTACACTGCATTAATTATACTTGCATTAGGTTGTAAAAAGAGAAAATGAAGCAAAATGCCATGGGCAGTTGATGCACATGGAGATTTGATGACATACCTGGAGCCACCCAGGAGCAAACAGGAGTAACCCTTGCCTGTCCAAATGGTTTTAACTTTCACTTGATACATATTTTCAGTTCCCTGGGGATATGTCTGTGGGTCAGTATTGCCAGGGCTGTAGAGTCCATTAATATGGCTCTGAAAACTATTGAAAAATGTAAGTATCTTATCTTAGAGGATCTTGTGTAAGTTAGTAGTGGAAGGGAGAGTAACCAAAGAGGACGAGCTATGCAAGTATTTGTGGTAACTGTTTGAGCCTTGATGTGCTTGCAGGTATTTGACAAGGCAGAGGTAGATACCTATGCAGTCCCTGTGTCCTGGGCCACCCCTCCTGACCAGTTAGGTCCCTGGGTACCCAATGACCAGCAGCAGAACCAGAAATGCATCCTGGGGCAAGCTGGAAAAAGCCTCATCTTATGCAACTCACTAGCAAAACTCATTCAGCAGTGCTAAGATTTTCCCAGGATGTTTTCTCTGGGTTTTTCTTGAATGCTTTGCTTTCTCAGGTACACCTTTCTTCTGCCTTTCTTCTGGTACACGATTGGGGTGGAAAAGTAAAGTCTTGGCTTCAAAGACTTTCCTCTCCTTGCTTATTTCCATCCCCTATGTCTGTCTGTCAAGAAAGAGTTCTCCTTTGTACCATGTGACCCAAACAGATTTTTCCTTACTGTTCATGTTCTGATGTAGCCCTTGGAAAAAAAAAAAAAAAAATCAGCATTCCAAAACCAGCATCCTTTTTTTTGTTGTTGATTTTAAAATACAGAAAAAGAAAATGAAATTAACAAGATATTTCAGAATGAGATATACATTTGTCTGACAGCTTCACATACCAAAAATTCCATCCTTTTAAAGAAAAACTTTACACCTCCTACGAGCTCAGAATATTACCAAACCTAGACTCACAAAGTGAAGCCATCCTCCTCTCACATCCCTGTCCCCAGACAACTTTGTGCTGATTATCATACGCACCTGTGGAGAGCATACCATGCAACAAATACCAAGGATTAGCTCAGATGCAGCAAAATTCCTGAAGACTAATCTATACCTGTCTATATCTATAATAGATATCTATATATCTATTAATTTAAAGACATTCTAGTCTCCCCAGAGGCAGTGTCTGGCAAGAGAAGTGCTTTTAGTAGGTAACTAAACTTGCAATGATAACAACAAGAAGAACAAAAAACACCCAGAAGAGGGAACCCCCTTCTTAATTTATGAATTATTAGTGTTTCTTGCATCACTTGAGTGCAAAGTTGTCAGCACTCAGGGAACATGATGTCAAAAATAAAAAGAAGAAGACAGTTCTTCCAATCTTGCCAAACCCACTTCTCACAAAAGGCAGACTAGGGAGGCCAGAGGAAGCTCTCTTAAAAAAATCCCATTATTCTTGGACTTTATTCTCTCAGATCTGCTTATTTTTTCATCCGGAATAGATGCAGAAAGTTAATGCCTGCCCAGCAATAAGGAAAGGCTCTGCTTTGTTTCCCCCTCCTCCTTGTTGGAAGCCCCATTTACACACAGTTCAGACTAATGTTGGGGGTTTTCTTTGCTAATTTTCCTCCCTAGGGTGGGTAACGATTTCTCAGAGCTAATACATCCTGACAGATGCAGTCATACCAGTGCTTGCACTCTGCATCTTTGTTGGTCGTTGGGGCCATGGTTTGGAAAGCTGATCTCTTAATCATTTTATCTGATGGATGTCGCCTACTATAAATTGACAGTTGTTTGAGGTACCAATATCGACCTCTTCTGTTCTCTCTGATGCAGGAGACAGACTTTGTGTGGGGCTCAGTCAGCCAGAGACCAGGGTGTTTGTGTCAGAGAATCTGCATGACAATTTTCTTATAGATGTAAAGCTGGGTTTGAATTTTGGTGGTGTGTTGGAAATTGGTGCACACCAAAGCTCTGCAGTATTATCACGTGCCCCACCTGCTGTAGGATTTTGAACTTGATGAACCATAGGTTATAAGTAAGTGTTTACTATTTAATATGCTCAGTAGACATGGAGCTATGATGGATCAGAACAGGTATCAAGCAGTTAAAATGCAAATATTTTCCCAGAATCTAAATGTTCTCTTTAAGTGAAATTACTCATTATCATCAAAAACTATGTTAGTCTTTACACTTATGTACTAACATTTTCAAAAATAGGTGCAAGTCGTCAGCTATAAAAAGTATCTGTGGGCTCCTGCCCTATTCCATACAATGTTTAGTTTGCAAATTGACTGTTCAAAGCAAGTACATTTACTAAGCACAGGACAAAAAACAGAAGGAGGGGAATGACCAGAATGTAAAGGCACAATCAGAAACCAGTGAATATTTAAGCTCTGGCAGTATTCTACAGGAACTGTACCTTGCTGCTTTCATGACCCCACTGCTGCTACTTAATAAAGATTCACTGAGAAGGTAGATCTAAAAAACCTGTGGATATGGCAGTAGTTTATGACGTATTATCCTTAATGGCTCCATGTGGAATGTGGAATTTTACTTGGCATTGATGGACTTCTTTATAAAAATTAGAGCATTATTTAGAGTAGATAGGAAAGGCTGAGAATTTAGATCTCATTCCAAGGTTAAGGAAGATGGAGCTCACAGCCTAACCTGGACTGTTTGCTGCACTGTACATTCCCTTTTTAGAGGTGTGAAGAGTGGCTCGTCTGAGAAGACAAGCCAGAAATACATCATTTGTATTACTGAAGCAGATTAGTACCAGGAGGTATTTTTCCCTTCCAAACGGGCCTCAAGAGACTGATCTAATTAATTACTTTTGATTGTACAAAACTGACCTTTCTGCTTCCAAGTCACCCCAGCAGAGAGACAACTGAGTGCAAAGGGTGAAATAAATAGATCTGCATCAAGAAAAGAAAGCTGGAGAGCACAGAGCAAGAGATTTGGGTTGAGGGCATCTCCTAGGACTTGTAATCATGGGGTGCAGGTGGTAACCATGCTACCTCATGAGACCTCAGGGGAATGAAGCCTTAAAGTAGTTTTAACAGCAGCTGATGCAGCAGCAATGTGGACTATGGTGCTCTTGCATGATAAAAATCACTGTTCAAAGCATACAAGTGGCTAAACCATTCCTGCTGTAATTCTGCAAGAAATACAGAAATTGCTGCTATGACTAGCTAAAATTGTAGGCTGGCTGAGAAAATTACTAACCCTTAAAATAGTCAAAATCAAAGGGCTGCCTTTTGCTTCAACAACTTCACCTGTTGCTCCTTATTTTGGGGAAACAGGATCTGAGATGGCAACAAACAATAAGTAGGCGGAGTGCAGCCACACCACCCAAGCTAAAAATACACTGGGAACCAGTCTCAAAAGGCCACAGAGAGGACAGAGACACCAGGGTTTGGGGCTGTTTGACTAAATTCAGTTTGATAAGGAGCCAGAAGGATTTTCTGGTCACCTTATTCACTGAGCGCTCCAGGTATGTGGGGGAAAAGAGAGAGATCTCACAATAGGTTTGGTGCATGTCTGGTACAGGTACCCTAAGGCAGAGGCATTGGACCCCATGGATGAATGATGAATCTCATAATCTGTGTGATAAAGTGGAAGGATGGTCTTAATTTAGCTTTGTATTATGAAAGACTATCATGCCCACACCAGGGAAGGACCATGCAAAGTGGGACACAAATCTGGTTTCATGGTATGGTGATAACACTTACTCATTTTGGTGTCCCTGAATGCCCCATGCATTTGGATCTATTACTAGAAAATTTTAATCCTTTCCACAGCTGGTCCAAAGTATGATCTAACTACTACTGAAATCAATTTTTTGTGGTAGAAATGACACCATCTTGGTCTCATTATTTGGTTAAGCCCCAGTGAGCACAGTATGATCTGTGGTTCCTAGAACTTTTAATCAACTAATGAACAAGAAATTTCCTTAACACTGCTGTCCCATCCCATCAATCAAGCTTGTTATTAATAAGCCTTTTTATTGCCTTCTGGAGGTATGGGGGTCGCAGTCCTTAATTCACCAGTGTGTTTTACAGCAATTTCTTCTAACAAGCATCATGCAAAGGCATTGAACGGGGCAAATGGTGAGGAATGTCTGTGATGAAGGATTAAGTGAAAAGTGCAATGGGATTATGCTGTTGAGGGTTTAGCTTTTGGGGTTATTCTGGCTTCTGAGTGTACAGGGAGAGCCAGGAGGCAAGCGGATAATTCAGGCATGTTCCCAACAGAGAAGAGCACAGATATTGCTGACTGAACCAGTTTCTAGAACCTGTGAATTTGGATTCAAGAGAGATTTATTTGGGTTTCTTTATGAGCTAAGCGAGGAGAAATGTGACCAGGGCAGACATATAAAAGCAATTTTGCTGAGCAAGTAAGAGGATGGCATAGCTGGCCAGAGAGCTGATCTCTGTGATCTTTGGCTGAGCTTTGCAAAGCGTGACAGCAGCACATTACCTCCTCTGCAGAGGAGCTGCAGCAGAGGTGGAACCCTTCACTTATGCATAGCTTACAGTTCCAGTCGCTTATTCACCAATTGGTATGTTATTCCAATATAAATAAAGTGGATAAAGTAACTCTGGAAGTCTTGGTGGATGCACAAACAAAATAAGCAGGTTTAGCAAGTGTCCTGCAACAGCTTCACCAGGGCTAGTACAGCTATTAACAAATGGGAATAACCCTGTCAGCGTGTTACCTCATGCCTGACAACAGCCCCCAGCACTGCCCAGACTCCCCAAATCCCTCTCTCCAGCAGCAATGTATCCACAGAACAACACTGATCAGTTAGGCATTTGCCTGACTTGGACAGTCTCACAGGAACTGGAAAACCTTTACATCAACATTGCTCCAAGTTGTGGTACACAGCACATGCACAGCTCCCACACTCTGTCTTCCAAGCAATTGAAAGCCAGGGGAGGGATGGATGGATGGATGGAAGTGCAGAGGAAGGAGACACCTGCTCTGCCTTCTCACAGGAGCTCTTCAGGGGAGCAGGCAGAGCTGGTAGAATTAATGTATTCTGATTTTTGTATTTCGCAATTTGTGTTTCAGCTTAATTTCTGTCCTGTGGGAATTATAAATAGAAACCAACAGAAAAGAACATATTTGACTCGATTTTGTTAATTAGAGTTTTCTCTTTAAAGCTGAAATAAATCTGAAATGCAGAAGGCACACGAGTGTTCCCCTGTTGTTTCCCCAGCCAAGTGTACACAAGCACACTGCCTGAGTCTGACATCTGTGAAGTTTTGGACGGATTGCATGCATCCAAATGCAGCTTATTAAAATATTTATTATATAAAGTAACTGTAAAGCTCTCACTTTGGAATGAGTTAATGCTACCTCCTTCAGTGTGTCTGCATGTGTGTTTGTGTGTGTGTTGCTAGTATTTCTCTAAAAAAGGAATTTTCTCTTACAACTGGCTTTCATCTGAATAAATTTTAAATCCATAAAATATAATATCAACAACATTAATATTATTATTACTAAAAAGAATAGTAATAACAACAGCAGCAATAATAATAACAACAACAACAATAGTAATAATAATAACCACCTTCTATTATTTTTTCATGCTAAAACATGAAACATTTGTGTGTGCAAAATTGAACAGAGTTAGTACCTGTGTCATTCAAACAGATGTTCATGGTAACCATTCATAGCAAAGGTTTTAAAGATGTGGTGTGGATCTTTGTAATCATTCCTTCTTGTGTCTTTTAAAAGCTCAAATTACTTTAAAAAGAAAAAAATGCCTCCTGTTTTTTTCCCCTGTAACCTCAGAACAATGGTGAAGCCAGATCTGTTCTCCTCTGCTTTTGCAGGTGCTGACTAGCTGGGAACCTTGGCTGTCACAGGGGATGATAAGAGCTGTGGGCTACAAACATACACAATGTCACCATAAAACGTTACTTTACCGCTGCATTAAAGCAGATATTTGAGAAAATAAACAAATGAACAGAACTTGGACAAGTTTACAGTCTCTCCCCAGGAATTTACAGGCTGCCTGGAAGCTCCTCTCCTACTTAATTGTTTAGTCTTGTGGCTTCTCTGAGGCTGTAATTTCTCCAAATTTCCAGACACCTAAATTTTTGACTTTAGACAAGAGGTAAATGTCTCATGCAGAAAGCAAAGACACTCTCGAGGAAGAAAATATTCAAAGCCATGGAAGTAAAGGCCTTTGCTGAACCATAGCAAGAGCAAAAGGAAACTGGGGAAAGGGATTCTTCTTCTCTCTTTTGGCAGTCACAGTCCATGACTTGTGAGTCTCACTGAACCTCAACCTTAAATTAAACTGTGTATTGGAGAAGGCAGTAGGCTCTGCTTCAATGAGGAGGAAAGTTGTGACTCAGGACCAGGTTTCCTAGAGCCAGTGTGGAGAGCATCCACCTGGAGAGCTCATGGTGGTGCTCTCCAGGCAGGTATTTATCCTCAGTCCAAAGGCAGCCCATGGAGACCAGCACATCAGGCCTCCTGCTGCTGGAAGGACCAGGGTTACTGTCTGTGGGGCATGAGGGGGTGGCTGTGACCCAAATGTGTCCCACCAGTGAGACAAGCCTTGACAAAATGCTGGTCATGTGGATTGACCAGGGCCTGGAGGACCAGGACATCATGGAGTAAGGATAGGCCTTGGAAAAGAAAAAAACTTTTCAGATTAAGAGAATGAAGAAGCAGAGGAAATACAGCAGTGGCAGCAAACATTATGCTTTTTGGTCATAAATCGAAAATAAAAGCCAACTGTGGGGTTTTAGGTATGACTTCATGCTTAAGGACAAGGCATTAAATATCCTTGATGTCCCTGATGTCCTATTTGCCCATAAAAAACTCAGGGAAGAGTTTAGAATAATTCCAAAGTGATTTTATTCTTTCCTGGTCTCATTCCCCACTGCCGATTAGTTCCCCTGTTTCTACTGAAGACCTGGAGGGATGGAGAACGAGTCATGGCACCAAGATTTCACACCAAGCTGTACAGTAGCTGGAGCTGCAGTGTGGAAGGAAAGGCTGGCTGAAAATCGTGCTGCATGCCAGTGGCTTGGCTCACATTGCACCAGGATTATTGTCTCTACATGCAGTGAAAAGAGCTGTTGAAGATTTGAAGCCTGGTATCATGCCAAAAATCTGTACTTTTTTTTTGTTTGTCATGAAAAATGTGGCACAACTCTTTCATTTCTACAATTATTTTCTCTGGGAAAGTTCTTATCTACAATAAATAAACCCCAGGTTTTTGATTTTACTTCACTTATTTTTTTTTTTTTTTAATTCTTCTAGTTTTACAACTCAGTTACTTAATTTCTGTTTTTCTACAAGAAAAAGGCAGGATACAGCTGTTAGTGAGATGCAGTGAATGAACATTTTTAAGAAGACAGATGTGCTGATGATTACTGTAAAAAAATACATACACATTCCTGTCTCTCTGTATTTTCTACAATTATTTGAATGGGGTTTGCATTTACTCTCTCTGATTTTCATGTCTATAGGTTTGCAGTTTGTAAAAATCAACTAGTCTTTTTCCTGTTTCATATCTGTTGGAGGTTACTTCCTAGATTCTTTAGAAACGTAAGGAAAAGATGAAAAATTCCTCATATTGTAAAACCCAATAGACCAGCAGATTGGCCTTGATTCCATGCTTCCAAAAATAAGATCTTTGTGTTTTATATGTCTGGGTAATATTCTATAGGCCAATATTCTTCTATGAGGACTGGACTTGTATTAATTTATTTTTTCAAGCCTTGTTGAGTCACCTGTAAACAAGTATAAATAATGTCAGTAGAGTGTAAAGAGTGTTACTTGCAACTAAGATAGAAACCTTAACCCCTATGGATAGATAAAACATGTAAAGAAGACTTCATCTTCCTACAGGTCCTTGCCCTGGTTTCCAAGACTCTCATCTTCCTGTAGCTGAAGTATATATTGGTTCTTGTAACCATGAAGGACAGACATACAAATGAAGCCTCAACTATGCAAAGATTATTTCTTCCAGGATTGTGTTGTATTGCCCTTGTGTAGCAGCAGATCTTCGGGGATTGTAGGTTTATGTCAGGCAGAAAATACAGGGGGAAAGGCACTGGATGGAGCAAAGTAGAGACTGGGACCAGCCTGGGTGGGTACCTTTAATTTTCAGTGTAAGTTAATTTATGAACACTTCCAACTTTCTGCTCAAAACCAGTGCTTCTGGAACAACAATTTTGCAGCTTTACAAGGAAAAGAAATCACACTTAGCATAGAGGCTGGATTTTTAAGAATATTTAAGACTGCTTTTGAGGACTGCAGTATATGAGTGAGACTTCATCTTCAAAAGCCCATCTACCATAAAAAAGATACTTCATATTCCTGCAATTTATTTATGCTAATGTATCCAGAAACTGAATGTGGTTATAATAAGGTGGAATCCCTTTAAAAAATGAAAGGATTCTGTTCTATCACATTGCTCTTGTTAATGATTTCCAAATTAGATTTGCATAACAATCTTTCTTTTCAGACTGCTGGTCCAACAAATCATGCTGTGGCGCTTCTGGTTAAGCTTTGTTCTGCAAGTATTCTGTAACAGTAATTTAGTTGTCAGTTTTGGGGCTGAGGGAGCATAATTAGGTTTATGCAGCTAAAGACACATCTACATGTCTCTGTGGGAAATTAGATGAGGGGAACTGCTGGGTTGGGCTGAACTCGCTAGAAGTCAGACCAGAAATTCTGGAGTAAGCTTGAATAGCTCTATAGACACACAGTATATTGAAAATAGGTTTTCCTGGAGTTACAGCTGTGGTATTGCTAAATGGTGATGAAATTCATTCACGGGCCATGAAGAATAAACATTTTCATTACTACTGCGCCCTTTGAGAAAAGTTCTGTCTGCATCAGGGGAGCTGCACTAGTGCTGCTTCAATCAGATGAGGCTTGGTGGGCAAGAACACCTTGTCGACACTCCAAAGAGACATTTTCTATTGGCATCCTAGAGGTAAATTGGCCTGAGGCCAACCAATTATGTCTGCTGATGCTAGCAGGTGAACATCCCCATCACCTCAACTTTTTATACTTCATGTGTTTTTCCTGGAGCATCTCATCTCTGGAGAAGGAGAGACACCTGTTTGTGTTCTGCATGGTGGGACCCTGACCTGCTCCGCAGGATGTGCATGCTCTGAAGGCACAAAAACAAGGCCAGAATGCTTGGTGGTCACTGTGCAGACAAATCAGAACCCTCACACCAGTGGGATCTCACAAAAGCAGAGCTGGTGCCCGATTTCTGAGGCAAGGAAAGGCAGCTCTTGGGATATGGATGGGTACCATGTCTGGCAGGGAATGGCCAGCAGTGCTGGCATGAGGACACAGGCAGTGCAGCTCTCACCTTTACCTGGTGGGGGCTGTTCATACTCTTGCATGGTGCAAATGAGAGCAGCCCGACCCAGACAAACTCCATCACCTCATGCAACATCTGACTCACCCCGAGCAATCTGGAATGTCGCTCTTTTCTCCACACAATCAGAGCAATCTCCTTGGCCTGCGTGCGCATGTGTGTGTCTGTGCCAGGGACTGCACAGGGCTGGGCACACAGAGCTGCCTGGGGGGAGCAAGGCAAACACTTCCACAGGGTATCTCTGTTTCTAGGTCATCATCAGACCATGAATGTCTCAATGAGCACAACAAAGTAAATACAGCAAACCAAATTCGAGTCCTCTTCTCTTCTGCATCCTTCAAAGAGCTTGTTTATCTCTCTAGCTCATAATTCCTAGAAAGAAGTCCCTGAATGTTAGATGTAGCTACCCAGGCAACAGGGCATGATGTGATACTCGACACAACTTACCTTTCCCAGTTTTTTTAAAAAAGTTCTATATTTGGAGGTGGGACAATAAATATTATAGATATTAGTACAGTCTATAGCAAAGGAAAGGGGAAGGATCTGACACAAGGGTTCTTGCTTTCTGAATTAGCACACAGCTTGGAAACCTCATCCCACAATTAGGCTGGCTCACACTTTCTGGACAAGGCCACCAGTTTTTCTGTCTCATCTGCTAGGTGGGAAAAGACATTAATGTTATTTCCATCTTGGAAAAGGTTTCAGCTGCCAGAGAAAACACTCCACAGTTATTCATCACATTTTAGTAAAGAGCTGACCAGATGCAGTCCTGCTATCAGCTCAAGAGAGCTATTAGGGCAAATTTCTGCCTGCTGTACCTCAGCTGTACCTAATGGCCCAGCCATGGCAGGACTGAGCCTGCTGTGTCCTTGTGGCAGGAAAACCACCTGCCACTCGGCAGTGTTGACTGAGCAGATGAGATATTTCACTCCCAGTAGTGCAAAATGTAAGGGGAATAATGAATTGCTTCCCAAGGAAGGCAGTAGCTGGCCACTGAACAGCTACTCAGCCAGTGATCTGGTTTTCATTTGGTTTTAGTCCTCCGGGTTTGCTCCCATTGGGTTAAGTGAGGCATACCCAGATAAACATAAAACAGTTAAATTTTTCTGCTTCTGGGCACCATCAGCCTCAGCAATCCCAACATGCAGTCAAACCCAGTTAATTTTTCTGTTGATTATCACTTTGCCAGACAAACAATCAATACTAGAGCTGTGCAGACTTTGTATAACCTCTATAAACCCAGTTTTTAATTGGTGAACAGGTGTCTGTCTGCATAGATTTCTCATGAGTGCGACCTTACAAAAGTGTTCTGCATACCTCCTTCTTGCATTTATACATGAACTCAGTTAATTAATTTGTGGGAGCTTAGATCCAAAAGTAGCAGAAAATGCGTTTCTGGTAAAGTGTCCTCCACTAAGCCTGTGACTCAGAGTGAGTGATGAGAGGATTCCCTGGAAACAGCACTCCCTCAAGTACTAATTACCATCTGCACTAACTTCAGTATCAGCCTTTCAGCTGAAACAAACAGTTTTTGAGCCCCTCCATCTGCTGGGGGGCTGGGGGCTGTGGGGGTCTCCGGGCAAATGAGCTGAGAGCCAGGGTGCAGTTATTATAGGGAGCAAATGGAAAACACTCCAGACAGCACGCAGTGCCATGTGAAAGGACTGAAACACAACTTTTCTACTTTGTGGAGAGGACAAAAGGCTTGCTTGTCAGAGCTGAAGTCTCTTGGAGGGGATTTCTAAGTTAAATTGCACCTACATAATGAATATGATGATGAAAGTGCTTCTTACAGAGCATGCAATCTCTTGCTTTTTCACATGAAGGCAGATGTTGAAGAAGTGCAGAGACCTGTCATGCACCTGATTCCCACTCACAGCAGCAGTGTAGATGCAAAACAGGGGATTTAAGGCTACTGCCAGAAGCCTGAATAAACAATAAAGAAAAAAAAAGGAGTGTAATTGAACTAGGCATCACTGAGGGGTGCAGGAGGGGAGATAACTCTGTGGATCATGGAAGTACAAATACATTTGGTTGTTTGGTGAAAGCAGGAAAGGGTTTTGGACGTCCAAAAGGAACTTTCTGACCTGAACAAGGGATCCCATCCAGGAAAAAACTTAGTCTGGGCCCCACAGCACCTCTCATGGGAAGTGGGACAGCAAGGCAGCAGTGAGAAACTTCTTTCCCAGGCAAGCAGAAGCCCCTGTTCCATGAGGAGGTGCTGAATAGCACCGCCAAAACTACAAGGAGGAGTGTTGGTGCAGGTGAGGAGCAGCCTGTCCTGAAATTGCACTGAAGTGCATGTGGGGGAGGGAGGAGCAGCAGGGATGGATGCTCTGAACCCCTGCCCGGGGTTAGGGGAGGCTTCCAAGAGGTCTGGGAGCTGCAAAGACCAAAAGGTGAGAAATGCAGGTGCACACAGACACATTCCCATGCTGGAAACCAGTTTGACCCCCCCCCTTTTTTTTTTTTTTTTTTGACAGGAAAACAGGGACCAAAACTGAAGAGAGCAGTAGCAAGAAAATCAGTCAAAACACGAGCTTGGAGGGTGCCTCTTCTCTGAATGAGCTTGCTGGCTGCAGGCAATGTTGGGGTCTAGCAGCAATGCTGGGCTGCAGCAAGCAGGGCAGAAGTGTTAACTGGGCAGCCTTCACGGCTGACAATTAGCATAACAAACAGCAGGCCTGACATATCTGCCATCTGGCCACTGCTGAGTGTTATGTAAAAAATGCAAGCCATGAGGAAATTAATTTGCTAGTAGTAAATTATCTTACATTAAATAGCAAACTACATTCTGCAGCATCACATACCAATGACAAAATGCACCATGGCCTCCTTCACTGCCTACCAAGATATACAAATCAACTACTCTTTCACATATCTCTTTGGTCTTTATTATCTCCAAGCTGCATTAACCATCTTATCTTATGCATTAACCATCTTTGTATGACGTGGCTGCACAATTCCCCTTCTCCCTTGGTCTTGTCCTAGGAGGTTGCTAGTCCAAAGCAGTCTTTTTAGCAAGCTCCAGAGTTTTGGGCCCTCAGGAAAAACTTATTCCAGTTTGGGACTTGCTTCCTGGGGAATGGAAAGGCTGGGAGAAGTGTAGCCTAATTCTGCTGCTCTGCCTTTTGCAGCCACAGGCTTGGTGGTGCAGTGCTGGCACTGGGGATAGCTGTCCTAATCCACAGGCGACTCAACTGGTGGCAGTAATTTAGGAGAAAGCAAATGGGAATCCTTAATCTGTGGATTATCTGGGGTATTAGACAGGATGATCCTGAGGCATGTGAAATTCTTCAGTACATTTTTTCTTTGTGGAACAATAGATTGCTCTTCCTACCCAACATATTGCATTTCTCTGATAAACTCAGTTTCATATTCCTGCAATAGTCTCTTAAAAGTTTCACCCAGACCTAAAGGCTGCTTGCAGGGGAATATGAAACTGCTGAACAACAGGCCTAAGCAAATTTTGGAAGAGCAGCTGTAGAATTGTGTACTGCTGAAGGAAACTCTTAGGTGCTTTCAGAAAATTTCAGATGCTTTTAGTCCCCTAGTTCAGTGCTGATGCAGCCAAGCAGCCAACTACCCACATCTAAGGACCACATTTTATTATTTTATGTTAATTTAATTTTTATTTCTTATTATTTCCTTTTGCCAGTGAAACTAATTTATTTTCTCCTGTATGAGTCTACTTTCCTCGCAAAAAGCAGTTAGAGTAACCAAGAGGCAAAGAGAGAAACAGCCCTTGCCTATAAATTAGTTTTCACTGGCTCCTTTGTTCCCCAGGGGCTATAGACTTGATTGTGGGTTAGGAAGCAATGCAGCAATCTGGGATTATGCATGGATAAAACAGAGTTATCCTCATGAGCTGATGATCATATGTCATCATACATTACAATCCTGTGGATATGAATTTGGACTGGGATTGTGGAGGCAAGGTCCAGCAAATCTGGCAAACAATTTATGGTGTAAAATGATCATCTTTATTGAAGAACGACAACTTGTAGACAGGGGAATTAGGGCAAATAGACCCAGGTGATTTATAGGTTACCACAGCAGTCCTAAAGGAGGCAGCAGACTGGACTTTATCTGCTTCCCAACACACTGGGATATCTGCTAAGTAGATAGAGAGTATTTTTGATGTGCTGCTACTGCTTTCCATCCACCAGGCCCCTCCCTGGTGTAACTCATTGGCCAGCTAACAAAGCTGTGTGCACAGCTGGGGATATTTTGGATGTCAGGGACACACTCTGGAACAGCAGCTGCAGTGCATCTGCTGGGAAGGGCTGCCACCACACCCAGCTGCACCACTGGGCACTCCAGATGTTGCCACGTCCTGATGAAGTAGCCCCAAGCACTGCATCAGAACATGAACTCGCTGCTTTAAGTGTGAGCTCTTGCTTGGCAACTCCCTGCTCTTTTAGGTTAGCAACCAGTTGCAATTACCAACAACTATAAGGAGAGACATCTTAAAAGTGTAATTGGAAAAACAGACTTTGTGTTCATCTGCAAAAGAAGAACATGTGACTGTGTATGGTAAAGCCAATTCAAATGTGTCTGTTCCAACATTTTGTTCCTTCTAAGGCCAGAGAAACACAGTGGTAAAGAAAAAATTACACTACTGCAGATAGTTTAGGTTCCTGAGAACCACATACCACCTTCTAAGTCTGTACCAGGCACCTTGTCAGGCCCTGATGTCTCCTGCTTCTGGTAATTTTCATTGCTGTTAACTGGATACAGGGGCAGGCGTTTTACAGATGGGAAACTTCATTTTCAGGCTGTGAAGTTGCTAAAGATATGGAGAATTAAGAAGGGAAGAAAGAAGAAACTGCTTGGGCCAGTGAAAGCAGGTGCTGCTCAGTACCAAGTTCAAAGCGCTGTGGAAGGTGGTGGAAGGAGTTCTCTCATGAAGTGGAGGAGGAGACAAGCCTACCTGCTGCACCACAGGGACACACTTTCCTTCCCTACTGAAAAAAACCGCTGTTTGGGCTCCATGGAACAGGACATGTAAAACCAAAATAAGCCACCAACACGATGCTCCATAAATTCCTTTTAAAAATCTTTTTAATGAAGAAATAATTCCATTCCAAAATATAGACACACAATTAAATAGTTTAATCACTTCAAAATATAACATGTCCCCAGTAGGTTCCAACACACACACACAAAACAATACTTAACAGCAATACAAAAACCCCATACAATAGCAGTTCTGTTACAATACCAATGAATATCGTGACATCTTTAGTGTCTCTGTATCTGTCTCAAGTGGTGTCAAGTACAGTAGTTTTAAAAATGCGTTGCAGTTAGTAGCCTCAAGATGTAACTCTTCATAATATTTTTTTTTTAATTTTTTTTGGTTCAAAGGTAAAAATGCCCTTTATTCTTCAGGACACTGTGGAGTGCTTGTTGTTCACAGCTCCGTCTGCTGAATTGAACCAATGTGATTACAGCAACCCGAGGTTGCAATATTTACAAGGTCTATCTACAGTAATTGCCAAGAACCAATAAGGATGGGAGAAGATGACGACTGAAAGTAAAGGTGGACACACTTATGATAAATTATGATGCAACGATTTGGCTCATGCATATAAGAAAATACATATTATATCACAACAAAGGCCACACACCTTTTTATGCAGTTTAGTTAACATTACTACTTACAGACAACCCATTCTCCACCTTCGCTTTGGACATTCAAGGACCCTATACATCTTCACATCCCTGTCTCCTGATTCCAAACCACTGGTTTTCCTCCAGTGACAGCAAAACCACCCGGAGTTTTGATGGCTGAGGTGGGCCATTGGTAGTTAAGAAAAGGGCCGTACCAGGGACCTCTTCTGTAACTGTGTTTGTTCTAATGACCGCAAACCACAACCAAAATAATATTCAACAAACAGACAAAGACCAGCTGGGTGAAAATGCAGCCAGCTTAACAGTTGGAAAAATGCTCAAAATAGACATTTGCAGAGCTAAGTAAAGAGGTGCTTCATCTCAGAGCTCCAGGGCATAAGGGACCCAGAACTCAACTCTAAGGGATCATCTTGTTGACTCCAGCCTAAAAGAAAGGGGCTTGATCAGTCAACCTCAGTTCTTACTCCTAGTTTGGAAGCTCTTGCAATGGATTTAGTCTAGTGCATCTATTTTAAGCACGGTGATAAAGAGCACACAGACATTAAGGTGATGAGAGGGATCTATTACTTTGGGTACAGTTAAACATGACATGGGTTGAATTAATCAGCCATTGCACGTAGCTGTATTCTAGCTTGTTTTCTCCCTGTTCAGGAAATGCTTGCCTGGAATCCTGAGCTGACAGCAATGTCTACAGGTTCACTGGAGTAGCTTAAAATATGGAGTGCTAGGCACTAGTGGAGGCTAACTCATTCCTGAGAGGAGGTTGGAGGAGGGGACAGTGGAGGATACGGTGCCTGCCTTGCCAGGATGGCACATACCTCAGGAGCAAAGACCAGTGATTGCAAAAATGAAAAGCTTACATGAAGATATCTGGATCCCTTAGTATGCATTTGGACGTCTGAGAGCAAGCCCAGATACGCAAGGATATACAGACAAGAGATCTGCATACACAATAAAATGACACGAAAGTGAAAAATGGCAGCAGCTCTTTCATACAGATACTCATTCCCTAACACATAGTGCCCAGGGAAACAGCCACGAGCCTGGAGAATGCATGCAAACAAGTGGACTTACTGGGTCGAGCTACATAGCAATCTCACGTACATACGGCAGCACACATCCACGTCACCATGAAAGCAAGGACAGACAAGCCACGTTAACCTGCTTTGGATGGGTATCTCATCACTTGCTGTAGGCAAACGGTGCTGGTGTGAAATATCTGTATGAAACACCACTGTTTGCAGGGCTGTTAAACAGTGTCACTTCAGGTCAGCCAGGTACTGGAAGCCCAATATTGTATTAGGGCAGTGAAGTTACCTAGGCACAGAGGCGGCCCTGAGCTAACACTGTACAGCTCAGGAGGGCTGGGTGGCCAGCATGGAACACCTCCTGGTGTCCCTGCCTGGCTGCTGCTCCAGCTGTCCCTGGCCTGGCTCTGGTTCCTCTGCATGGCAGTGTCATGTGCCACAGAGGTGTCACCTTTGTTTCGGAGCAGGGTGCTCTGGGGAGCACATCAATGCTAGTTTGTGTCAATGCCTGCTCGGGAGTCTCTGTAGGTTTGTAGTCACAGCAGAGCTAACGCTTTTTAGCCAGCAGCCTCACTGCCTAACCCTGCCTAATGGCCAGGTCAGTCCCCTTTCTCCTGAAATGCCTTGATACTGGAAAAATACTAAACCGGATGAAACTCCAATTCTGTAACTGTATGCCTGTCCTTTCAAAAAAATCCACTGCTCTTCTTGTGCTTTTCACTGACCGCTATTTCTCCATCCAGCTCTGAAAGAGTCTCACCACACGTTTCCAAGAGGGCATGCAGAACATCTGGTGGCTGGCTAAGGCAGTACACATTCGGAAATCAAAAGGAAACAGTTGCAAGCGCACTTTAAGCCTGTACATTTAAAGCTGAAGGCCTCGAAAATAACATAATGGAAGGGGGTGGGGAGGAAGAGGAGAGGCAGAGAGATGGAAAGAGCTGGTTTGTTGAACACATGCTTACTAAAGCTAAAACATCAATGAAACAATACCATGGAGGATTATACGTAACATCAGTCAGTTCAGGGATCTTATGGCACCTGTGGTTTATAAACAGCTTTAGCAACGAGTATTTCAAAACATAGTTCACAGTTTTAAGAAGATCTGTGCTGATTTAAAAACTAGATTCTATATCATTTGAATGTCACCTTTTGTATATGATATCTATTTGGAAAAAAAATATTTACACTAACTTCTATGGCTGATTTGTTCGATTATTTTGAAAGAAACATTCCTAAGTTACACATTAGCCCTAACTTAGAGAAGTTTATTATTATTGTTAATTATATTATTATTATTTTAGTACATTTTGTATAAGCCTTAATTTAAAGACTTGCAAACAAATTGCAAATATAATCTGGTACTTTGTTTTTTGGGCTACTAGATATATACACTCAGGAGTATAATCATTCAGTGTTAAATGCATAATTGTCACTTTTTATTTCTCCCGTGGAAAAGAAAAATGTACAGTGTATAGTAAACCGATCTACTAAAATCTCAAAGTATTCAGAAATCAAATTTCTAGCTATAAACAGTATTGTCATTGTAAACTGAACAGGTTCAATATCATGTGCAAAGGGTTTACGTGAGTTATTAACAGCGCCGCCGTGTGTGGCAGCAGCACGCGCGTCAGTCTGTTTGCTTCGCCAGTAATGAGCCATGTTACAGAAGATGTAGCTAATATAAGTTAGCTTTAAACAAAAGTCTTGTCGTCAAAAAACACACATCTACAAACTACAACTCTTAGAACAAAAGTACTGTGCTACAGTCCTCAGAACTTAGTTATGTGATTTTTTTGTCAAGAGACGCTGCACCTCTTGGTTCCACTCTTCTGTGAAGTTCGCAGCTGAGTTTTCTTCATCGTCTGTCCGAAAGCAGCTCTCCTCATCATCGGTTCTCACGTAGCTTTCATTGTCTGTCTGACTGCAGCTTCCCTGTTAAGAAACGTTTATGGAAAGTTTTTAAAGAGAGCTGGTTTAACATGCCGCACCCACGCAAGGCAGAACAAGTAAAGCCTCTGACTGCTGTTTCATTGAGAGAAAAAGGGAGCTGGCCAATTCCTGTGGTTACTCCTCAAGGAGTTAGAAAAGGAAAAAAGCCATTCTACCTAGATGAGCCATAGGTATTCGAGCTGTAAAAAGAAACTTATAGGGCATGTGGGAAGTTGGAAACTTTCCTTGCAATGGGAAAGAACACTGTTGCTTGCTCTGCTGTGGGATCTTGGGGTAACTCAGTCTGCATTGACACAGATTTGCAGTGTTACCATTTTCCCTTCCACTTTCCTCTTCCAGGTCGCTCTATAAATAGACTACTGAAAGTGAAACCATGGTTTATCTGCCTTGTGCAGTGTTCAGCCACTTGATTTACAGTCACTCACCATCATGAGCCTCCTCTCACATGTAAATGTCTTGTATGTTTTACTGTGTCTAAGAGAACATGCAGTTACTTGAAAGGATGATTCTGAGTGCTACAGCTCATGAACAGCCTAGTCCACTGGTGCACCAGTTTTCTGCTGGTGCTCCTCTGTATCCTGCAGCATCAGTGAGTTTGTTAAATTCCTACAGAAGAGGCATCAAAGTTTTAGCTGGCAATGGAAAATGCTTGATAGGTTACTGCTGCTCCTTCTCAGAACTATGTCAGGATCTACAGTCAGGTAATACTGCAAACTTCTGCTTTTGGCACATTTATTGTAAAGGCACTGTTTACACATTTGACCCATCCTAAGTTAAGGAACCCATCTCTTTTTCTTTTGAACTACCTCAGAGAGAAAACCAATCTGCATTGCATGAGATATGACATTCATGGCATAATATACCACTCCCCACACATGAATTCTTTTCTACTCATTTCAGGCATAAAGCTGGTCTAAAAGATGGGAGATGAAATGCAAATTACTCCGGCAAAAATACTTAAATTAAATCTGATGAATGAAGAAAGGTCAGGTAGTTTAGTTTGCTGCTTCTTCTTCCTGAGACTATTTGATTGTATTAATTATTCAAGCACAAACACTTCCACCCCACTCCTTAATACCTAAGCATGCCAAATGGCATAATGATCTTAATTTAGTGTCTCCTTGTGTCAGATGGTTACAAAGGACAAGCATTAACATTTGGTTGATAAATGCAAAGGAAACCTGAACTGCAAGTCCAGTGTGAGCTTCATAAAAATTTCTGAGGTGCATCTTAAATGGTATCTTTTAAAAATCAGACATGCACCTGTACCTCCTAAGTCTGCAAACTAATTTGGTAATCTCAGCAAAGGAATGTTTTGCTCTTCACAATTCAGACAAAAAATTGCAAATCAAAGGCATGGAAGAGGTCAGATCTCAGCTGTCTGAGACTGGCTGTTGCTGTACCAGCTTCAGGGTTATGTAAATAATAGAATCATTTAAGCTGGAAAAGATCATTCAGTCCAGCCATTAACCCATCACTGCCAAGTCTCACCACTAAACCATGTCCCCAAGTGCCACATCCCCATGCCTTTCAATTATCTCCAGGGATGATGACTCAACCACTTCCTTCGGCAGCCTGTTTCAATGCTTGGCAGCCCTTTAGGTGACAAAATTTTTCCCAATATGCAAAAATATAGGAACATCTCATATTTCATGTTGGTACCATTATAAACCACAAGAGAAAAATAAGAGTGGCTCGTGAAACATGGGATGCAGTTAAGACGCATTGACAGTAATGATAAGTATTTGGGTTTGCTTCGTATTTTCTGGATAAATTGCCTCTCTTTGGTGGACTGTGGGAAGGGTTATTTTAAATTCTCCCCAGGCTTCTCTCTGTTCCACAGCTGGCACTGGGATAGAGATATTTTCCTATAAGAAATAATGAGTACCAACAAACCTTAGAGCTTTAAATTCACTGCAACGTTTTGGAAGTGCCAAAATTAATTCCAAGTTAGGACTCGTATGATTTGTCATGATATAAAACAAGACCTCTTCTGTTACTTAAGGTTCTTTTCTGTTACTTGTCATTCAGTGATTTTTCAAAAAAACATCCCTATCACTGGTGTAATTTTAGAACTGAATTCACAAATTTAAGCTCCTTCTTCCCTGTTAACTTGGTCACAGTTTTTTTACAGTGTTTTTTACGCCTACATGCTAAGAAGAGGAGGTCTTACAGAGAAAAATAAACCAAAAAGAAAAGAAAATCAAAACACAGCTGAGTGAATGTAGCAGACATTTTTGAAAATAATTGTGCTGTTATCCTCCTGTTATTTTCAAATGGAATGGTCCAGACAATGCTGGCTTTTATGTATTTATTCAAGAAAAAATTAGAAGACTGGACTAGACTGACCACACCATCTTCCTTGGCCCATGGGTTTTATCACCTGACATATGATGATATTCCTAATCTCCTGGTAAACATGAAAATAGAGGTTCCAAAAAAAAAAGGCAAGAAATGAGAAAAATATGGAAGTGTTACCCAACACGAATTCTGTCCTGGAAAAACAGTTAGGGTGAATACATAGTATTTTTAAAGAATGCATTCATATCAAAAATTTGAGAGGATTTGGGTTTTTGTGTTTTAAAACATTTCCACCTGTTTCAATACAGACCATTCAGTCACTTTTGCAATGGAAAATGTCACCTATAGACACCCAAAGCCCCACAATAGTTCATGTTATAAGGTTTTGAGAGAGTGAGAGGGTTTGGAGTAGGAATGGAACTCAATCTTTAACTGAAATAAAACTTCTGTCAAGACAGGGAAAATAACAGTTAAAATGAGAACAAAACCTGCAATAAAGCCTCCTCTCTGTACTCCCTCTCAGTGGATGCTTTAGGTCTCATTTCTGTTAGCTTTTCACACCTTCTCTCCTGTTATAAGAATGCATATAAATGAAACAGGCAGGACGAATTCAAATGTGTGCCAGCACTAAGAAAACAGCTTTAGAAAATCTAGGAAACTGTAGGTCTCGTGAGGACATGTCCACTGCATGAGTCAACAGCAACTAACTGAAAATGACAACTTCTCAACCAGTTTCTGAAATGCAGGCTTTCTGCTCCCACTGGCCACTCTAGGCAAAAAACCAAATGCTATCAAGGGGATAAAGGTAAAACAACATCAAAGCTGCGCTTTCACCTAATGTCAAGATCTGCCTAATACCTGCTCAAAACAAGTTCAAATTCATTCTGCTTCTTCACTAAAAATAAAACAATTATATTGAACATAAAAAGTAAATTGAAAACAATTAAATTATGTTTTATGTGTTACTGGAATCACTTGCCTTCTTGGGAATTTGTTATACTAGATTTTATTTAAAATCAATTCTGGAAAACTGTACATAGCACTCTTAAAGATGAAATGCAAACAGATTGCAAAAATCATAAATCAAATAACATCGACATCAGATGAATGAGGAAATGAACAAAACTCTGTGGCTGGCCATCAGCAGCAACATCTATCTCATAAGGAGCTACAACAAACTGATCTCATTTTCCCCATATTTGGTTTGCTTGTTTTTTTATTTTAATAAGCACAAAGGTAATACTTGTGTGAGATAAAGTCTGTTGGCTTTCTAGTTCCTACGGCCATCTAGGGCCATATCAACAGTATTTGTATCATTATTGACTGAATAAGGGCTTAGAAACAAAACTCTTCATGCAGCTTCTAAGCTTCAAGCAAGAACCAAATGAAAACTGCAAAAGCACTTTACATACCATGACTGGTAGAAACTATTTTGAAGTCATTTTTCCCGTGCTGTGAAATGTCAGTACCAAATAAAACACACAAGATATGACAGACTTCCATATTCACAACGGAGTGAATCCTGAGAAGATTCACTTACCATGTGAAGATGTATTTACCATAATGTACCATAATACATTTTGTTCTTGGGGATATAGGTGAAGTGCCAAGTCCACCAGCTTTGGATGCCAGTTTCTGTAGGGCTGGGCTTTTATAGCTTCTGGGAATGTTACAGTCTTTGGTACTGGCCAAAGGGGCCCCCTGGGAGCTGAAAAGAATTTCACTATGAAAGTCTTTCTTTTTGACAAGGTTTCAAAAATCATCCAGGAGACAAGATATCTCAGTCTCAGATATCTGCTAATTTGAGAAAGGATAAGTATTTTCAAGAAAGCCATGCTTTTAGGGCAGTATGCTTCCCCACATCACTACGTTAACACTACTTCCCAACAAAAAAGGAAACCTTGAATAGAATTGCCTGAGTTTTGTAATTCTAATTAAAAAGGGTTTTCTTGACTTGTTATTGCAAATTGTAATTATATTCAGTTATATATAAATTTTCCATTATTTACATAGTTATACACGCATGTTGTTGTTGAAAGATCTACTTTCCTTTTCATGATGACCTGATCTAAAACTGACAACTGCACCAAAACAGAGTAAAAAAACTTACTTTTCTGGCTGTCAGTGTTTAGGAAACTCTACATGGCTCATATTTTTAACAAGACTACTGAGAAAATGAATGTAACCTGACGAGCAATGTTAGGAGAATTTTTATGAGGAGCTATTTGGTGTTTATAGTACTCTGGGTATTGCAGTTTACTTGCTTTTCACATCCAGTTATTCTGCTTCAGCTGCAAAAGACACTGAGACAGATACTTTGGAAATAAATACCCACCAGCAGCTGCTTTCACAAGGTACGCATTTTAACAGTCAAATTTTACTGTCATCAGAAGATGCAAACCCCTTGAATCAGGGTCAAGTTATACCATCAAAACTGTCATATAAATAAGGAGGCCTAGCATAAAACATGACACACAAAATTTAACAATATGAGCTCCTGTAAGAGCTGGCACAGGCTACTTCACTCATTTTACTCATCTGAACATGACCCTGCTCCTAAGCTGCAGTGTCCATTTGATTTATGACCTCTGCTTGCTTTTAGTTCTGACTTTGAGGAAGAGGCTCAGTCTGCAGACCAGAATGAGATCCCTATTCTGATTTCTCCTCCCTTTCCATCCCCATTAGCCCATGGTTCAGTGTCTCAGCAGGATGGACAGCATTATCTCACTGCCATCTTCACAGCAGGGCACTGAACTCTCCCAGAAAATCAGAAATGCCAAGTCCAGGCTTCAGAAGAGGCAAGAAGAAATGTGTGGTCTCCCATTTCCTGGGCAAAGGTTCAGAGTACCAGGCTACTTCATAAAAATAGATGTCTGTCTTCCTGAAGAGAAACACAATTGTTGAACTTGGCAATCATCTCAGTGCTGCAACTGTGAGGTTGGCATGTGTCAGGAACATGACCTGAATATGGGACAGCAGGGAATTTATAGATCTTGCCATATTTCTGAACTGCCAGCTTCTATCCAGTAGCTGAGTGCCTCCCACTTGGACTGGGGCATTTTAAACTTCCACAACACATCTGAGGACACCTCTGTGTTAAGCAGCTGGTGGATTGCTTTCTTTAATGTTTGTGTAAGTCCTGTTTCACACACTAGAGTAGATGTTCTGATCTCATCAGAAATTATTTATTTCAGTTATCCTAGAAAGACTAAAGCATTGAAAAGAATTAAACTCAGACCTCCTGAAATGTAATCTGCTTCCTTATCTTCTAGGTAAGGTTTCTCTGTACTGGCTAATATATTTGTCATCATCCCCAGGGATGAAAATTCCCCCTTCTCACTCTGATAGTCAACAAATGAAAAATATAAAAAGGGTTAACAGGAATCCTTGGGACTAGGACTACAGATCCATAAATTAGAACTGATTCAGAGAGATTCCAAGGCATCCCAGCACAGGTTAAAAGGAGAAAGAAACAGCATTGTCACGTACATTCAGGTGCCACAAGATGCATAGTCACTGAAATGTATATTATTATGAGGATTAATTCCAAATTTTCTTCTAAATTATAATAATACTTACTTGAGAGGAGAGAGAAGAATATTGCACTCAACTTTGCAAACTGACCTGCAGATAACAAAGGACAGAAAACAGGAAAATGACAAATTAAGCCCGTGAGCAGCCAGGCAGTGTATTACTCTGAAAAAAGCCATGCACAAGCCTAGAAATAAAGGGAGCAATTAGGGACTCAGAAAATAAACCCAGTGAAAACTGTCTTACACAACATATCAGCAAAAGTCTGTACCAAGAACAAAAGTGGAAACAGATGTGGGAGGATACACACTGTTAGCATTTATACTTGTGCATTAAATGTGTTTGGGTTTTTTTCTGATACAGATACTTGTTATTTACAACATGCTTAAAAAAAAAAAAAAGAGAGAGAAAGAAGCCTCCTCTAAGGTTTCATGTCCCTGATTTCCCTATGTATCTTGGTTTTTTTATACTAATTTAGAGTTTAGCACAAAAGTCTTTCTTGGACACAAGGTGACACAAAGTAGCAAGAGTGGGTTTGGGCCATCCATCTTTCATGCTACACTACATCTACATGTTTTTCTAAATGTGCAGATTTTACACGAAGTGAGACATTTAATAACATAAAAATGGTTACCAGATTGTTACTGAGGTGACCATTCTGCAACCTTAGTAGGAGTTCCTCCGTGCAGATTTTTTCAGCTGACAATTGCATTACGATAGCTACAGCTTCTGGCTTTTTTTGGCAATCCAGATGAATGCAGTGTATATGTGAGTACAAACAGTAAAACAGCTTGTAATAAATTCCAATGATTTGATGCAAATGAGAACAGTTGACCTGGCCTCTGTTCAACAGGATACCCTAAACAGAAATTTTCCAACTTTCCTTTGTTTTTCCAAGTACAAAACTGTGGCTTTTTGAGAATACTCGGTGACATTAGTAGAAAAAGGGATAGAAGAGCAAAATACCACAAATAAACAGCAAATTGCAGAGAACAACCAATGCCAAAGCACATGTCTCAGGATCAATATAGGACACTCTCCAATCTGCTCCTAATCATCTTAGTAGTCCCTATTAACTTAATACCTTTTCTTGCTTCCTTTTAAACCCATTCCCTAATTTAAATGGCATCACCCATACTGGGAAGGACTTCTCAGGCATTGCCATGACATGCTTTCGGGCTGTGGTATCAACTAAAAATAGATTCTACTTACAGGTCACTACTGTCAAATCACTGCCTGATAGAAGCTGACAATCTCACAGACAGTGAAGTACGTCCTGAAACTTCTTTTGAAAAAAATGCTGTAAAGCAGAACTTGTCTAGAATGATGACTTTATGTTCCCTCAGTGAATATATTTTTGACAAAAAAGCTTTTCTTTTTTTTTGGCCAGGGGAGGGGGTGTTTGTGTTGGGTTTTTTGTCTGTCTTTGTTGCCCTCGTAGAAACAAATAATGTAAAACAATGGGGAATAAACTTCACTTGTGTTTAGTCCCGGCTCACCTAAATTCAGGAGTTTTATTCTGGTGTTAATACGGAGAAGATTTCCTTCCCTTCTTCTGGGAATGCCGTTAGAAAATAGCAGAAAAACTGTTTTGACAGAAGCAAAAGTAACACCCAGTGCCATCAAGTGACATGCATAACTTCTCCTGCCCTTATTGGCAGTGCACATACATACTGAATTGTATGCATGTACAAAATCCCGTTGTAACTTGTGAAACTCAATAACACTGTTGCCATATATTGCTCTTCCATACTGTAATCAAAATACAAACTGGTCTGTTGTTCTTTCTAAAGAAAATGGATTTTTTACCAGGAAGACTAACATCTATTATTTGATGCCTGACAGCTGTGACTATTTAGGCACTTCTCTAAACTGACAAATACTTTTCATTACATCAGCAGTAGCTGTTTATGCTGTTCAGAAGTTTAAAGGCTGTGATTTTTGACATTTCCTTTCCTGGATAAAAAGTTCTGACAATTCTCCCTATGTCACCTGCTGTTGCCTTAGTAAATGATCTATAACAATCCTGCTCCCTTTGTCATGTCCTAAAGACCTCTGCAATGAAATGACTTTCAGCAAGCTACCATGGGCATGCAGCAGGTCTACATTAACAAGAACAACAACAAAAAGATTTTCACATCAACCTCAAAGCTGCTGCCTCAAATTTTGGTAAGATTCAATGAACTTCTAAAAGACTATCATATCCTAGCAGCTTTACAGAAAAAGAAGACCAAAGGACCATCCAATCTTCGTTAAAACACGAGCTTGTCATATTCAGACTGTCTCCAAAGTGACCAGCACTGAACACTAGAGGAAAACTACCAGAAAAAAAGGCTAGATTTAATTAGCTCCTAGAAATCAGCAGTATAAAGAATTCCTGCCCATAAAGTGATTTTGAACCTCATTTGCAGACATCCAATCTCTCAGAACATGTCTAATTTGGTTTTTTTAGCCCATTTAATATGCTCTTCAGGGGTGAGGTCCAAATGTGAGCCGATCACCATGTGGGAACAAAGTTATTTTTGCCTGCTTTACCTCTACTCCCAAAAAACTGAACTAGGTTTTCTCTCCTATTAACACTACTTCCAACTTTGTACGAAGTATTTTAAATTCAGATATTCCAAGTCAGAATAACTGAAAACATGGCAATAATCTACAACACCAGGTAGAACTGGAGACTATAATGCAGATGTGGGCATCTACAGAATTCCAGCTCCCCCTGGCATATTTGGTAATTCAGACTCTTAAACAAATGCCCTTTGAGAGCTTCCTCAGGGAGGTGTTTAATAACAAATCCCTAGACTTCTCTGCACCAGATACTTTTGGTTCTCTGGATACAATTCATTTCAGACCCTTTTCTGTACCTCCGGATTCTGACAATGACAGTAACACACAGACTGCACTTGAGCTGCAGTTCACACTGGAGAAACCCTTATGAATGTTTTTTGCCATTGGAGGAAAAAAAAAATAGCAGGACATTTCGACATCACCAACCAACACCTGTGGTAGTGGCTAAGTGACTTGCTAGGCATGGGCAGGGAACAAGTTCAGAGGCAGTTCTGTCCCCCCTAGTTCCCTGGTACCCTTATGGACTACTGCTGTGTGTCTCGGGCATGTGGTCTTCTTGGATATGCACAAAGGCTGGATGCATGTGTGTCTGTGGAAGGGTGGCAGCAGTTTTTGGAATAGTGGCTGCTCTGGTAACCCAGAAGAGATCACACTCCAGAGCCCAGGGCTGGTTAGACGGCACTGGGCACCTGAGGGCCGTCATCCTTTCTCACTTATGGAGAAACATGGGCAGCAGGTGATCTTCTCCCACCTGGTACGCCTCATCCTGCAGCTTCTGCTTCAGGTACTCCTCCATTTTCAGTTCATTCTCCAGCTGGCGGACAGAGTCGTTCTCGTAATTTTCATCATCTGCTCTGACATAAGGGTCTCCATCTTCTGTAACCCTAAAAACAATTATTAATAAATAGCCTCCTGAGATGAGTGACACTTAGCATCAATAAGACTTCTCTTTATTGTAATCTATGAGGATTGTGGGATACTTTTAGTCTAATCACATGCTTCACTGGTTAGTATTTTCCTGGTAGTGGAGAACACTTCCCCTCTCTCATGAAGTACACCAAAGGGCATATTCTGCTGAAGGCACTCCCCTAAGAAAATGAGTAACGAAAGTTCTCAATAACTTCATACAAAAAGGATGAACTAAAAATAACTAGAAAGATGCCTATTGTCTCTGAAAGGAAGGATCAGGTTTCTCAAAAAAATCAATCTGTTTGTTCATCAATTGAGTATGTCAATGAAAAGCATTCTGTCTTTTCCATTTACATATTTCTCCTTTTTCAGTGAGCCCCAACAATTCCCTGAGCCTGGATAAACAGGGAATAGGACTGCAGGGCACATTTGGGAAAACAGCTATCCCACAGCTCCATGCTGCCTGAGTGTTCCAGGCTGGATGTGAGACAGCTCACTCCTGTTGGAGTCCCAAGTTCCAGGCTTTATTGTTTACAGAGCCCACTGCCATGTAACCATGAATCGGTCCTCACTTGGATTTATGCCTTTTTTACCCCAAATAATTGTGAGGGAGAGGAAATACTGTGCGCTGCACACTGTTTTCAGAGGAAGAAGGATGAGGTCAGGAAGGGGGGTCAGGCAGGTACCCACATGTCACTACGGATGGAGCCGGTGGCAGCAGCGCTGTGGATGTATCCCGGCTTCCGGGCGTGGATCTGCGCCAGGAAAGCCTTCTCAGACGTCGGGGATGGAACCAGGTCATCAAAATGAGTCCGCCCAAACTCAGAATCCACATTGCTCTCTGTCTCGCTGCCCACTTCTGTGAAGCAAAAACTCCTATTTAACTTCCACAGAAGTATATTTGCCTATTTTTTTAAGCATTTCTTTGCCTTTCCAACCAAGAATGCCACCTTCTCACAGTGAATAAATCATACTATTCTACTTATTATCAGCAAAGCTTATAGTTTTCTTCTTATGGTGGAACCAAATACTGAACCTTTGCTTATCTCAGTTATTTGGTAGGATATTTTAATGGTAATACTACAGACTGCATTTTACAACAGGTCCTGTATGATCTATGCTAAATCTAATTTCTAAAGAGTGAAATCACAGACAAAAGTTTTCACTGTATCCAGCAACTCTACATCCATGGCTTTGAGAACTGCTGAGTTCCAAAGGCCGTTATTTAGGGATTTTTGTAATAAAAACATAAAAAGCTTTGAAGATACATATCTTCCTACCTCTCACTTTTCTCATATAAATGCAAAATGCCACTGTGGTGACTAGTCCATCTCATGAGCCTCACTCACCAGAATTTAGTTCTTTTACCAAAGAAGACATGGTGTTGGTGATTGAATCTGCTGCCACCAGCAAATCATTTCTTAAGTTTCGTCTTGCACCTGAAGCAAGAGATGGACAAAGCACAGTGTTACTATTATTCACATGACATATGTTTTACTGTTGAAAGCAGTTTTGACCCTGCTGAAAGCTGTCACTGTGATAATTCAGGGTATCAAAGTCCTTACGAGGGGCACGTGCAGAAGAGCTCTCTGCAGAATGGCCTCATTTACTTTTGCTGTATGCAAAAGCTGAAGCCTGCCCTCATGCTTCATTTAACCACAATGCCAGATATGTGGAGATTATTCATTGCCATCAAGCTTGCACTTGTGTGGTGACACCAGCAGACCAGGCCTGCAAGATTAAATCCAGCGTGAACTCATTTACAGTGCCTGTGGGGGAGGAGGGAAGAAATGAAATGTTTTCTCTAAGTTCCCACAGCTCAGTTTAATGACACCATTATTGCCAGGTATTTGCCAGATAATTATGGCAAATGTTGAAGAAACACACTTGACCTCATTCCTCATCAAGACTATATGGATTTCTCTTCTCTGCTCCCTCTCAGCCTCTCCTGTAGCTCAAGGACTTTCTTGTACATTCTATAATTTACTGTCTCTCTCTCTCCCCCCAACCCCCCTTGTTTTTTTTTTTAATAAAGGAAGCACTACTGCCTCTCTAAACAGCCCCAGGCTGCTTTTAAACTCTTTCTAATAATGCCTCTAAAAGTGTTTCCCTGCTGAACCTGGCAATATTCCCTTAACCATCAATCATGAGAGATTCTTGTGTGCTGCACAGAATACTCCTTCCTTAGGAGGAGTCTGTGGGTAACGTGTGCTTAACTCTCTCAAATCCCAAACACAGATACTATTGTTGACTAGCTGAATAATCAATATATTCCACAGAATACCTAGGCTTCCAAATGGAATTATTTACAGGAATTAGTTACTGTAGATCTTTTAAAACTCACTGAATGTGAACCAATACATTTTAAAAAGTTTCTCAAATCCTGAAGAGGTTTTTTTTTAATGTATCCATTAGCAAATAGTTACTGGAATGTAAGTTATAGTAGTTAAACTCTCTCTTACACACACAGACAACCACTCCCTCTCTAAAGTCTACCCAAATTTGTGCCTCTGAACTGTTGCAAATGGCGTGAAAGAGAAACAAACAATGAAGAGAAAATGTCCTTTAACCATGGTTTGTCTGCATTAAGTATATATAGGCAGATCTCTGTTGGTGCAGCAGAGAATGGAGCCATAAAATCTCAGCCCAACCCCCTCACAAAGTTGTATGACAAGATGTGGCAGAATGCTGGCGTCAAGTTCTTTGGGTTTGACCTTCCCATCTAGAGCTTACAGTAAATAATGACACAAACCTGGGTATTTATCAAATGCAGCAGTTTTAAAATGTGATCACATAACTTCTTATATTGCTTTTGATCTTGAACAGAACGCATCTTTACACTTAAAATGCATCTGCCTGAGGCAGACTTAGCACTGTTTATGGGTATTTTATTGTGGCCACTACATTATTTATCTTACTCTTAACTCTAGAGAAGCTGTCCTGTAACAGCATAGGAGCTAGGGCTCCATATTTTTGCCCATCTCGATTTTTCTCATAGCAGAAAAAAAGGAAAACATATTGCCTGTTTTCCTTTCGCCACAGAAAACGAGATTAGCAGCAATCTGTTATGTTGGCATCAGGAATTATACCTGTGTCCAAAACTTGAATTGACCAGCACTTTAGGAGAAAGTCCTTGATTGCATTACAGATTCAACCTTGTCCAAAAATACACACAAAGACACAATTTACAGGAATTGTGAATTCACAGGAAAGTCACGGGGAAGGGTGCATGAGAGGGTTGAACTGGGTTCCTGGGAAGAAGCATGCCTCCACTGTAGCAGAGGAACTTCTGAGCTTACATTTAAACTTATGTTTAATTTGTGCTGGGGAAAGAGGGCAAAAACTTATTCAGATGACAGAATTGCAATTATGTAAATATTTTAGAGACAGGAGATTAAAAAAATAAGGAATATTTCTTCATTTAGATAATACAGACTACTCACTGTCTGTGTTATTCAACATAGTAATTTAATTTGTGGCCTTAGAAATTCAAAACAGTTTAAATTTCATTCTTACTTGAAAAAGGAGCAGGAAGGCAATGACAGTTTTCTGGAAATGCAAAGAAAGGGTTCACCTGGACTATGAGACTTGGTTCCTGTCTAGTGTAACTGGACCCTTCTCAGGCCCAAAGCAAAAGGACAAGGGATGACAGCTGCAAGTTGCACCAAGGGACGTTCCAATCAGATAAAAGGACATGAAATTTATGCAATACAGAGAGTGAAACATTGCAACAGAGAAAATGAATGACAGGAGCCATCCAGAACTCAACTGGTAAAGGTCCTGAATGGTCTGATCTCACTTTGAAGCCCTCTTTCTTGGGGCAGAAGGACACAGTGACTTACAAAAGCCCTTTCCACCTGAACTAATTCTGTGATTGTATCATTTACTTCTAGCAAAGTCTGTATTTAAAACCAAGCACAATGACAATGCCTGCTGAGGTCAATAGCAATTTTTCTGGTTAACAAAGCAGTGATAACTGTTCTTACCCTCTTGCATCAAAATTCCTTCTTACCCCAAACTCCATTCATTCGCATCATTGTCCAGTTTCTGCTTACCTGCTTGCTTTGACAGCTTGCCTTGGTGGCCGACAAAGTTGATTATCAATGGCAAAATGCAGTTGTCACAGATATTTTTTGGTTTTTTTTTTTGTTTCATTGCATGCAACTCAGAAGCTCAAGTACATTTAGTCATTAACCACAAGAAATAATGATCCTTCAGTCTCCAGGTGCCTCAGACAAGCTCTTAGTGAGACTTACTTTGTGCAAAGGCTTCCTGCACATCTCCTCCCACCCCGGTCAGAGAGTCCTGAGGCGCGTGGGTTGGGGTGGAGCAGGCAGAGGCAGACCTGATGGGCATGGGAATAGGCCGGCTGATGGTGTGGCTCGGTGAGGAGCGTGGGGACCCTGCCCCCTGCGTCTGCAAAACAATCACGGGGTTAAACAGGGGCTATGCAAGAGCCTGCTGCTGTCCTGGTCTCCCATCCCGCAGCTTAAAGGCATTGTGCTGTTTGCAGATCGGTTGGGTAATGTTAATTTTGCTAGAAGAAATAAACCACAGTCAGTTGTTAGTTGACAGCAAGGCTTCTGTGTAGAGAAACAGTAAGTAGGAAAATATGAGTCAAGATCTGACTTCCTTTAAGCATGGGAAAATGTCAGGCAGCTAAATTAAAAAAAAATCCAAGTTAATAAAGACCACACGATAGACCTCTTTGCCCTCTCCCCTCTCACTCCCCCAGTTCACATGCATGTCTGCTGAACTGTAACCCATGCTGGCTGTGAGAAGGGGAAAGCTGCTGGCACCAGTGTGGCTTTCAGCCTGGGCAAGGGACTGGAGCAGCAGTCCCTTCCAGCAGAGCCCTGCCCTCCGCCTCCCTGCAGGACAAGTTCATGGTATATGCAACCTCTCACTCACATAAAGTCTGACACTTGCAATAAATAATACAATTTTCTGCTTTTTATTTGGAGCTAGAGAACTGTTTAAGCCACTATTAAATTATCTGCTCCGTGGGACATACTCAAGCACTCCCAAAACACTGTGGGGATAGGGCAATATAAATTCCTGCTATGGGTTCAGCTGCTGGAAGCAAAAATGTTTTAACACCAGTCATATAAACGTCATGCTGTTAGCACCTCACAGTTAGGATCACTCAGCTGAAATGCAAGCAGACTTTACAAAACTGCAATGTTGACTAATGCAGCTAGGTGAGTGATACCAAGAGACCAGCACTCTTCTCATCCACTGTTTCAAAGTCTTTGGAATGCATATCCATGTAAGAAGAAACTAATGCTGGAGCCCGCACCAAACTGCACATGGCTTTTGAAACTCAGTGTTTAGCAGATGCCAAGGATGGAGGTGGCTTGAGTGCTTTTAAAGGGGAACTGCAACACAAGCTCCTGGTTGTCTGCAGTCAAAACTGACTGGAGGGGTGGTGTTTCCCTTATTTTGGCTTTATTTTAAAAATGCAGGAGGATTTCTTAACTCTTCCCCTGGCATTTCTTTTGTCTCTGGTATTGGATGCCACTGCAGCTCTGATTATGTTCGGCAAATATGTTCTAAAAAAGACAAGAGCAGGCCATTGCAGGATGAGTGCAGCACTGCCCTTGAGATTTTTATAAATTCCTGTCCTGGACCATAAATAATATATCAGAATACTAAGCTATTTGTTCTTTTATCCTATCACCTCTTTCTAAGGGACATTATCACCTGAAAGCCATCAAGGGCAAATTAGGTTTATGAGAAATAAGCACATTACTGATGGAAGAATGGAGGATTTAATACTTTTAATTTCTTTAATGATTGGTTTTAGAACATTTAAATGATGGATGACAGGCAAATCAAATATATAAAGGCCAGATGGTCTCCTGTTTCTAGAATCATCTATACCAGCTCCAGCAGAAATGGAGACATTTAGTCCTCCAGAGGAAGGGCCCAGAACAACTTGGAGATGCTCCAAGGTCCTTGTTAGTCATAATCCCTGCACATCAGGCAGGGCATCCAGGATCTACAGCTTCCTTCTTTCATGCCCCAACAGAGCACATTTCAGCCTCACTGAAACACATTTATGAAATAATTTTTGGTTCTCAGCTCTCTGAAAGACAAGTGCCCTTTTTCACCTGCCTTTTTCCTTAGCACCCCTTTGCCTTTGATCTCTGCTCTGGGAACACCAACAACAGTGGGAACTTTCAGAGAAAGATGAGGAAAAAAAATGGACAAGATTTTCTTCCTATCATCAAGTCATATTCTGGAATGAACTTCAGAATAGGCATTTTATTTACTAAAAACAACAGATGCCCACTAGTACTTCTGGGCTGGAATTTTCCCTTAAGAGATGTGAAAACTGCTGCACACCCAATGCTTACCCTCTGTCTGCTCTGCAGCTATGACTGAGATCTTGTGCTTATGATGAACAAACACAAAATGTTTGGGAAGCACAGGAAGATGAAGCACTTGGAGCTCCTTGTCCAGGAAAAAATTTTTCACTTTTTATACTATTTGGGCATCATCAGACAGAACTGATAAACAGCAGGTTAAAATAGGAGGATATTAGGGAATGCCTGTTTTCAGAGAGGTGAAAACCTAATGTATTTTACTCCTCTAGATCCACTTCCACCCAGGTTTGTGGGAATGAAGTGGTATTAGGATTGGATTCCTGCTTAGTGGTTATTGGGAGTATTGTGGTTTTCAAAGGCTAGACCTAATGGTCTGAAATCTGCTATGACAGCCAGTCTTTAGTTCTTGGTAAGCTCAGCAGAGAAGACAAGCACTGAATTGCTCCCAAACCTTGACAGCTCTACCAGCTAAGGACTAAAGCATGCTGAAAGGGGAGCTATCACAGCCACTGTGGATATTTGGATGGCTTCAGCTTTTGTGCTGTACTTAATTGCAGCTATCAGTGTTCTCATGCCTTCCAGGAAAATCTGCAGGTATTTTATTTAATTCACCATCCCTAGTCAAATTGCTACAGCTCTTAAGTTAACTCTTGCTAGACAGGAAAATTTTCTCATTATGAAGTGTCATGCATGCCTGGCATAAAATGCTTGAAATGAAAACTGGCTTTCCAGGAGTTTTAGCCCATTGCTCCCTCTGCTGGGACCGAACTGGGATGACATATGGGGAAATCGCACAGCCTCATCAAACGACAGGGATGTGAAGAACTCATTATCCTTTCTCAAGGAAGGGCAATGGAGAAATAGATAATTCATAAGCATCAGATGAATTGCCAGGCTGCTCATTCCAATTGAATTCCTCCAGAAATTAATTTAATCCTGTTTCTCTCAACAGATCATGAAATGGCATAGCATAATGGGGATCATTAAATGTAAATGGTGAGAGTAATTCTTTAGCATCATCACCTGGTATTCAGTAAGGCTATTAGTCTTGGAAAAAAAAAATCTCATAAAAATACCTCATAGCAGCCTGAAAATGAGCTTTCATTTACACTGTCCAGTGAACATTTTATATGATAAGGTAACTCCTGTCACACTGGAAGCTTCTCTTTTTGCGAGCAGATCTTCAGAATCAAAAAAGATAGCCCTTACACAGAGGTGGTATTTGATCAGATTTATTTTTTTGTGTGCAACAAACTGATGCTCTACAAAAATTAGCCAAATGCTGGTTTTACGAAGGTGAGCATTACCTACAGACTCTGCATGCTCTGTCACAGACAGAACACATCAGACTTGTGACTGCACTTCTGCTGATGAAAGCAGGACGAACGGCATTTTGTTAAAATGAAACGCTTTTATTGAACTCATAAATCAGACTGCTATCTGAAAAGTGCCTTTTTTAAAAGCCTAATATATTTCCAAGATCCATTACAATACTGAAAAGCTCCGAAACAATTAAATCTTCTAAAATTTACTATTATTAATGCAAATACTTTTTGATCTAGATTGCAGAAAACATTTTTTTTCCTCAAGGCTCATGGGACTGTCAGCATCAGTGCCAACTTTTAAAGATGTGCACACTGTGCCTTGACTTTTTCTAGATAAAATGGGCTTTCAAACTCATTGCCCCTGTCTAATTTAAGCTCAGTTATGTTTTTCTTGAAAGTACAAAATTTCTCATAACGTTTTCAAAATGTTATCTATTTAATTCATATTCTAGGTTGGTTTCACTACATTTGAGGGGTAGTTTCTATACCTTACACATTTTAATTTAGAGGAGTGAGAAAAAGAGTCCTTGTAGCCATGACTCACTTTCTAGTGCTTTTTGAGTGCTAAGATGTTTCATTGTGAAAATGGCTTCAAGACACTAATGTGGGAAAGAGCTGCAAAATATTAATTTTGGTCAAAAGAACACACACACACTTCTCAAGCAAAGGAAGTAACACAAATCACAGGAACACAATCACATTTAGGAGTTAGTAAGGCCTCCAAAGAGAAGGTAACTTGCTACCTGTTTCAATTCTTCTTCCTAAAGAAAAAGAGGATCGGCACATGAGATGAGCCAGGATGTAAGTGAAGAACAAAAAACAAAGCCAAATTTGGAGCACAGGGTTAAAGATACAATCAAGATAGTTGAAGACATGAGACCAGATTAAGGTCCCACCTCTGCACACTTTGAAACACTGAACAGCGCAAGAAAGCTGCTGTCATTTCCTACCCCAAATTTTCTCTGTTCAAGCAGTGACTAACAGCAGGCAGCCTTCACTGCTAGTTGTGGCACTGTAGCATTTCACGGGTAGAACAGAAAGTATCCTGCCTACTTCCAGCTCCCAAAAATCTGCTAGCTCTTCGGTGGGCTCTGCTGCTGAGGTGCCACCAATTCATGCATTGGGGTTGCAGAAGCCAGTGTCTGAGGAGGGGCAAGTGACATAAAGTGTCAACCTCATCCTTTGATGCAAATGGATCCAAATGGATGCATGCTGCATCTAAATGGAGGCATGTTGCTAAATGGATTTCAGTGAAATTCCTTCTGCTCTTATCTGAGGCATATTTGACCCAAGTTGCACTGGATTTCCATGAACTCATTTGATCTGTCATAGACAACAACAACACTGACTCCTATGCTACTCAGGGCACTTTCTTCCAATGTGAATTTCTGGCATCATCTGTCCTGAAGCACATCAGGTAAAATAGTGCTGCAAATAAAACCACATTTTCCATCTTACCCTAGTCTGTCTTTAAAAATGCACATGCTTTTTGGTATCTTTGTTCTTAACTGAGATCCTTTGCTGAGACATGTTTCATCTGTTTAACAAGGGCATACTTCTGTATCCGTGAAAACGAAACAAGGGTTGTAGGGAAAACATCTCTGAGGTGAGAGATGTAGATGTTGTCAAATGACTCATCTGACAGAACCAGCAACTGAGTAAGTTAAAGAAACTTGAACTTAAGGGCAAAGTTAAAGGAAGTAGCCTAGTGATTCTATACTGTCAGCTGTAGTGAATAACAGTGTACAGCGCTGAGGTTTTTTTCTTACAACTAATAGTTAACTTGTTTTACATGTTGGTTTCTTTTCTTTTTATTACTCCTCGTAGCAGTAGGTGACAATGATGATGCAGTGCTGCTACAGGAACAACAGCATCTGAGCATCATCTGAAACCCCTGAATTAGAAGACCAAGACAAAAAATAAAAAGGGAGGGAAACAATCAAATTCTGTGGGTAGTAACAGTCAGGTTCTGCAGAATTCTGTTGTTACATATCCTCCCTCTTCTCTCTCAATTCACTTTGTGTTTTCCTTGGTAGTACCAGGTGGAGCTCCTTACCTTCAGCAGTTTCATGAGGCCTTCTAACTGAACCATGAGCTCCCTTCGGCTTTCCTGGAGAGCAGACATCCTCTGTTCCAGCTCATCCTTCCGCTGTCTGAGAAACAAGCAGATCTGATCAGAGCTTACCCCTCGCAGTGGCAGCAGCTTTTAACTGCATCATTTCCCCAGCCCTACCATGGGATACATGCCCACAGACCACAGGAAAGTAAACACACTGTATGAATTCAGCACAGGGCTTAGACAAGGGGCTATGTGAAGGCTGGGGAGTTCCCTCTTACTGGGAATCCTTGTGGGACTGAATAGTGATTAGGGAAAAGACAGACACTGACACAGACCCTTCTTCAAAGAACAAATGGGTTCAAACAAGTTTGTGTTATATTCCCTTGTGGAAATGCCTGGCAATTTTAGCTTTGGAACCCTCTAGACAATAACCTCACTAGCTGTCAGGAGAAATTAAAGCCATCCCCTGAGGGACAGGAAATTGCAGCAGGGGCACTGAACACAGTGAGATATAAGAGAAGCTAAGAGAGTTCAGAAATTCAGACAAAACCCCATAGTGGTCTGCTTTTGTTTCTATCTTTTTTTTTTTCTGAAAGCAAGAGGAAGACTATCACATAGTAGAGATATAACTGCTTGAAATTAGCTCTTTTCACTCAGAGTCCAGTGCTGGTTGTATGACACTGTGAATACTGAGCCACTCCAAGTGTGACAGTCTCTCTGTGCCCTCATAAATCTGAACAGCTTTATTCTGCACAGCTCCACTGCACAGGATGAGGGAACAGCACCTGCACATGTTAAATCTAAATTGTGGGAGGTCCCCACCTAAAAATAAAATAAAATTGTTGCCTCCTGGAAGTTATGATTTAATTAACATTACTATTAAAATACTACCCATTAGGCATATTTTATACTCTACTGCATTGCAAGTAACATACAAACAGTATGTTGTTAGCCTTGTACTACCTTCAAAATATGACAATTTAATCCTAAATGGAAAAGCAGCGGAACCAACAAGACTTAAGTACATTTTTTGTATTTAGGGCAATATGAAACCCTGGTTTTGAGCCTTCACTGTAAGTCAGCAACTACAGATATAGTCAACATTGATTTCTACAGAACTGCTCATGTGTGCTATCTCTCACCTATATAATAGGATCATATAGTAACGCTGCCAGGTTGCATTTACTCTTCTGAAGGATTGATCTATTTCCTACTACAAAATGCCTGTGTTGGCTTTTCTTTTCCAGACAGGTAATGGTTGGAAATGCTATGAACTGTACAAAGGCAGTGGAGTTTAAGAAACTACTAAAAAAAATAAGGTCTGTGTAATTCAGAGTGGCAGTAATACAGTGTGTAATACAGAACTCTGCTGGGTTTTAGATTCATTTCACAGGCAGAGAGGATCTAAGCAGTCTGCACTGTATAGACTACTCCTCTGAGCTGTTCTTCTCCCCCCGTGTACTCCAGAGAAAATTCTTGGAAGTAAGGGGTTTTCCAACCCGTCTCCAAGACAGTCCTGGTAATGTGAAGGAATGCTGTCTTCAGGACCTCATTTCAGTGAATGCCACACTACAGCAGCTTGTGAAAGATGCTGGGACAACAACATGATTTGCATGACCCATAACATGATTTACAGATTCCAGCATTTCTTAATACAACACGACCTAAATTGCTCTACAGCCCTAAGTGCTTCAAGCCTGAAAAATCAGCTGGGTAACAGACATAAATCAGGGCTGCTACCCTGAGTCCTGCTGTTTTACACATAAGAACAGCCTTGTGCCACCTTAAGTGCCTAAGAATTTGAGGTGGTATCAAAATTCCCCAGTAAATCCAAAGTCAGACTTGTGCTTTTCAAATGGTGAACATTTCAGAAGGAATGCAAAGCAGTTCAGACCCTCAGATTAAAAGTTATTTTCTGATTCTTACACTGCATATTAAATCAGGGGAGGTATAGTTGAGGGATCCCCTAAGGACATCACATATCAAGAAATTAGAGTAAGGCTATTATGCTTTAATATGTGTATCAAAATTGAAAAGAGGGAAAAGTTAGCCAGCCTGCTAACACTGCACAATCATTCCTTTTTTTCGAAGTATAATGAATTTTATTAGTCAACTACACAGAAAGCTGATTTCCTAAACCTGCTGAAAATAGACTTTCAGTTTGATGGACAAGAGCTGCATTATTGGTATATTTTACAGTGTACATGTTTTCATGACAGTCAGTGCTATATGCCTCACACAATGTCACTTGCCTGTAGATCTCTAGAATTAATTACACATTAATCACTCATAGAAATGAAGAAGCTAATTTGTATTTAGATTGAAAAGCCAAAGTAATGACCTGTGAATCACAAAAATATTTTTGTGTGGAAAACTCCATAATAAAACTACTGAGTATTTGTAAAGAAAAAAAATTAGCACCATTTCTTACAGTAATTTCCTTTGGATCAGACTACTAAAAAATTAGTTGTGTGAGGAGCGATTAAGTGGCAAGAAACGTTCTTTAGTCAGGGGGCAGAGCAATCTAACATTGTTTCATTGGAAAGAAAGTGCTTACACTCTCCTCTCTATTCATACAGAGCATTTTGAATAGCTCTTATTGGACTCTCTGTCTGGCTCTCACAACGTGAACTTCAGGACTTTCAGGGAGCCTATGGATCTGGGCCAATGACAATTGTATTTCTCCAATGTGATATACATGGAAATTAGTAAATCCATTTAGAGTACCGTAACCAACATGCAGTTGCATCCATATTAATGTTTTTAGTTTGGTGGGGTAACTGGAGGAAGGATCCTCTAAATCTTCAGCAGCTGCAGATGACATTACTCTTCACCCTCAAGTGACAAGGAGGATCACTCTGCAGCCTGGTTTTGCACCACTAAGAGAACTCGCTTCTCCTTAGAGTTCAGCATATGGGGGAAACTTCCAAAGATTAACATCCAGTTCTGGCTGTATTTTCATGTAGTTCTGTATTTTCTTTAGCATGAACTAGAAATGTTTCTAAAGGCATTTGTTCTGAACATTTTTACCCATATAATTAATGGCATTTGGACCAGGCTGTGGAGACCTGTTCCAAATGACCTAAGGGCCTAACTCTGCAAATACTGATGAACATGCTTAATTTAGAGGAGTAATATGTGAGATTACTCATACACACAGTTTAAAGCATAAGTTTAATTACTTCTAGGACAACAGGCTACACCAAAAATGGATAAAAAATACACATTAGCTGACTTACTTTAAAAAGCTTCCAAAACCACAAGCCAGGCTTATCTTTTATTTCTTCTCTTACTGAGAATGACTGGTTGGCCCCTGTCAAGGACAGAGCTTTTATTGCCATGGACTTACCTGAGGAGCCGGAGCTCTGCAAGGAGAGTGGGATTTTGTTGGGCCTTCTCTGGTGTGGGCTGAGATGCCTGCTCATGTTCAAGTCGCAGCCTCTGGATCTCCTGTAGGATTTCTCTTGGGGAGGAGAATAAGCAGAAGACCTTAAGTCAGTAATTTTCCATAAAACCAGCTCCCTGGACATTTCAAGAGGTGAAAAAGTATGACAGTATTTAGCTTTTAATCACTGAAGAAGTACGTAAAATGACTTGTTTGCAGCCAATCAAAGAAGCCCTTAGCAACTGGAGAGGGCTTTGGATATTTTCTATATAAACTCTTAAGATTTTGCCATAAAGGGAAATCGTTCTTCAGAATCCCCCAAAAAATAGAGGTAGACATAAAAATAGCTCTATGTTTGACTGAACTGCTCCCATTTAATTCTTCATCATGAACATTTCCAGCACCTCATGAACTTAAAAAAAATTGAAGCAACCTTTCTGGACATTGTGGAGTATCAGAGAAAATATTTAGCCCTTAAAAACACTTTTAATGGAAGCAGAGATGTGAGAGCAGTTGACAATTCACAGAAAAGTACTTTAACAAGACTTGTTACGACTGGCTTGTGAGCCCTGGAGTGCTGTCAAAAGGCTAATACAAAGCTTCACAGCAGAAGGTTGAAACCTTTGTGAATTTTGTCTCTTCTTCACAATGTGCTGGAAGCAGACGGTCAGGAGGCAGCCTCAAACTATGAAAGGCAAATCGAGACTGGAGCTGGTGGTGCTCATTACACGGTGACAGAAGGCAGTGCAGAGTTTGGAATAGGAAACCATCTGGTCTGGGCTAGCCTCTGTTTTATGGTCCGGCACTGAAAGCAGAGCTCTGCTGCCATGCATTTCATGGCATCAGGCAGCCTGGTACCCAGGGCCAGGTTCTCTGCTGTTAACAAACAGGCATCACCCCTTTTTGGGGCCGGCTGGCCTATTTCTCTTGGACACTCTCTCTCACTCTCTGTCACATCAGTACCTCATGTCTCATTTGATTAGCAGCCTAACTTGCTGCTAATCTTCCTGCAAACCTTTTCCAGGCAGAGTGTGTTCTGAAGAGCTTTAATCATCTTTTTCCCGAATAAAAGCAGGAGAGCATAACATTACAAGCATGACTGATCCTTTTATCATTTCATGTTATAGGGCTACTGAGAATCCAACTGAAAGTTAATCCAGTTTTGAAACAGGAGAGGGTTTTTTTTTTAAAACTCTTAACAAACAGCAGCTGCAAACAGTAAAGTATCCATGATTATATCATGTCATTGGACAGTATACTTATGAAAACATGGGATAGCTATGGATTTCAGAGCCTTTATCCTATTGTATGGACCTTTCAGTGCTATTTTTTGTAGGGGGAGATGTATGTGCCTGTATAAGCACATTGTACAGGTGTAGGTGGTAAAAATGCTAAGAAACAAACATATATGTAATATATGGGACTGAACAAAACCAGTGGATCCTTACCGGTTTTTATTTTCGAGCTCTGCAATCAGCTGCCTTTGCTGCTTGTTTGCATCAATGGTGAAGGAGATATCTGATGCCCCTCTCTGCTGACTCGGCTGCTGCTGTAAAACAGAGAAAGCTGCATTGAAAGAGGAATAGCCAGCATGCACCATGACTTCAACACAGATCTGTTCTGTGAAATCTGTTTACAGAAAGTGCAGTATCAAGCTTGCCTACACTAAAAAAAGAGCATTCATGTTGTGCTCATAACCAGTATGGAACCATTGCTAGTAAAAGCAGAGTAAGTGCTAGAGTAAATAAGCCTCAGTGTTTACCATCCTGTCACTCACTGCTTTTTCACGAAGCTTCCTCTGAACCTATTGTAAAAGGCAATGACACTGCTGCAGGCAGTTGCTGTAATGTGGCTCCTGATGCTACAGACAAGAGGAATACAATGAAGGAAAAACCAGTGTGTGCCTCCAGAAAGAATGGGATGTGCTTCCAGTGCAGTGATGCTTTGTTCTCTTGAAAGTATGGTTTTACTTTCAGTTTGAAAGCAGTACTCAGTTTTCAGGCTGGCTGTGTGGCCTATTTGGCCAAGTTTTCCTATATGCTCTCATGATACTTCAGGAAATCTCTTTCCCCAGTCCTTCAGGTACAGCAAAACCGTTTTTTCCACCAATAAAATGAGATGAGAATTTGTCTCTCACCAAACTAGGCAGTGTGCACGACAGCTTCATTGGACTATGCTCTTTTTATATGTTCATCAGCAATAATCAATTATTGTTCTCCTTGTTCACACTCCTGTGTTTCAGTATTGTAACAATGACAACACAGAGCAGGACATTTAAAAGTTTCACAGCTATGAAAGCTGTGAAACCACAGTTCACCCATTTATTTCTAGCTCCAACCTGAAAGAATCAGATATTTAAAAATACTCTGCTGAGTTACTGCTGTGATAGGAGGATTCCTCACCACAAAAAGCCCTGTGAAGTGTAACTCTGTAGCACTATTTTATGTGATGCCAGGCACGTCCTCTGCCAGCGCAAAAAGGATGAAGATACATCTCGATAGCCTAACTAACCTAACAAACGTTAGGGCTATCTGTGGCAAAAGGACAGTATGTTTCCCCTCTAACCACATCCTATTTTTTCTGCTGTGGATACATTTTCCCCTTAACACATCAACCACAGGGAAGCAGAACAGTGCATAAAGAACTGATACATGCTGGTGGATGTCATCACTCATACAGTAGGAATCAGGATCTTTACCCTGAATGCCCAATGTTATTAATATATTTAATTCCTTAAAATCCAGAATGACCATCAGCAAAACTTTAAAAATTTCCACTGCCCCTACCGGATGCCACTCTTTTGCTTGGAAAGATTTCTCTCTACAGACACCTTCTCTATTCCTTTTGTCTCTTTTGTTCAAAGAGCACAGATGGATGGCAATGAGAAATTCAGTATTTTCCTTCAAGTCAGCTCTGTTTATACTGTTTTCCCCCACATCAAGGACACGTTACATGGAACTGATGTTGACCGAATTTTAACCAGAGATATTACTAATGGGAAATCATGTTCCCATAAAGAATAACTGTATTTCAGAAATAAGACCATCATCCACTGGTTGCCTTAAATTTGAAACACTGTGTCACATGTCTGGACAGGATTGATTTGGGCTGGACAGCCAGAACAGGAGCACCCCTCTCTTCCCAGGCAGCTGCATGTAGTGTGAAATCTCCGCGACAGCATGTGTGTGGGGCAGCAGATTCATCTTCACCTGGTGTGAATGTGATTCAGGGTCTTTACAACATGTGTGGTGCCCAATTTCACCCTTTCAATTGACCCCACAGTGTAAATCTCAGTGTGAAAATGTTTCTGGGCACTCCAGACAAGCTGCTTTTCACTTAACCATCATTCATGGTTCTATCAAACGGCCTGAGATTGAAAAAAAGTAGCTAGGCTGACCTTTTATGTACCATTTAAGATTTTATATACTTTGATTAGGTTCCTGCTTCATTCTCTCTTGTTTCTGAATGCAGTTAGTGGGGTTTTAGCCTGTCATCACCTTCTATCTTTGGATACAGAGAGCAGAATAATTGTTGCTCTGAAATGAAAATGGGAACCAGGGCTAATGCAGGGGGTCATTACAGTCATCCTGCTGAAGAACACTCTTTAATAGCCTTAGTACTTGGGGCCCTAGTGGCTGTGATATTTGAGCTAGAAAGTAAAATGGATTCACCACCCCATTTTTCCAATGCAGTAAATCATTAACCTTTAACCAAAGCTAGTCCAGACAATATTTTATAGTCTTTCCTGAGTTCAAGATGTCAGAATCCCTTTGATGCAATTATTTAAATACCACTGCATTAGTATATAGATTATATGCATTAGCATGTGGCTTCTTTGGATTAAATGGACTGCATAAAAGTGTTATTATTAAAGCATAACAGCCTCTGATTAAAAGAATAGGGAAAAATAATCCATTAATCATTAGACTGTCAGATGTAATTTCCCTGATCTTGCCAAGCCCCTGGAACACGACAGAAGGAAAGTACCTTCCTTTAATTAAAACACTTACTGATGAAGAAGTTTCTGCTGCCAGCCTTGCTGCATACCTGGCGATCAGCTTGTGTTCTTCATCCAGGCGACTTGCACTGTCAAGGACGCTGCTCAGGGGGAGGGGGAAATGGGAAGACAGGTTTATACACGGCACAAACACCCACTGCCTCAGCCAGCCACCACCTCACACCCCCGTATGTCAGAACAAAGGAGCAAACCAGTCACCAAATGAGGAACAGCTAATGCTAATTGAGCAAAGGGGAGAAGGGGGAGGGCAATTTCCCTAGAAAGATTAGCTCTGAGGGCCCGGACAGCCATCTTCCCTTAGGGGGAAAACAGCAGCAAGTCTGCAACTCACAGTAAAGGCTGAACAGGATGCAACTTGCAGACTACTCTGCCCAAAACGGGTCGGGAGGTGTTTAGGACCATCAGTCAGCATCTGTTTAGAAACTCAGCTTTGTTGTATCACCTGGAAAACTGTTTACTTTTTGGACAGTGGATGAGCAGGAGCCTTGGTGTTCGTCAAGAGAAAACTTTAGAAGCTTTGTCATATTTGCACCAGAAAACTGTTTAGGACAGTTTTGCAGAGTACTTACCAAGGTGTCATGGATCACTGTTTGGAACCACCAATCTAGGAATTTTTAATCAGGATTTCTCTTTTATTCTTGGTTTCTTGCTATTTGGGAGCAATACTTCACAGTGTCACATGACTGTGATCAACAAGTGTAGAAACTAAACAGCAAATATGCTACATTTCTTTAAAATATTGTACCTTTTTATTTTTTCTCCCTCAAGAATATAAAATGCAAATATTTCTCTCAGGTTAATGGTTTTCCAGCTGCCCTTATTTTAAATGGAAGCTATTATTTAGTCACATGAGCAGGAAAAAGGTAATATAATGAGAACCGTCACTATTTCTAAACATTTAGAAGTTTGCACACAACCATCAAAACTAATAAACTAACAAAACCAGAATTGTGAAGAAGACAGTTGACCCTGGATAATCTTGGGCTTCAGAATCCTATACTGCATTACTTTTAATATATATATAAGAGAAAAAATGAAGTCCCTAAGAAGAGGAGAGAGGAATGTGGAATTGCCAGGTGGAATACAAGGCTGTCTGTGAACTATCCCAGACAGAGGCAAGTCTGGCCTCTTTTCTTATCCTTTGGCAACTGTATAATGGTTTTTGGCTGAAGGGAAACAGGAACAAATCTCCCTGCCCAAGGGCTTTTCTGGGCATGCAACTGTTTTCTGGCAAATGAGCTTCAAAAGAGTCTGGGCATGAGATTTTATTCTGATTTTTTTTCTCCTGAAATTGTACCTTGGGCTTGAAACATCTTCCATAGAAAAATGGCACTTGTGCCAAAAGCTTTGCTTTTGAAGAACTGATATATTTAAAAGGAATATTTCTCTAAAACTTCTCAGTGAGTTCATATCCCCATGTCCTTCAGGGAACTACACTGCACATGTTGTTTGACTTGATTAAATCCACCGGGATTTAAAAGTCATGTTGGAAGGATGAGCAGTGGTTGATATTCACTGATCATGAAACTAAAGCTGGGTGTCATGTGGATTTGTTACAGCTTACTGATGCAAGAGAAAAGAGACAAACATCATCTTTTTCTCATTCTTGTAATAACCTGTGAGACCACAAACATTAAGTTTAGAAAAACAGTAAAGCACTGAAAAGTGAGGCACAGAGAGGTTCTGTGTAAATAAAACTTGTGCTGCAGACTGCACGTAAAACTTCTGGTGGTAGATGAACACTGACTTTCTGGTTTTGGTTATGTTTATTTTGTTACATATACAGATTAATTTTATGCTCACTGAGATTCTGGTGGGATAACTGGTCTACCTTTGGGAAAGACCAAAGCTAAAGGCATTTTTCTAAATTTATACAGTTCTGCTTCTTACATACTCATGCTTACTGTACTAATATGTCATCCAGAGAAAGGAGTAAGCAATTCTTGCAGACACATAACATTATGTAAACTGGATAATAAGGGTTACTTTTATGACAGTTTAATTAATTTTTAATTTTACCATAATGACTAAAACATTGCCTGCTAACAGATGGTTGTGAAAACAGCAAGCCTTCAGGATCAATTCTCCTTTTTATGGCAATGTGCAACCATATTCATCTTGGAAAAATGCATTATGGTTCCACTTGTTGGCATAATGCAATCTGCACCAGAGTTCTGAGGTGTGAGCTAACATCTAAGCCAACTGCTTTACAGAATGAACCAAGCCACTGCAGCTTTTTGGGTCTTACTTGTATTTAATATCTTTGATATATATTTATGTGTGGGTAGATGTCATAAAGTAGATGTAGCAATGTGTCAAATTTGGTCTATGAATGCTGCAAATCACTAACCCCAAAGCTTCGAAAATTAAATTTCAATGTCTGAGATAAATTTACTTCTGGAATATACCTATTCTATGTGACCATTAAGCACAGAATATGCACAGCAGCATTAGCCTTGACTGCCAACAATTTTATGTCTCAGAATTCTCAGATTTACCATAATTCACTTCTGTTTTACTTCACGAACTTCACGGAAAACCATACAGGGATACAGTAAGACAATCGTACGCAAAAGGTTTAAAATACTATGAATGTGTGTGCAGAATTTGGGATTCCAGGGGAATGATTCAGGCATCCTTTGAGAGAAACTGAACATTTTGCACACAAGTATCCTACTGATGTTCCTTCTTTTCTAAAAAACACTGCTTCCTCATTAGCAACCATTTCCTTAAAGACCCTATAATTATTAGCAATAATTGGTCCGGCACCTATTGCCATTCAGATGTAGAGTGAATATCCAATATTAGCACCTGTGCAATAGGACTTCTGTGGTCTAAGGTAGCTCCATTAAAATAAGGGATTCAAAACTGCAGGCAAAGGATGAAAAACATAACAACCTATGAGCAAAGGAGTGACTCTGGAGGATCTCTGCTATTTCTCAGGCTTCATGTGTCAGACCAGCCTGTTCTGCAGTAGACACCCAGCCACAGCTGACGTGGATGTTCCCTGATGGTTTTACAACTATGTCACCACTGATTAGAAAAGTCTCTTTTGAAATTTTTGCAAGAGAGTTATCAGTGTGGTCTTCATGACATGCTCTTATACTACGAGCCCTTGACTTAATAAATAATTTCCTATAGAAAATACAGACAAATTAAAGGGTCGGTTTCTAAGCCTTAGGGCAGAAAGAAAACAAAAAGAAAAAGAAAAAGAAAAAGAAAAAGAAAAAGAAAAAGAAAAAGAAAAAGAAAAAGAAAAAGAAAAAGAAAAAGAAAAAGAAAAGGCATAATAGCAACACCAAGTGTATTCTGAGGACTGTTTAACTGACACACTTTCAAAATTGGCTTGGTTTTAAGACACTAAACCAAAACAAATCATCTGATACCATTAATCTGCCATTCACTTTACAATCACCAAGATTTTACCACCAAAATGTTATAACACTCAGCGATGTGGAAATAATCACAAAAACTAACTTTTTTCATTGAGCTAAATATCTACACATTTCCTCTCTAGCAAGTGGTCTCTGAATGTTTCTTCTCTTCCAAAGGAAGATTAAACCAGCCTTCCCACCTAGAGTTGTGCACACCCCCTCAATAAACATTTTAAAAAATGCCCTAGACTAGCACGGCACTTTTATATAGAAGTAGGATTCACATAGTACTATGCAGTATAACTTAAAACCTTCAGAAAACAGCTCTCTATGGAATCAAAATAGCCTCTTACTTTAATTTATTTAATCTTTTATTTTTTCTGTATCTGAAAAGAAAAAGACTGAAATATATGGAATTAATATTATAAAGCAAAGTCTCTAACTTACAAAAATGGAAACTATTTGCATTAAAAGTTCTTTTTAAGAACCAGACACTAAAGATAAACTAAAGTCAGTATCAAATATTGGTTTTAAATACTAAAAAAGACTTTGCAATTAAACTATTCAAAACATCTGGCTAAGGGCTATTTTTTATACCCATACAGTTGCTATTAATAATGAATTAATTCTTCCTCTTGTTTATTAAATTGCTCTGGAGTACTGGCTTCTAAAAAACCCTCAAGCAAGTTATTAGTCTTTGGCAGAAGGAAAGGAGAACTTGTACTTTTACTTGCAGTATCAAATACTGCAGATGAAAAATAAAGATAAGCAGTGAAAATTGATTAAATGAATTAAGAATACCCCACAAGGCCCAAAATGTAAATACGAGCCACACTTAAAACAGAAGCAGAGGTATACAGGGTTATATTAGATTGATGAATAGCTATAAATTAGCCTGACTCAATACCTAAAAAAACCCAAATCTTACTTTGTTTTGAAATGTTACTATACAGCTCTTCAGATAGTTTTATGTATTATGCTCACGAAGCATCTCTGCAGGTTTTTCTTGCGGATAAAGGTCCAGCTATAATCATTCCTCTTTTCAGCTTTGGCTGCCAGAAGCACTTGAATTATCTGATGTCTGGGTAGGTACAGGTAGTATTTTGCAGGCAGATTCAGCAGCAGAGCTGGCCAGCTGCAGCCTCCCCTAAATCAGAAGCAACCTCATTTTGGTTAATTGCATGCTTTACTCAGGTCACCAAATCTCCTTAAGATGCAGGATGAAATAACTTGAACTCTGCACCATACTGACACAAGTGTGTGGGTTTTGAGCAAACTTCATCCAGCCACTTTGGGGCATGGACAGGAGAAGTTCAGCTTTGCCTGAAGATGCCACCCCAGACTTTGAGATGCAGCAGCTGAGCTTCCTGCAGAGGTCTCACCTACTCCGCTGGAAACTGGCTTCACACAGGAGCTTTAGGATGGCAAGACTTTGTTCTTGTTTTTGCCAAAATGTAACCATTCTATTTCTCTGCAAGCAGTCTCAGTCCAGCAAAGCAGAAAATGGCAAGGCAGTATGGTGTGATGCTTGACTAAGACTGCTGTCCCTCTAGGTTATGTTTCTGTCAAAATCTAATTATACAAATAACTGAGATTGTTTCTCATTCAGGATGCTGTGACTGCAGTGATTTAACGTCAGTAATCAGATGTTATGCACTATGCTTTGCATCAGTTGTTTAAACAATTAAGGTTGTTATCAGTCACTCCCCCATTCATTTCTCAAAACCAAATAAATGTTGGCTATCATGGCATATGATTTGTATATGCATATTTGGAAACAAAGGTGCTATGACTCAGTGAGATTGGCTCAAAGCCTTGAGGGAACAGGTTGGAATATAAAGAATAAAATTTGGAGGATGAAAACAGTACAGATAAGGCAAGGCACCCACAAAGAGGTCTTGGGAGGAACTGGTAGCCCTCACTGAAGCTAAATGAATCCTAGGCATGGCATCCAAAATGCCATGCCTGGCAAACCAGCCTAGCACCAAGAATTACCCTAAACCATGTCCATTCTTCCCTCCTGAACAACTATATTAAGTAAGTCACTCATGGCAGGCAGGGCCACATTTCCTTCTCCCTGTAACACCAGACCAAGCGGCGGCATATTCCTATCCTCAGTCATGGGTGGGCAATGACTGGTCACACACGTGCCCCCAAGAGCCTGCTTTCACAGCCACAGTCTCAATATTCCTCAATAAGCCTGATTTCTGGAGGTGCTTCTTCAGGAATGAAATTTCCCTTGAAAATGTTTTTGTTTAGGATAAATGGCTTTCATTTTCCTCACTAAAACCTAGTTTCCCTTTTCAACCCTCCACCACTGGCGCATTCAAGTGGGCTACGAGTAGAGAAGCAGACCCAGGACAATGGAAGCAGACTTTTTAATCCACTGGACATGACAAATTACTCCCAGGAGCTACATGCATAAGTGAATTTTTTAAGAGTGCAGAGAACCATTGCATTCACTCTCCTAAATGAAGCTGCCTGTTGCCTCTTACATACTGGAGTAAATGGAGACTTCCTCCTAACCCAGGAGTTAGGCAGTGGCAGCACAGGAAACTGAAGGGTCTGCTATGAGCAAAATAAACCTCCTGAGCATAGTTTTGGTAGAAACACTGTACAGTTTTCTGCTCAGCACCACATTTTCTAGGGCCATATACTGCTCACCACTTTGCTGGTACAGGGCTGCAAAGTCTATGGAATTCTGTTGCACTTGGACAGGAGAGGCAGCATTTCCCTTCCCTGGCATGGCAGGCTGCAATGCCAGCATCTCAAGTGTCAGGACAGCTGATGGGTTTAGGAGACAAAGCTCTATAATCACTCCAGCAGAAACAATGAATTATGTTCAAGACACCCATTTAAAACCCCTGAGTCTAAATGAGAGAAGGGAAAATTTGTATACAAGATTCAAACAATACAGCAATCAGGCAGATTTAAAAGCAATACCTGACATATGTAAAAATCAAAATGAATTTCTATCACTAGGTTACTAAGAAAATTATTATAATGACTTAATTATTTATGTACTATTGCAGTTTCTAACTTTCAAGGAAGGTGAAGCTACAAATTATATATGATCTCAAAAATTAATAGCTTGAAAACATAGGCTTGTTTAATCATTGCTGTGTCAAGAGTTTTGTACCACCACCAAGTCCTGCACTGCCTAGAGCTCAGTATCCCCAAAAAATTGCACAGCCATTCTTAAGTAAGCAATTATTTGCAATACTTGGCAATACCTTGCAAGCCTCAGTAGAGAGAAGAGCAGCCAGTGCCACAATCCACCGATTTTGTGAGGACACACCCCCTATTCACACTCACTTCAGGTTAGTGCTCATAAAGAGCTGCTCCAGCTGGTGGCCAGGAGGAAACAGTGAGAGCATTTGGCTGAGCAAGGTCCCTTTGCTGGGCCCCCCAAAGGTGCCAAACCTGCACTAACCGTGCGGGGTTGCTCTGTAGCATGTTGACATACACCCCGATGAGCACATGTTCATCAGCCAGCCTGTCTGCAACATCGAGGCTGTACTGTAACCTGAAACGGGGGCGGGGGACAGGGCGTGGTCCAGACAGACACAGAGATAAACAGAGAGCAGAAGCAAGTAAGACTGTGAAATGGCAATCTAGGAATGAGTACTTCAGCGCTCTTAGGAAAAAAAATCAGAACGAAACAACACACCAAGTGCAGAAATTATTTTGTTATTGTTGTAATTTACATGTTTAGTATTTAGTGGTTTAGGATGGTAGTGTCCACTTGGTGACAGAACCAGTCTCAGAAACCAGTGAGATGCCCGATCAGGCCAGGGACTGAAGATCTGGAGCTGTACAGCAGCATTTATTACAAAATACAGCAAATTGTGAGGTCAGCATTATTTGTTTTAATATACTATATATTGCACACAAACGTTAATATAGATATGTAACATACATGACTGACACACTGAATTCACAAGCTGGATTTGCTTGGAAGTGTCTGATCAAGACCTTATGCATCCGGGTGTATGTAAATATATTTAAACATGCCTTACTTAGCTCACTGGGTTAATTGCTCATGACAATTTTCTCAGGAAAGATATATATAGAATACATTAAAAATGGGAGGAATAGAGAAAAGGGATTTGGTTTAGCTGTGTTAGTGCAAGTTAAGAACATACTCTCTCTTTAACTTACCCTTTGCCTTTCAAGAAAGCTGGAGCAGCCCTAGCCAGCAGTTTGCTCTGCTCTACTTCAGTATTCTTGGAAGGAGAGCTAGTTAATAAGACAGGAAAACTAAGAAGAGGGTAAACAGTGATGTCTGAAATTCATTATAGAACAGAGCTTGGAGGAGCTCATTCAAGTGCCCTGGATTGAATAAAAATAATAGAAGCTTTAAAAGAGTTTTAGAAAACTTCACGAAATGCAAAATCAGGAATTATGAGTTTTCCCTCCTGTTCTCCAAAACCAAACTATTAAAGCCTCCACTACAGAAATGACAAACAAAATGTGCATCTCTCACAAACGGAGAAATGAAGGCTTGTGTATTTTCCAGATGGAGTCTGAGATAAACAAGGCCTCAAATGCTGCTTTCAAGCTGGGAAAGCTTTACCATAAGAGCTAAATTGCTTTTCTCCACATTACCTGTAAGTTGGTTTCAATAATCTATGGAAAGGCATTTATTTGGATGCAGTGATGGGATACAGCAGTTTAATTTTCAGAAGTACTGTTCTTCTGTTGATTTAAAATAATATATAGTTCACCAAACACTTTTTTTTCCTAATTACAGTATTTAATGGATTGCAGTAACTGCATCTTTCCCAACACTTAAATATCCACGTTAACAAGCTACCACTGGATAAAAATGGGAAACACGGAAAATGTTCTTTTTTTTTTCTCATGCTGCAGCATTTTTTGGTTTAACATACAATAAAGAAAACAAAACTATATTTTGCTTTCTTCTTTAAAAAAATTATTCACATTTTTTTTTGGTTTGGCACCTCATGGGTGTGTGAGTATGGATGCACCTGTGCACCCATGCATCTCACCTGTGTATGGGTCTGTGTGTGTATATAGGTGACGTTGCACATATGTGATGGTAAATCTTCAAAACTTTCAATATTGGGACAAAGAAGGAATTTGAAGAAGAAATAAGGTGAGATGTGTGTAATTCCCCTCCTTTTGGGAGGGCAAGGTTGGCAGTGGGGTTCTGGAAAGGATGGGACCAAAGGCTGTCCTAAGAACTCAAGTCTATTGATTTGTAAAAAATTTGTAAGATGGCTGAATGAAATGCTGTACTGTACAGCAAGAAAAAAATGCTTGTTTCACATTTCTCTGCCCATCAGCATGCTACTTATGTGTACTGCACTTCCACTGGGGCAAGATCCATGTAGATAAGCATGCTCCATGCTATCTAGAAGGATGTGTTTTCCACACGTTTTCTTCCCAGTTACAGAAGGAAAATGCATTCAAGGGGTACAGGGTGTGCCATGTCAGCCAAAAATGCACCTTTCAGTTCTAAAAGTACAGATAAATGTGTTGCCACAGTGGGAGACTGAAGGCCCCAGGGCAGATTTTGTACCTTGCTTTCTAACAGTGGGCCCCCACCAGCGACAAGTTCTCTCCTATGCTCCAGAGGCCACACAGTTAGTGTGGAGAGACAGGCAAGCAAGGATTACTCACTGAGCAACTGATACCATGTCAATCCATGTGCACTTCCTTTTAAGTTGATTAAGCAAACTTTAATCTTCCAACCTTTTCTCATGAGCTACGTTTTCTCTTGTTTTTCTGATGTTTGGGTGTCTCCTCCCGACACCAGATATGCTGGTTAGCATATCTACCCCTGTGCTGTTGCCCTAAACTGCATGCAAACCTCTAGGCAGATGTCTCCTCCTCTGGGGAATGTTTTAATGGCTTTCCAGATGATGTTCCAGGGTCAAAAGCAATCTAACAATTGTATTGCTGACTTCAATTAGTTTGTGGTTCACTGCAGCTGCTAGGTTCTCTGTTAAAATATTTCTATCCATCCAATTATGCTCCCATCTTTTATTTGACTATTTGCTTCCTTGCTACAGCACTTTTCACTTATAATTACTGAATTTCCTGTAATTGATTTCAGATCATTTGGGCATCAATTACTACCATTGCTACTGAGCTACCTTTTTTTTATTTAGAAACTGCTCTCCAAGCACTCCTTTCCATAAGTATTTGAACCTTTGTACCACCTACTAATTGGATATATTCACTCTATTGCTTCCATTAAGTCACTGTGACAAATAGCACATAGTGTCTGATTTAGGGTAGCTTTCAAGAGTCCCAGCAGATGTCCTTCTCCTAAAGCGACAGCAAACTTCTGAAAATGCCATTATTAATTTTCAATGTTGCTCTTATACTAATTTCCCTATGTCTGTATTTCCTTTGGGTACTTCTGTGTCATCTGGGACTATGTTTAGAGTCCTTTTAAGGTCAACCTGTATTGTTATCTGCTGCTTCCTTTTTTACCCACTGGATCAGTCATCCTGTCAATGAAATAAATTAGTTTGGTTGATGTAATTTGTTCTTGACAAATCTATGATGGTTATTTCTTGTTTATTATCCTCTAGATGCTTACTAACTCTTTTTTAATTTCACTATCTTTGGATACCAAGGTTAGGCTGCCTCCTTTATAATCTCTTTCACCTTTGTCCCTGATTCCACCTTCAACCCTCCCTCATTTGGAAGAGCTGACATTTGTCCTTCTTGTTCCTCCATATCTTTCTACATCCTCCACATATTCCCCAAAATACAACTAATACTTCAGAGATCATTCTGGCCACAGTGACTTTCCAGCTGGAACAGATATTTTAAAGATATACTCCTGCTAAAATGGAACATCTTGTAAGATGCCAAATAATGCTTCTCCATCCAAATTTAGAGACAAATCTTCCAGCTATGAGCAGATGTCTATAAAGATACAGACCTAACAATATTGGTGTAAATGTTATGCCCTCATTAGTGTTTACCTGGCTACTAAACAATCAAACATATAAACCTTTCCTTTAGCCAGGTGGAATATTGCTGATGAAATAAGGCTTCTCACCTTGTTCTGAAAACAACATGGAAAGACAACATCCAGTTGAAGTTTACCACGCTCCTTAGAGACAAGAACATGGAGAACAGCAGCAACCAGTATGTTTTGCTCCAAGTTAGTAGCTGACTAGAAATCTGGCCTAATCTCTTGTTATACCCAGGTGAATATCTAATTTCTTTAACTTTTATGTGAAGTTCAAAAAAGGTACCAGCCATTCTGACTCAGCAACAAATAAGATTCAATTTCTCCTTGGCTAAGGGTATCTGACATCATAGCGCATTCTTTCTATCACACAATTGCCAAGTCATTTCAAGTTCACCAGAAAGTGTTGCATCACACCATTTATTCCAGTTTATTACTCCTTTAGAAGAACTAAATGCATTAGCTGTGAAGGGAGGGCTGAGAAAAATGCAAGAAAAGACATTCTATTTCATCTTATCCTACCTAAGCTCAATAATTCAATAGCTTAAAGTAAACATTTATAAAGAAAGAGCAGAAGATTGTACACATTACTATGGCAGCTATATACTTTAAGTCAGCATGACAGACTGCAGCTGGGGAACAAAATTATTCAAATAAGAAAAAAAACCATTAATTCAGTGTATAGAGTTATTTCTCTTGACCAGAAAAAAGTTTCTATAATGCTAAGTTTGCTTGTTTTGATGTAACATATCCAAATCATTGGGTTTGCAAGGGCATTACCTACTCTGCAGTAATATTCCCTTGTTCTGCTGCCCTCTAGGCCATCAGAAATTGCAAAAACAAATGAGAGAAAACCCCTGAATATTAGCTATAGCAAAAGAATTGCAGGCCTTGTGGTTTTAATCACGTTAGCTGTCAACACAGCAAATGACCATGATTCGGTATTTGGGAGAAGATCACAGACTTTTTTGTTTCTTCTTTTCTAGCACAAGTGCTTTAAAGCTGTTCTTGAGCTGTACAGAGCATATTGTTGATACCAATTTCCACACTGTATACGTTTAGAAAAAAGGTGCTTGTAATTGCTAAGCCAACCTCCTCATTAAAGCTCTCTTATGGACTTGCTGGCGCAAACTAAGCAAACAAGCACAGAAATTTAAGTGGACTTTAATTCTAAAGCAGTTTGAAGAAATTAAAAAGCATCTTTGGGAAAGCCTGAACCCAACTTCCTTTGGGCTTTGGAGTAATTGTGTACCCACCTAAAATCTGTGCTTCAGATGCAATTAAACTGTAAATTGCATATAATGTTCCATCTCCTTTCAGCTGTTCCTTGCAATGTGTCACTGCATTTACCAGTTATCAAAGATCTTTCCCTTAACAAGATTCTCCACCTTCCCAGTTAATTTCCAGTTTTCACCCATGTATCCTGAAATAAAGATGATAGCGTGCTGAACTTGGGAGATGCTATCCACTTCCAGCAGCAGAATGAGCTGGTGTGCTGAATTTAGCATCTGCTGCTACAGGGAGAAACTGGTTAGAATGGCTATGTTCTTAGGTAAACACAAGTAGCTGAAATAAATACCATGGGAATGCTATGAATGACATTCTCTGCCAATTCTCCTCTGAATAAACATTCAAATGACATAAAAATGTCACTTAAAGCTAGCTGAAACCTTTGCACTAGACAGCAACACAAAGTAACTATATAGTCTGCAGTGAGAACACAGCCAGCAGAACTTTTAGTGTTGATTGCATCCAGCTAGAAATTTTACTCTGAGTTTGTACTCTTCTTATTATAATATGAATCATGGAGTATTTAATATAAAATCAGCACAATTGCAAACAGGGCCATCAAAGTCGTTTACTCTGATGTTCAAGAGGGTGAGCTTCCACTAATGAGGCCAGGGCAATAGTAACACTAAAACTTAAAAGAATGAGTGAAGATACAGTTATTAGTCTAACCCAGATTGAAGATCTTGGCATTTAGCAGAAAAGTACCTTTGTATAGATAATTCTTACTGAATTACAGTTAATGCTCATGGATCAATAAGAAAAAAAAACGATATTACACTTCATGTAAAAAAAGATGGGGAAACTGTTCATATGCAATTGCGTATTTCTTTTATGCAGAATGAAATAAGATCTTCCTTTAGGTCACTGAGATGTGAGGGAATGCTGGAAAAAGGGTGCAGCAACGAGAGGCATGGGTTCAAATCCAGTGCTCACTATATAAATGGAAGTTTTCATTAGCTTCAGCAGGACTTAGATCTGCCTTTCCTGTGGTCATTTTGAAAAGCAAAGCTGAGGGGTCTGGGGAGGGTTATTGGCAAGCAGCACTCAGGGCAGAACAGCAGCCACCCACAGTGAGAGCTGAGGCAGAGGAGTCTGGCTGTGAGACCTGGAGTCATTTCCAGGCTTTTGTGCAAGCCTCTTTCATTCCATGGTCAAGAACACAACAGGCAAGTCATACAGTGATGATGGAACCATAGATGTGTAGTTTTCTCAGTTTTCAAAAGCAATGTTTCCAACTTTCACTGGACACATTAATATGAATCCTACATGAAAGGGCAAAATGAAAAGACTTGTGCTGCGCAGAAGCAAGAGAAGTTGGCAAAGCCCACAGCCAGCAGGAAGTCTATTCAAAAGACTAATTAGAGCCACAGAAACCCTCTAGCCCATCAGAGCTTTCCTTAAAGAATATTTTGAGTAGTTTAACAGAATTGCTAATGATTTAGTGCGTGAGCTACAGAACTACTGCGATTAGTAGGTTAGTGCTCTCATACTGACCGTGAATTGTTGTGAAGCTGATTTACATACAGCTTTATAAGAGAATGCTCATCAGCCACAGGACTGGCTGCATTTATACCCCCAAGTAACCTGAATGATTCAAACAATGAAACCTTGTTAATACTTCAAAAAGAATACACAGAGAGCAGAGTGTTCAGAGAGGGTTCGTAACAATAAATCTGATTTATTTAGAAAGAATACTAACTTGGCTGTTTGTAGAGTGCTTTTCTTTTCCAATAAAAAGATGCAAATTAAATTTGTAAAAGGTGAAAATAAAAATACTGAGAATAAGCTGTCAAACTCCTAAAATCCTGCTACATCAATGAAACAAAAGTTACAAAACTTCTAATATACGATCAATGTCATTACCTTACATATCAGGGTACAGTTAACTCTAAAAGAGTTGATGTTAATGACTGCTGCATCATTGAAACTTTTAACTGTACAGGGATGTCACACTATTCACTTAAAAGGAAGTCTGGGGTGGTAAAAGTCTATGCTTGAGGGGAGTGGTACTATCACCTGTCTCTTCAGGGGATTGTCATCAAGGAGTGCTTCCTGGGAAAAAAAACGAATTCTAACAGCTCAGGAAGCATGTAAGTTTAAACCTGATCGTTAAAGACAGTCAGTTACTAAAGAAGACAAAAGTAAAATAATTGGGTATGTTTTACAGGCAAAGAAAGACAAGCAGCACAGTAGATAGTGCTGTGAATGTTACTGCAGGTTTCTGGCCTAGGGAGCAAAGTGTACTTTTGCTGATCGAGCACAGGAAATACACAAAAGCCTCAGCAACACTCCTAAAGAGTGCTGCTCGTAGTGACCTCTCCTGGAGAGGCTACAAATACATTACCCTGCCTTGCACATAAACCCCCATATATGCCAACAACAGAAATGAATCTGCATTTGCAGTCTCTCTGTACAGGCAGCAGATCTGACTTTGGGGGCTGCTCTGTGACTGGCTTTCAAAAAGCATCTCAGTCACACCCACTTGCACTAAGATAACACTGAGAATTTACAGTTTACAGCTTGTGGTAACAAAATTCATAAATCAAAGAAGTAGTAAACCATCTTTACTCTGACTGTGCAGTGTACACTGTAGGTCTGGTTTCAGTTTTGGTGTTAAAATATGTAGCTGTGCATACCCAGAGATTGTGTTTAGTCATTTGGGAACACTGAAGCACTGACACACACAGCAGGCGTCAAGCAATAAAATGCACCCAAGGAAGAACATTGCTCATCTTCCCTAAGACAGCAGGAAGTTATTTTCTTGCCACCTTCTTACCTAGGTACATTGTAGGCTTACATAGATGGGGTCAGACAGCTAGCAAATGCCACACACATATTTTGGCTGGATGAGCCAAAATATTGAGTCAAAATGTACACAGTCAGCTGCAAGCACCTTCTCTTTGGGATTTATGTGTCTGATGAGACTTCCCTGGCTTGTTTACTGAAGGGTCAGTCACCATATTACATGACTTCTACTTCTTCTCCCTTGTTGATTTTAATGAACAGGTTTAACAGGAGAAAGGATGTCTTGCTATATCTTGGAAGTATGAAGACATCTTCTCTTTGTTCATCCATATCTTGCAGTATGATTCAGGCATTCCCAGTAGGCAATGGCACGTCCCAGTTCCTATTCCCATAGTGCTGTTACAAAATGGTTTTAATCAGTAGCTCATTTTGGGTGCCTATGGGAAGGTGCCTGGGGTTGCATGTGAGCACATTTTAGTGGGTCAGAATGGTTCAAATGAGAGTTGAAATTCAGTGCTGTGCTGTGGGGAGCCTGGGGTGCCTTAACTCCAGCTCTCTGTTCAGATGTCTGGGTATCAGTCCAAACTGACCAAGGCATTTCTCTGCTCATGCCTCTTGATTTTACTGTGTGAGATGGTTTGGGGTTTTTTACCCCTCTGAGGGAACTGAAAATTGAAACTTCCACCACTATCATAAAATGGTTTGATATAAATAAGCACAAGAACTCACCTTCTGTTTGCAAAGGGACTTCCTGAGGGAACAGAATGGGAGAAGAGTGTGTCGTTCATGCTGGTTACAGGTCGGGGGGGCCTGAAAGGCAAAATACGCAGCTGCATTAATTTTGCACCAAAACCCCCACCATCAGCAACACTACTTATGTAGAACAGAATGAGCTTGTTTAAAGTAACATTGCAACTGGCATCTTCTGCTTTACATAGTAATAGTTTCAAATTATAGATGCTGTGGTTTTAAGAAGTTGATAAAAATACACTGGTACTTAGGCTTGGAGGGAAATAATGCCTTTGTGTGTTCTGAGGTGAGTTTTAAGAAACCTGCTTGACTTTTTTTCCCCTGCTTTGGTAGAATAGCCAGGATGCCATTATTCCTTTCCAGAGGCAACAGTGCAGCGTGTAGTCCCTGCTTACAAAGAGCTAGGATGAGAACAGGCAGTCAGTTTTCTGTGGTAGCATGGAGGTCTGCAGCATGGAACTGCCAATAAATGACACATCTTTTCATGAAGTCATTCCTGGTGCTAAGCTCCATGCTATCAAATCCACATAGTGACCACAGTGTACCCAAGCCCTCAGCATCTCATAAAATACATCCAGAATTTTAAACTAGTTCGATGGCAAAGCTTTCTAACTGGTATATCAAACCCCCAAGTCAAAATTTAGAGTAACTATTTAGTTCAAGAGGACCCATTAGTAATGATGATTTCATTATTACATTCTTTATTTCCTGCTTTTACAAGAAATGAAACAAGAAGAAATTTTTCTCCACTTTCTTTTACTGTCTACTCTTAAAAAATAATCTGTGTATAATTTTCTCCTTCTGTATCCATTAAGAAGAAATTTCCCCTTCTTAGCAGACTTCTTATGGAACACTGGGCAAAAGATCTATCTGCTCAGGAACAACTAAAAGGTATGTTATTCAAATCACATGGTGTTCAATCAGATATTAGCAGAATCTGAAGCCACACATAATTCAGACCTCAATTTGGTTAATATTCCCCTTTAGGCTCTGTGGAAGACCTATCTTGCTTTTTTAATTCTGCAGGTATGCAAATTGAAATATGGTAGCCATCTGCACAATATTCACTGGGCTCCAATTCTGCAAGACAACTGGCCAACCAAAGCATTTCCAAGAAAGCCAGTTCTGCAGAGAAGTGAACTATTACTATGTATTTTGCTCTGTAACTTGTTATACAACAGGCAAAAAATATGGCGTTTGAAAAATCCAAAGGAATTTCTCAGCATGATAATGCCACACTGATTTTAAGAAGTTTAGAACTGCAAAAAGAAAGAGGTAGGATGTGGAGTGTTATTTATTTATTTATTTATTTGAAAATACAGTATTAACCTAACCCTGCACTTGCAGAACCACACAAAAACCTTCAGCTCTGATCAGTCATGAATTTGAGAAGCAGTCCTTTGTCTCCCATGTATTTATACAGAAATGTTCAATGTTATTTTCTTTTGATAATCCTGAGATTATCACAATTTTTCCAAGCTTTTCCTCCAACAAGTACTAAAGAAGAAAAATACTCACCAAGTATCTCTTTTGCAGGCAGAATAAAATGGAAAAGAGATCATTAATTAAATTGTCAGTTTAATATGTGTAATTAATGGTAATACATTCGACATACTCCATTCTTATGATCCTGATTCTGCAAAAAGCATGAGAGCCTCTAAGCATAAAAGGTCATTAATCTGTTTGCAAAAGCAAAGTTACTCTTGTGTACAAATGTCTTTAAACTCCAAGACTTTGCTAGGGTTTCCTGATTAGCATTACTTTGTCAATCATTATAATGAAAAAAAAGATACTAAACTAATACGGAGCTTTCCCAAGACAAGTTTCTTAAAGGCTGATGCCCACTGTCACAGTCCTCAGGTTCCACTTGAATATCAAATGGATGTTCAAACACATAGAGTAGTATGATGTGGTAAGACAAGAAAAACACACTTTATTTTAAAGCAAAGGAAAACTCAGTCATTGACTATAAATTATATTTTTCTGAGGTTGTTTTTAAATTCCTGAAAGTGAGTGATTAAGCTTTCTGATAAAGGTGAGCTGTTGATACTGGATTAACTGTCTTCAAGGAGACAGAAAACACTTAATGCTATTGAAATATGGTATGTAATAAAAACATGCTATGGCACAACATATATCCTCAGTAATAAACCAAATTAAATGGGAGGAATTTTCCAAAGTGCTCCAGGCTCCTCTAACCTGTTTACACTGATGTCAAAAATAATGCTCCTGCAGGCTTAAGATGAAAATGTAGTCAGGTCAGTGCAGAATGGATTTGAAAAATACCTCCATGATGCACTGGGCATGCCATTTGTTATCTCTGCAGACTGGAATTTCTTTCATGTTGCTAATCTTATGTACAGAGAGGAAAAATGACCCTTCCATCAGTGGGAGGAGTTCTACCATCAGGTTTATGACACCTTAATAATTGCTTCCCTAGATGAGGCTTTTTATGAATTTCTTGCTTAATTCAAGATTTCGTGTGGCACCAGTAGAACAAAAAAACCATGCAGTCTTTCTGTCTGGTGCCAGTCAAAAGTGGAAGAACAATCAAAATGAAAGTCTCTGTAGTAATGCAGGGAGCACTTGTCCCCATTTAAGCTGGAAGCTAAGAAAAGGATACTGTTTTGTTGCCAAAATTCTTCCATCTAATGCAAATATAAACCCCCTTTTTTTGCCTGGATTCCTGCCCAGAGCTGTTTCTCTCAAGTTCCATTATGTTTAAAAATAAAAATCGCATCAGGGAGAAGATATTCTTGACAAGGTTCTGTAGCATCCCTCTCCCCTCAGTTAATTTGTGTCAATTATGCTGTAAATCATGATACCTCCACAACTTACAGGTTTCTCACTCATGCATCGTTATAGCCAATATATATTGCCAAGTTATATTATCATCAATCTATGAATAAAGAGAAACTGTCATAAAACAGAATAGATGGTGGTTTGTTCTCACATCCCATCACTCTAAATTGTCTGTATATTTAGGAATAAGGGAAGGTGTTAATTCCACAGCAAAAATTTGGATCAGTTCCTACTTAATTATGGTCCCTTCCCCTTGCCTTGCCTAAATGCATTTAATCCATTCACAGTAGCCCAGTTTTCACTACCTTTTATATTCTGACATATCCCCAGGCCTTCAAGATCCCCCAGCCAACAGGGAACAGAGGCTTCTCTTTTGGTTTCAAGCTCTGTCTCTCTCCATTTCCCTTAAGGATGGCCAAAATCTTCCCTGACTTGCCAGCAGGGCCAGGCACAGCAGTGAGGGAGCTCAGCAGATCCAACTCTGGATCATTTCTGCCAAAGAACAACATCCTCCCAGAACTCTTCCACAAAGAGGTGCAGGGGTTTTAACTGACAATTAAGTGTGACAGGGATTTAGCACTATGTGTCTGTCAGAGGCACATTGTCTCTGAAAACCAGAGCACTCTCTTACACCTTGAAGAAGTTCTGCTATAACCACATAAGGAAGACCATCAGCATAATTCATCCTCAAAATGTCAGGCAGGTTGGGTGAACTTTCCAGGTGTTGCACAGCCCACAATGGCTGGTGTACACCTACCCTTAAATATGCTACATACAAATATTCAAGATGGACAAAGGTAAACATGTATGATGATAACAGACTAGAGCAGTTCCAGCAGCCAGTAATATAGATATGCAGCATGTAAATACAATTCTAATAGTTGTTGCCTAAAATGCTTCAGTCAGGAGCCCTGGGAACATGGTTAAGAAAGATATTTTCTTAAGAAATATACCAGAATAAGAGAAATACTTTAAAGACAATATTTTTGGAATATTTTTTCCAACTTAATTTCTTTGTACCTTTCTTTCAATCAATGTCTTAATTTTTTCTTAATTTTATGGGAAATTTAATGGTCTTCTCCCCTTTTTTTTTAAGGACCAGGAAACAAAAGTAAGCCAAGCCAACAAATGAGAAAATCTGAGTGTCTGCCACTATGGGCAGTCGACATGCTTTAGAAAATAACACATCCAAAGTGGTACTTTCCCCACCCTGCACAAATACATTTTTTTTTTCTGCTTTGGGTTTCTTGACTCCTGCAGAAAAAAAGTAGTGACATGCTACTATACCAAAAAATAACCTTGTTTTCTCAACATATCAAAACATAAGGATAATAGACTCTTTTCAAGTGACTTGGCAGTTGAAGGCACACTTTTTATGCAGACTAGCACAATTCTTCAAGGCTGGGTGAAGACACAGCTCCACTAAAGTCAGTGAGACCCTCTGACATCATCTTTTACAAAATTGGTCTGATTTCACTTTTCTCTGGTGCCTTGTGTCAAGACATATCTGTGACACACTGAACTTAAGAGTCTCTAGATGACAGAACTGATGTTCTCAGCATCAATACATCCCAAAGTGCTGAAACTCCATGAAATTGCATGGATGTCTCCTGAGGAGAATGGGGACATTCCAATGTTGTGTCCCAGTATTTGATTGTACATATATATCCCACTGATTTTTCAAGTGAAGTCACACCAGAAGAACACTTTTACACTAAATATCCCTACCAGCAAATTTGCATTTGTGATGCATTGAGCTGGACAAGCCACATCTGCCTCCTGCTTTGTTCAGAGCTGTAGTATCTACACTTGGTGCAAGCAACTCCTACCACAAAGCTTACTTTGTCTACAGCACACAGATACTTACACAATATGAGCCAGGTTTAGAGGTTTTTCAGGCTGGTCAGGGAACATTGGGTGCAAAGGTTCACGGCTGGAAGCACAGCTTAAAGACTTGCTAAGTGCATTAGTTAGCTTCTTAGCAGGTGATTTCTGGGAGGAACAAGGAAGGTAGAGGTAATCTGGACAAGTAAGGTGCATACTGTTTCTGCTATAGGAAGCACAAAACAACAGGAAGCTCTAACAGCTCAGTACCTATGGACTGCCATCCCCCTTGACCCCCTCCCACATCAAGAGTCTGGTAAGGCAGAGTGCTCTGTCTGGGGAAGGATTGCTGTTACCTTCAGTGGCCTTTAGAGCAGGCTGGGGGTGTATCTATAGGGACAGTTGCCACAGCTTTTTTGCAATGCTGCACTCAGGAAGTGTTGGGAGGACACAGTTTGGGTCCACACAGTGTTGGACAGCACAATTTGGGTCATCTGGACTGGTGCTTCTACCTCACCAGCTTGGGAGTGCAATGAGAATGGATCTGAGTATCCTTGTCCCCATAGATACACTGCATGGGACACCATTTCTCTCCTACATGTGGGCCAGGCATTAGGCTGCTCTGTTCTTCCCCCTCACTAGTATTTCCCTCCTCACCTCCAGTACCCTGCACAGTTTAGCTGCTATTACAAAGCTTCTCTTCCACCTCCTGTGGCCACTGACCACCGGAGAATGGAAATCTGAGACAGAAGCTTGCCAGGAACTGCCCCACTGTGGCAACAGCACTTCAAAAGAGACTGATGAACTGTCACTTTCCCCAAAAGATTGGGAGGGTCTGTGCAAGAAGCATAATTTTCATCAGTGTGTCAAAAAACCCTAAAATCAGTATTTTCTGCTTTCTGTTTTGTTTGGAGATTATGCAGTTGAGGAGTAAACTCAACCTCCCTTCTAAAGGATCTCTGAGATCTAGGGTGTCTTTTAGGCTGTGTGAGTGATTCTCAAGGAATTCAACTCCACTCTCTGTGATTCAGTTTCTGCCAGTAGAAGAGGGCTACTGATCCTTACACTGTCTCCTCTCCCCAAAACACAGCTCTACAGGTTGAAAGTGAAAGGTCTTTCTGGAATTTGACAGAAAGGGTTTTGTATTTGTGCATACACATCCTGCATCGACTTATGATCGTCACCAAGTCCATAATGAAATATTTCTGTTAGAGAAATCCAACCTAAATATGTAAAGTTCAAGCTCTTTCTCTTCCATTATAAACACAATTTCACTCTGAATTGAGAACAGTTGATTTCAACTGCATTCATGAACACTTCCCAATCTGCATGTGGAGCTCAATACTGATACATTATGGAGAATGCTAACCAGGTTTGAACAAATGCTAATGAATGCTACAGAAAGGCAACTTCAAACTTGAAGCAAAACATTTGTTTCTGGCAAGGAAACATTTGAAAGCACTAGGCATGTGGTCACATTTTTGTCTTCCGCTGAGCAGAAATCTTAAGTTTTCCAATTACTTCCTACCTATAATTACAGCTCCCTTGCTACAGCAAAAAATGGATTTTATAGCACAAATTGCTGTTAGGAATGGAGTCTGAGCTACATAGTGGGCACTTTTCCTATTCAGATACTAAACTCTGGCCATTTGTGTCTATGCAACAAGCAGCAATTAGGATCCACAGAAACAATTACAGACTCGGGTCTGCTGGGATTCGGTGCGGGGCTGTATGACTGGCATACAGAGCAAACCATGTCAAATTTAACCCTTGCCTGTTCTGTCAACAGAAGACCAAACATTTATAAAGTATTAAACTTCAGAACTTTGTTAAAAAATAAGCACAAAGCACTGTACAAATGGAGCTTTTGCTGTATCCATAATTTTTCTTTTTTTTAAACAATGTACTTTTGAAATGTTTGAGATTAATTAGGTATTTTCTGCTGATCTCTGGATTTGAACCCTGAAGGGTTTTGATGCTCTGTAACCAAGGGGTTCTACTGGGGCTTTGCTCCAGTCTATGGAAAGCTGAGTCCCCAGGTCTCATGCCCTTCAGGGAAGGTTAAGGTCCTGGCTGCTGCTGCTATTTCTCTTTCAGCTTAGAAAAAACACTGCATTATTTTGATTAACAACAAAAAGACTGAAGTGAGCTTTTCTCTATAGTAAACACTACTGTGGATCTAAGCCTGTGACCACGCTCAAATCTGCAGTGCCAGGATCATCCCAAATGCTACGCATATGCTGCAGCCACTCAACTGAAAATATTGATGAATGAGCATTAAGTATTCATCATTTCATTTACACGTAGCCAAACAGAGCAAGCCAATGACGACTTTACCGTGAGTCCTGTGGGAACGGGGGAAGCTGCCATGAGCCTGGTGCCCTGCTGCCAGCCCCTCCTGCGCTGCCCTCACCGCGGCACACACCGTCACAGGCGCCCCAGATCCTCACCCAGAAAAGATCATTCCCACCTCCACACTCTCCCGACAGTTCCTAAGGCTGGAGCCTCCCAGACAGGGTCACTAATCCAAAGTGCCAGCCCGGCTCCCAGCTCGCCCGAGCCAGACAGCCGGCCAGAGCTGTGGCTGGAGACTTCTCTGATGGCTGGAGGGCAAAGCAGTCTGCAGCTAGGAAGGAGCCTTCCCTTACCCATGACGTGTACTCTTTCATTTGGTGCTGGTTGCTGTGGGAACCGCTGGCATGGCCCCTCCAGAAGCAGTCCTGACAGAGCTGGTAATTGTGACACTGCTGGCAGCGGTAGCGAAACCCCATCATGCTCTCGCTGTGGCAGTAGGAACACTCGACGGGGTGGAAGACTGTGCGGGAGAAAGAAATGGTCAGCCAAAAACCAAGACAAAGAAGCACCCAGGAAACGTTTACGGACAAACCCCAAACTGAAGGGTGTTCCCTTCTTTGTTTAAAGCAATCTGCAGCGTTGGATGCTGCCGACAGCTCTGACCCATGAAAATACAGCAACCTGTGCTAAGCCATGGGCAACACTTCCTACATTGGGCACCAAACCCTTCTTCACTTCGGAGCTGGCATCTGTACATCCTGCTCACAGCAGCAAAAAATGTGTGTGTTCAGTGTTCAATGTCTAACAGAATACGTAACAAAGTACACAGAGGAGGGCTACGAAGATGAGGGCTTTCCTATGAAGACAGGCTGACAGAGTTTGCTCAGCCTGGAGAAGAGAAAGCTCCACGGAGACCTTAGAGCAGCCTTCCAGTACCTAAAGGGGCTACAAGAGAGCTGGAGAGGGAATTCTGTCAAGGGCATGTAGGGATAGGACAAGGAGAATGGGTTCACTGAAAGAAGGTAGGTTTAGAATAGGTATTAGCAAGAAACTCTTTACTGTGAGGATGGTGAAGCACTGGATTGTATTGCCTGCAGAAGTTGTGGATGACCCATCCCTGGAAGTGTTCAAGTGTTCAAGGCCATCCCCCCCTGCATGGGGATTTGAGCAACCTTGTCTAGTGGAAGGTGCCCCTGGAAGGGAGCTGGAATTGTATGATCTTTAAGGCCCCTTCCAACCCAAACTATTCTGTGATAGAGGAAATTTGTATGTGGGAAAATCCTCTGCAGCTGCACCACTGGGAGAAACTGAATGCTTTGTTGTGCTTTAACCAGCTGAAGTGAGGCACCTGAAGTGAGGGGGAAAAGTCCAACTCAGCTGTATGACTACTGAAAGGATGAAAATGTATTTAGACATGTTATTGTCTCTTAATTACTGCTGTCTCATCTGTACAAGTGGTGTCATTTAGGTACCTATATATGGAGTTGAACATGTAGCTTTGGATGCTCAGATTTGGAACCCGGCCTTTGGAGGGACCCGTTCTCTGTTCAGAAGCAGATAGTGACAAGGAGGCAAGTCACTGAGCATGCTAAAGCACCAACTGAGATATTCTGAAGCACTTTCTGGGCAACAGTGCTATTTCTGTTTCTCTTTCCTTGCTACAGCATGTACCCAATTTACCATAGGGTACTGAACATCCCCTTGTTTCCAGGCACCCTCTGCCTTTCTGTCATAAGGTTCAGTCTGGGAAAATGTGGATCAGTGTTGAATGTGTCAGGGGTTTAATGCCTTGCCAGAATTTTGCAGCAGGAAGGGTTTCTGCTCTAGGCTAGGAAATATTGTGAAACTGGTGAGGAACAGGGATGGATGACAAGAGCTTGAGGAAGGTGTGCTAGATAGGTTGTTCTGTAGCCGAAAAGGACTTGGGAACATCACCTTACCCACCTTGATGCCTTTCAGTGAGAGAGGGATTTGTTTGGCACAGGAACACATACAACTTTTCCTCCTTTTCCTTTTATCACCAAAAATGGATGCAAACCATCCACAGGGAACTTCCTTTTCAGTGGATATGGTGTGGCAGTGTAGACTTAGGAGTAGATCCCTCCTAAGGACCTTTTTTGGCTGGTATTTTGCACTGCACTGGACATCTCCTGCCAGGAATACTGTACAAATGGAAACTGCCAAGCTGTTCCCTCTCTGCTGCCATATGTCATAGCTAATAAAAGTTGTGGTCTTGATAGTTTACCAAATATAAGTGTGTGAGTGGATGGAGGCCTATTGCTCCTTGTTTATCCAGAGCACAGGAGGAGACATGATCAGGTTAACTTCCTGAGCACAGCAAAATTTAAGCCATGTTCCTGGCTGAATGACCAACAGACTTCTGCAAATATTTTACCAGTCACTGTAAAAACAGCACATGGAGTCAATGAACCCAGTACAGTAGCTTTTACAAAACCATCTACAGAGTCTGAAAATCATCACACCAAAATTTGTTCTTGTAACTGTGTTTTGGCAGTGTCTGTTTACTTACCATTTTCAACATTTGCCAGTCGATGCAGAAGTGGTAACCACACTAGACACTGTGGCGGGGGATCAGACATGAGAGTATCCAAGAAAGTGTTTAACGTGACTTTTTTCTGCTCAAACAAGCAAACAAACATGCACAAAAAATCAGTAATTAGACATCTCAAAATTACTTTATCTTGTCTCTACAGAAACACTTGGGAATAAGTTTCAAACACTGTTTGCCTGTAGCCCTGACTTAGTAAAAAGAACAAAGGATACTAGCAAAGCTTTCCCAGACTATTTTTAGTCAGTACAATGATACAACTGATGACTAGAAGTCATTCTCACAAGGTTGGGTTGGAGATACTTAGCTCCCACTCACTTCCAGACTCTCTTCTGGAGTCACTGCCTGAAGATGCTTTGTGGTTAAGGAGGGTATTCAACTCCGCATGTTCTCATCTGTTTTGAGTATCGTGTGACAAGTAGAAGTGCATGCAGGGTATCACTGTGTATGACCAGCTTTCAAATGAAAAATCACTGGTGATGGTACTCCAAAAAGGAAAATGAGAGAAATATTGGCAAGGAAGTACAAATTCAAAAGAAATATAGCATAAAGGAGAGACTGGCATGGGCAATTTGTTACCACAATTTAAGAAACTTTGTTTGTCTGAGGAGCAATGGCAACTAGGTATGGATGAGCTCTGATTGTGGGGTGTCAAGATTGCATCTGCTCGGGGACTCCAACTGCTCCTAGACTCTTCATGCCTTTAAGTGCTCAGAGATCTATGCCCCTTTAAGTTTCAAAGAGATTTAAACTCTAAGATACCCCTGTTGATTTTAAAAATGCAATCTAGGACCTTAAATTTCTTAAGTGTCTGGAAAAAGTAACCACAAATCTTAGTTCATTTGTTTTTTCAATCAGCAACCAAGTCTTCCTTAAATAAAATTTAAGATGCAAAAATATTGAGGCCTGCTGAGAAAATATGCAGATATGTTTTATAGGCATGCATATTTAAGTAGTATCCCCATATCCAAAGGGATGGCTAAATTTTCATATCTGACTGCATAAGTTGCTACTTTAACTTGCTAAAGAACTGTGGTTACCCCATGAGGGAGCTAAGCATCAGTTATGCACTGACATGTATCATCTCTGCGTGTTGTGGAATTCTTTTAAGAGCTGAGATTTCTGGATGGAGTATCTGTGTTCCATTTATACACAATTACCACCAGATGTAAATAAAAACATTATTTCTCTTATACACTGAGTGATCAATGGAAAACATCTCACATTGCAACAGTCTCAGGGATGAAATACTGCAAGATATTTGGAAAGATATAAAGATGTTTGTCCCTAGGAGAAAATACCTCAGGCTACTGTGAAAATGGGCTTGATTCTTTAATGAACAGAAACAGCCAGAATATGAGCTCTAAATCTCACTGGAATACTACCTTTCCTCACAACAACTGCAGTGTGAAAGTCCAGTCAAACACTACCACCTGCTTGTTGTATGAATTATCTTCCCAGCCATGGAGAGTCAATAACCACTTCCCAAATAGGCACCCTATGCTATAAGCATCTGCTCAGAAATGTTTCTTTTCGAGATGTGGATTTTGTTTTCTGCTGTGGATCCTTGGCATGGCTTTGCTGACCAATGCTGCCAGCAAATGTCTATGTTGTCTGCAGCAGAATTTGAGAGCACAGGGGAAAAAAGGTAGAAGGAAGCCCACGCAAAGACGGGACCTCCAGTGCCCCACACTGCAGAGCTGAGTAGCTTTAGATCTTCTGTCTGCTCCTGAAGGGATACACACCAGTCTAACAAGCTAACAGATGAGGAGACAAGAACAGCTCTTCCACAATGCAGTGGGCTTTTGAAAGCAGCTATATCTTTAAAATCTGATTGGCACCAAATAAGGCAACTTACCTTCAATGACAGCTTTATGGCCAAACTGTTCTGGTGATCACTGATTTTATGGATTATAGAGAAAAGCAGTGTCCCTTAAAAGGACACCATCAGAGCAATTTCCATACATTTTCCTCCTGCAATTTTCTTTCAGCTGCTGGGAAAGTTTAAACTGAAAGCTGTTTTCTAAATATACACTACACACAGATGGAGTCTAGGTTTGTGGAATAACACTTAGACAAGTGCTAAGAAAATGAAGTTAGCGTCTATCTTTTTAGTTTGGGATAATTTTTTTTTTTAAAAATTGGTTTTTACAATAGTAAAAATACTGTTTAATACAAATGCAGTATAACATTGCATCAATCCTATCTACGGGGGAAAGTGGTAATGATAAAACTCCTTTTTGAGCCACAGATTTGTATTCTGAAACATTAAGTCACTTGCTCCAGCATTTCTGTCCCATAAATCTGCTGATGAGGAAACACTGTTGTTTCTACTTTGAATAGCTATTCAGTCTAGCAGTGGTTAACAGGCAGGGAAAATACACAGTTGGATCAAGTAACCCAGTAGAACTGGGAATAATTAACATTTCTGTAAAAGGAAAAATCCTTTCAGATGGATTTGACACCACAGCCAGGTAATTCCCAGAAGTTTTTATTTTTTGAAATTGAAGAATCTCTATATATGAGGGGGTTGAAACTTCTACTTCTGGTAAGCAGAAGTGACCCATTGTGAGAACAAGTGAGAATGCAAAACTTATTCAAAGGTATCAACTTCTGATAATGATACACGCAATATAAGAGAGAGAGAGAGAAAGAATGACTTGTGTGTAACTAAGACTGTTAATACCATTCATCATGGTGTCATAAGGATCTGAATTTCATTCCAAAACTCTGGTTCATCCCTAGTGAGAATGTAATGAGAACTACATAGAGTCAATTTAAGCCAAATATCAGACTAGATTCACAAGAGTACTTGGCTCCCTCCTGATGCAAAACAGCGGCTTTGTAAACCTGCTGTGTAGCTACCTCAGTCAGAGACTTAACTCTTATTAGCTCTAAGTGGAGCTTGTAAAGAAAACCATCTAATGCCTGCTTGAAGATGTTGTTCCTAAAGGTACCTTAGTGCATCTGGTCCACTCAGCTGGATGCAATCTCAAAGCAAGTGCCATTTCTGATGGCTACTGAGATACAAAACAAGGCCTGAATTACATTTTTCCAGGAAAAGAAATTCCTTTTTTCATCTATAATAACAGCATGTCCAACATGCAAGGTTGAATGCCCTGTTGCCATGCAAGACCACTCTTTCATTATTTTAACACAAAACTATCAGAAGTCACTTCACCATGTATATTCTTCGACACAAGATGAAGTGCTGTTTTAAGTCTCCCTCTGTGAAACAAGACAAGTTTCACATATGCAAACATTACCATTTAAAATGAATTGGGAGATGACTCAATAAATGAATTTCAACATCTCCTTTCGGTTGACTGGAGTGCCTATTGATTAGTGATGAAACTGAGAGAATACAAAAAATGAGACTCTATTTTGCATGAAAATGACACTATTCCTGCTCCATTGAATTTACTTGTTCAACAGCATTCAGTTAGCAAATGAAAGGATAAAGAGAAGGAAAATACAACTTTATTTCTAACATTGTCCAAGTTTCAGCATATTCCCATACTACATATTTATGGAATTACACAGTGTGATGTGTGGAAAGAGCCAGAGGAATTCTCTCTTTCTCCACTGGAGAAGTGGACAATCAGCCACAATTATGGAATCTTGTGAAGTGCTATATATTAGCTGAAGCCAATGTGCTGTACTCAGTGTACCTATGGAGTTGCAGAAAAATCTTACATTTTCTTCAGGATAAATTCATTGCCTTCCTGACCCTATCTCATTGGGGATTTTCTTATATATACTGATTCCCATTTACAAAAAAAGTTTTAAGGTGATTTTCTTCTCACTCCTAAACTTTTGTGTCTATCACTGGGAAAATACAAGGTTTGATCTTTTTTTGGTGGGACTTCAGCTTTATATGGAGAAGTTAGTCTTGTGTATGCTTATACCAACACTGACGAAATGGAGTGGAGGACTGCATGCCTTGGGGTATAAATACATATAATACCTAAAGGTATATATATAACAGGTGCTTAAATGAGGAAGTTCCCTAACTTAGGAATGTGTAGGTCAAGATCCTACTCTGAATCACTAAACCTCTCTCTGCTGTTATATGGGGAGCCTATAGTGACCAGCTTCCTCTTGAAGGCACCAAATCTACACACCAGAAATCAGCGGAGTGCACCTTCCCCTCATCCAGCCCTGTGTTTCCTGGGCAAATATGCTCATATGTTTAAGACAGGAAGAGTCATGGTCTGCTCAGAGGGGTGATTGAGATCCTGTATCTCTTCGTTTACCTGTTGTGAGAAGCAGGATTTTGCCGACTGCTCAGTGTAACCGAATGAAGGCCCCTCGAAGACGGCGGTGGGCAGCTTGAGAACCTCGCGCAGGAACATGTCGTACCTGCCATAAACCATCACCCCACTGGAGTCAGAAATCATGGAGAAAATATCTGAGGGGGGGAAAGACAAGGAAAGAACAGCAGCTTCATTATGAGCTACAGATTTGCTCTGAGTTCAGTATCATCAGATTTGAAAGAGAAGTACTAAACATGTTTGGCTTATGGAAACCTCCATTATTGCTGCACCTGTAATTCTCCTTTCAAAAGAAAATAAGAGGAATTATTTGCATATTAAGAAATAGCTGATTTTAACACTAAAATATTCCTGAGTTGTTTTTGTTTGTGTGTGGTCATTTTTAAGCAAAGTCTGATGCACGGCATGAGGCAGTAATTTAATCAGATAAGAAGGCTCTGATTTGACAAGATACGCTACATCAGCTTTTTGCCTAATGCCAGCTTACCATGTCAAATCAAAATCTTGACAACGGGTTCATTAAGTCAGTTATTATTGTCTTGGACACACAGAGCAATGAAGGTCTTACCAATATATTACTTTTTACTCTTCTCCCTTTTTTATGTATAAAAATATCACCCTTTTATTATTGCAGTGATGTCAATTTGTCAGCCCTTACTTCTCTGCTTGTTTAAAATTATCCTCTGCTTAGCAGGAAATCTCTGACTAAGGAACATTTATTGTTTTTCAGGCTGTCATGTCAGCTGCTTCATTTCCAGGAACCTGAAAGGAAAATTCTGACAACAGGAGTCCGAGACTGCTGACCCAAAAAATTATTACTGTACTTCAGCTTTCCACTGGATGGACCCAGTTCCTATTCTTACAGCAGCTTAGCAAACAAATGGTACTCAATTTATAATTTATAACTTTAGTTGTCTGTATTTGAGTTTCTACACAGAAAAAATATATTAAAATATGGCACCAAATCTGGAAGACTAAATCAGCACCTGGGATTTTCACTTGTCTGCTGTAAGCAATTGTAACTTGTAAACTCAGTTTTCCTGGGCTGAGGTAGAAGGCTCAGCAGAAACTGAAAGTTTTTTGGTCAAAAAGTCCGGAAAATGGTGCTCTGGACCTGAGCTAAAGACATCATATCACTAAACAGAATGTCTTCCATTGCAGCTACAAGTAAATGATGCCTTTGCTATTGGGGAACTGGGAATAAATCCTGTGAAATGAGAATCTGTTCACCAAAATACATGGCATAAGAATGCCCTATGCAAGAAAATATAAATAGCACATAAATATATCGTTCTTCTATGTGTGAAAAGACATAGATGTTATTAAAAAATAATCAGAAGAAATTGTTAAATTATGCTTCGTGATGTTGAGGCACTTATTTGTATTCTGTATTCAATAACCCAATGGAAAAAAAAATGAAATCCACCAATAAGAATCTCAATGTGTGTAATTTGTCTCTAAAAACCTCAGTGTGAAGTTCAACCAAACATTTAGTGGGATTTACTTGGAGATAAACATAGAGCAACTCCCAAATCCAGCCAAGAAACTGACTTATCCTAATTCCCTCTTTTCTACCTGTATTGTTATTTCTTCAACAATACCAGTTTTTAACAGGTAAAAAACATCACTTACATCTTAATTTGTCCATGATTTTTCCTCCACAAAGAGTTGCCAAGGCCATTTTGACAGCAAAAACGGAAATTTTTCCATGTCCTTCCCTGTTTAAAAGTGGAAAGTAGACATATTTCATATGTCCATTTTATGAGAATTTGTTCAATTACAATGCATATTTCTGATATCACTTACTGAAATGCACAATATATGTGGATTGACATACAGAGAAACAAAACCTTTAAAAAGAAAGATCTTGTTGTGGGAACACATCAATACACTGTTCTGTAAAGATCTCAGAGCAGATTTATTATGTATATGAAGCTCAGTATTAAACAGTTTATCTCACTGTACTGTACAATTATTCCTAGTATTTGTGGTACAGTAGCATTGGGAGACACCTATCACACTCATATTTTCCCTATCCTAAGTGCTTTGGGAATTTTTTGGATCTAGATGATTGCAAGTAAGTGACAAAATCAGCACTGGGAACAAAAGTGAAAAAGCACACAGGGATCACATCGTTGCACAAACTTCATCTGTACCTGTCAGCAGGTCCTGACAATTGCCTTTGAATGATACACCTGGTCCCCAGGAACCTTGAAGAAGGACTTTGCTGAAAAATGGGGAATATGCCTGCATCCAGAATGAGCAAAGGACATGTGTTGTTATATTGAGAAGAGTTTTGTCCCTGGCTTGTTCAAGATCAGGCTGTACTTGGCTTTCTTCTTTCAATTTACAATGCATAAATGCTAATAAACCCCAAATTCACCCCGAGTTCGTCTTGGGGCAAAAAGGCACATTGCCAACTCTTCCCCCAGCTGTCTTGAAGCATGCAATGGCTTAATTTTATTATTCCTCTTGCTATCCCCTTTCTCCTTTTACAGCCATTATGGTCCCCAATGACCACCTGCCATTACAGAAACCCTGGTTTATTTGAGCTGCATGAGAAAAACATGACTTCACACACTGCATGGCATACTTTGCCCCTAGAACACCTATCAGCCCCAGTTTAGTGTTCAGCCCCTTTCCAAAGATGAGAATGAACATCGTCTCCTAAGTTCATCTGCTTCTTAATGTTAATTTTGTGGATATCCAAATGGTGAAATGTGTTTTTTCTTGGAATTCTCTGAATCCTACTGTAAGGCAGTAGGAGTCCAGAGTTGCACTGGGCAACTTCTGTCCATCATTTAAAGTCCTTGGCAGTACTTCACAGCCTCCCACATGAATTAATAATATTAATTAATGACATCACTGAGGACATATCTTCATGCTTTAAAAAGGAGACAACCAATATTAGTGAGATTAGCAAAATGGCACCCACGTTTCCTTCTAATTCTGACTGGAGCAATGACGAGGCTACATAATGAAGTTTTCTTTAAGTTTTTGGGAATGAAGTTTCTGTGATCTTCAGTCTACCAGGGAACACAATGTTTATTAGAGATTTCCTGTTTAATGTATACAATCATGTCCTACATAAGATGGTCTAACTGCACTGGCAATTGTAGTATATAGAAATTTAGCTCTTCATCAATATTTCTAAAATTACTCTGTTCATTGTCACTCACAATATTAAGGAAGAAAGTTGCGTCTGATCAGAACTAAAAGATGAAATGGTTCTGTAATGACACAGAGCCTGTGACTGTGCCTCTTTCTCTGCTAATCCCAAAGCAGACTAATGCAGTAACATATACATGTAAGACAGACATGAATGGCATACTCACATCTGTACATTGATGCATGCTACATGCTTCACTGCTATGCTCATTAGGTCACTCAGACTTTAGAAAATGAGTCAGTTCCCTAAGCTTGACTAGCTAATAATCTTCAAAGTTCATTGAATTAGATTTAGTTCTACATCAGTGTAACTCATAATTCTAAATATCAATTCTAATTACCCTTTCCACTCATTTAAAATTCTGCTTTTTGCCAGAAAATCAACTAGAAATACAGGCAAAAAGTAGTAAATTCACAGTTTCAGTATTTAAGAAAGAAATATTTACTGTGTTCTTTAATGCTGACTTTTGGGCACAATTTTTCATTACATAAGTTCCCTTTGACTGGCTTCATAAGATTAAAATCACGGCATAGGAATTTCCAGACTTCTGTATTTCCATCCTTTGTTGATTGGATTCTGATTTGTGTAAACCAGACTTAGCACTGTTATGGCTGAGAATGTGGTCCTTTTGTATTCTTTTTGTGCATGCTGCCCTTTAGACCCTTAGGAATTTTTCTGCACTGTTTCATCATGAGGTTTCCATCTGCCTTTAAAAGAGTTGTTATATATATAAAAGCTAAGTAGAAGCAATGGCATTATTAAGAAGCAATGGAAGATTTAGAGATTAAAAAAAAAGCCCATGTGGAAGTGCTTCAGACGTAGATTATTTTTCCCAGGAGGTTTAGTTACTAATAGGATTATATTTTTGCATGGCAGACACATATCAACTTGGCTTCAGCTTTCCACCCTAGAGTCATTGGCTTTTCCCATACTCACATGGTTATGGAAGAGAGGAGCAGAAAAAGGAAAGATATAATTTATCTCTTCTATCTCTCCATTTGAGTTGATTCGTTTTGACACTGTATTTTGTATCGGTCATTTGTGTTCCTAAAAGCATCACAAGAGCCAGCAGAAACCCAACTGGCTTTCCAAATATGTAGGTCAGTGTGTTTGTGTGTGTGTGGATATTTAAATACACATGCATATTTAAATACATATGACTGATGAACAGACAGGGTAATAGGGCCTAAGACTGGCCAATATCACTGGGCTCCAGAAGTGCTCCAAGCTATGTCTAAGCACTACAGATGCCCTTGACTGGCAGCACTGGGGCCTCGGTGTTTGCTGGGCAAAAGCAAATGCTGAAGCAGTGGCTCACAGCAGCAGGAAGATCCCAGTAGAAGTCAGCGCTCCCCAAAAGCATCTTTGGGCTGGTTAATGCAAAGAGAAATAAATTTTACTAGTGGAAATAGGAGAGGACAGCAAATATTTTGATTTTATATTGCACCTCTCTTACTGAGGTTACTCTTCAGCAAGGAGCATAAATGGTGTCAAAAGCAAAGCTTGAAGCTGATGTGCACTTAGCAACAATACAGGAAGGAGTACTTAAGAAAGGGAATGATGGCCAGGGTTGAAGGTTATCTCCCGCTGCTTGGGGAAAAAAGGGCAAAAAATTATACATGCTTTTAGACATTAGAGCAGAGCAGAGGGTTTCCTCTTTCACTGCATAGCTGCAAAGAGAGACAGCCCATCCCCAAAGCAAGGAAACCCCACAGACTGCATGACAAAATCCACAGACCACCAAGGCTGAGTCCAGCTCCAGGGCCTGATTTTGCCTATTGGGTCACCAAGGAGAGTGGTACGAAATAGATGACACTGTCATTTGTCAGGATCTCTAGCAACACCCATACTGAGACAGCCATATGGTTGGGAAAGCTATCAAGAAATAGCATCACATCTTTAGAAACAGCAAATGTGTCCCATGAAAAGGACATTGAGAAAACATAATTTTTCTCACTAACGAGGTTTTAGTGGTGCTCCTGCAGTACTTTAAGGTATCTTTTGCGAAAGTAACAAAAGTTCTTCAGTTATTGGTTACTACCCACCGTAATCAAGGCAGTCAATTCTTAAATGTCAGAGGCTGTAACTACAAATTCCCATTTTCACAACGAGGTTCTGGAGATGAAATTTTATTGACATTTAGCAAGATTCTTTCATGTAGGAGAACAAAATGTGTAATGTCCAAATCCCTGAAATGCATTTTTTTTGCTGGACTTCCTTTGTAAATGCCTCTGTGACTTTCAATGAGTAGCAAAGGTGAAGAGAGGGAATTAAACACTTTACTGCTCTGAACAGATGAATGAGCAAGAAGTTGTATTTCCAAAATAGATATTGATCATCTTTATGTACTGAAATCAGTACAATTCAAATGTCCATTTGATCAAACAACGGCATGAATATTTCCTCTTTTCTCTGTAGAAATCAAGTGCCCACCCCAGCCAGACAGGGTCCCTTTCATGGTCCAAGGCCCACTGCTCCATTCATGCGACAGAGTATGTCAAAGAACAGAGAAAATTCAGCTATTTTCTTATCAGTTAAACTTTGCAGCAGGAATAGCTAGAGATGATCTAGCACAGAATATTTCACACTGTTTAAAAGGAGTTTTTTGGAGAACAACTTGACTGAATGAGGCTGACATTCCACCTGGCTGCCTAGGCTTTGACACTAGCCTCGGAAGAATTTTTCAGAGAGGTTTGTATTTGTCAGCTTTCTGTGTGGTACTTGGTGTGCCAGTGAAGGAAGTGTGCCATTACTTCATAAAGCCAGCTAATCACCTTAGGCCTTGAAGCAAAAGCTATTGCCCAATTTCAACATGGGGTTAAAAATGTAGATCAGGCGTGTTTTTGTCTAGATTTTTTTAAAGTCTAACCACCTCATTCTTCTCACTGGTTTTGGTCTGTCAGGGTCATCTACCACATGATGCTGACTTTCACATACTAATAATACATTAATTGGAGAAGTATTTCTGTTTGTGAATTTTGAATTTGTTGGCTTGCAGTTTTATAAAGTTGTGCTTTAGTTTACTTTTAGCAGCATGAAGGAACATCACATTGTCTCATATGAAATTCTATGCACTATAATTTTTCCCCACTTTTTCTCCTTTCAGGGTCGAACAGCAGAGAAACATAATTATCCGTGAGCCTAATGTATCCCCAAGGCCACAAAAGACCCATTAAAAAATGGGATATAAGCTCAGCACTGGCAGTGGCCAAGCTGGCCCACATGCCATGGCAGTACACTGTGGTTCCTTTTGTGTTTTGCTAGCCAAGTTTTAGCTCCTGAGAAGACATCTGTATTGCAGGCCTAAGAAAACACTTGTTGTCAGAGGGCAGAGAAACCTGCCAGATTTCAGCAGGCTATAAAAGTAGGAATAGGCTCTGTTTAAAGTTTGGAGGATCTGCAGCCAGTACAGTACACAAAGAGTGACACATATGTTAACTAGCACTAAATAAATGAGACAGTGGTGGGCTTATTAGATTTTAAAACATGAAATAACTTGTCCCTTGTGGTCCTTTCACTCATGTTAGGTCACAGACTCCATTTCTCCACTTTCTCTGCATTCCAAATGGGACATGAAAAACTGCACCACCTTCTCTGGCCCTGCAGCACCTTGCACTTGGCCTTGCTAAACCTCAAGATATTCCCATGGGCCCACTCCTATGGCCTGCTGAGTCTCTCTGGATGGCATGCAAAGCATTGCTTCTCTCCGAACATGAGACCACAGGAAAAGACCTTGCTTCTCCTTCCACCAACTTCTAACTTTCAGCAGAGAATGATTGTGCTGCTGCACTGAAGGGGAGAGAAAGGAGCAACATGGGAAGCAGAGACAGCAGCTCTGGTTAGATCCCAGCAGCTGTCATGCTGTCCCTGTAGCATGTAGAGCCACTTCCCTCCCTCTGTTTCCCACATACCAGAAACCTGAACCATCAGTGGTTGTTAAACCAATATCCAACACAAAACTTCAATCATATGAGCCATACTAAAGTGTAGGGCATATTTTGAGAATCAGATGCTTACCTGCTATGTCTTCATTTGTGACAGGTGTCTGGACTTCCATTACAGTATAGACACACCTAGCTGACACATTATCTCCATGCAACCTGAACTTAGGGTACCTCAGACTGCACCTGAACCTCATCTCATATGTTTGGTGTACTTAATATGGGGTGATAGGCAGCTAGTCCCTATCTCTGGCCCCAGAGCTGGGAGCCTCTTCCTAGGGATTCCTTGGGTGTCTCTGTCCTTCTGGGAGGTGCATCTCATGCACTACACTCAGAGGCAGCACAACAGACTGAGCTGCTGCTTGACAAATGGAGTGAGGGTCACAGCTTCCTCACCCTGGGGTGAGGACCTGATGGGAGCCCAGAAACAGATCATGAACCACAGCACATGGGATGTTTTCATGGGAAGCAAAACCCTATCCCCTTAAAAATACTCTCTAATTCCCTCCAGGGGACGAAATTCCTCTACTCCATTTTGCTGCAAGCAGCTGTGCTGTGTAGTCGAGATCTTTACCCCTTTACAGTAAGCTACAAAATAAGCATATTATCACAGGTCTTGCTTCCGCAGTCCAGGGTCTTTCCCCATGTTAACCAGCCAGGAAGCAGTTTACTTGTGGGATGCAGCAATAAATGCATCTGGTCATTTCCAGCATCCTTTAGTGTGCTTGTCACAGACACAGCGATATGAATTAAAATGCCCATTCCTTCTTTTATTGTCCTTGAGGGGAAAAAAATATTCTCGAAGGCTATGATTTCACAATGGATTGGCTTTTCTTCCTCTCAGAGGGGCAGGAGGAGAGGTTGAGTGCAGCCCTCTCATGTGGAACATCTACTTTTTCTCCCCGTTGCCATGGCAACTGAGCCACTGGCTGGTCTGGCACTGAGAGGTGCTCAGTGACACCCAGTACCAGGGCAGCAAGAGAGAGGACTGGGAAGAGACAGGAGAAGGATCCTCATTTCAATGTTGAATGGCCAGTGTTTTCTACTGGTGAATTTTCAAAAAATAAGCCATAAAGTGACAATATCTGCATCTGTTCTCCAATAACTCAGTTTTGAGGACTGCAAATATTGCAGTACAGCTTGCCAACCATATATTCTGAAACTGTAATAGGTATACAAAGAATACTCATTAATATAAGTGGTTTGCTATATCTCAAACTTGTTCTTTTTGTAATATGAGTCCCATGCAGTAATAAACAACATGAATTTCATCACCTCCAGGTCTTTAATCCTATTTCTGTCATGGTCTCAAAATCATGCTGCACTGGCATGAGCCAGAAAAAAAAAATTGCTTACAGCTGCAAGAACTTGCAGGGAAATGAGCTCTTTCAAAATAATGAGCTATTAACCCATGGCACTGCTGCAGAGGCATTGCAGTGGTGTCAGCCACTGGTGTGTCAATAAACAACAAGACAAATTAGAAGCGCATGTGAATTTGTTTCTGTAGATAATTCTTCTTTGATATAAACTGGAACAAGTCTGAGTAGCTGGATGAAAACACAGTTCTGCAGAATTTGGCTCAAAAGAAAGGAAAGCAGAGGCCCTTAATTTAGGTTATCTCCCTAGTTAGCACTATTCACATGCTTGTTATTTGGGACAGAATTGAGCCTGTTCAATTGTTTTCCAGAGATATTTCTGGAGGAAGTAAAATCCTTTCAGCCGCTGGGAGGGGAGGGAAGGCAGGCAGACTCACGGATCAAAGGCCGCCAGCAGGAAGTTGAGCAGCAGGCTGATGGACTGCTCCACGTTGATCTGGTGGGTGGTGGGCATCCTTTTGTTGAGCTGGTAGAAGATGGTTGAAATGACAGCCTCCAGGCGAGCCACGTTCAGTTCGATGCTGGGGTCCAGGTTGTTCAGCGCGTTCTCCCGCAAGGCTTCGATCACGTTCCAGATGTCCACCAGGTGCACTAAGGGACAGGACAGAAAGACTCAGCTGGGAAAACGGGCTCCTGAAGGCAACTGAGAAAAAGAGTCACCTCCTCCCACGGGGTGGGGAATAACACAGCCATGTACAACATGCTTCATGAATAATTAAATGAATTAATGCGTTTTCCACCACTGAATATTGAATCTGGTGGAGGAATGAGAAAATAAAATTCAAATCCGTTAATAAGCAAACAATATATTGATATTAGTAGTTGTAATGAGTACAACCTCAGCTTGGGAAATCATTCCTCATTGTATAAAGTATTCAAATAAAAGTCTGTATTTTACAGAAATCACTGAAAGGTAAACATATGCTAATTGTTTTTCTGAACCGTGCCTTTATGAATCCCCATTCAGAAATTACTCTTAGATATTAATTTGCATAGCAGATGGGCTTTTCAGAAGATCCTACGAATACTAAGTGCTTATCACATACTGATATTTTGAAAATTCTTTTCAGCAATTTATATGGAAAGCAAAATATTTTACAGAAACAGAATTGCAATTGAGTCAGGGTACATTTAAACAAATAACACATAATGAAGTGATCCGAAAGTCATATTTTATGTCTTCTAAATATATTTGCCAAATGATTTGTGAAATCTCTCTCTCTCTGATGAAGTCCTGGTCTAAGCCGAATTAGATGGGACCTGTTTTTACCTACAAGGACAGCTTAAAGGACAATCTCTGCTCCCCCTTCATATTGTACCCAAACTTAAATGTTGTTTGCAGAGCACTGTTATTCTGGCAGAATGATTGGCTTGCCATGAATTGCCATTTCCAGAAGAGGTGCACTGTGCCAAAAATAAACTCCTATAATAATTTAAAAACTGGATTTAGTTCAAACCTGAACTCAAAGGTTCATCCCTTTATCTTAAGTATTACCTACTGTCCTACCAAAATGTCAATTAAAAAAAATCAGGAGGCTCAGGGTACAAATTCTCTTTTTTTCACCAGAGAAACTATTGCACAGCTCTCATTACACAGCATGGTGATATATCTTATGATGTATCAAAAGCCACCTGTATGTGAAAGGAGATCCTTATTTTTGTAGATAAACTTAATTATAATCCTCCTCATCATATTTTTACTTGATTGTTTTGCAAGTGCTGTCTCAGACTGCAATGTGACATGATGGTCTGATGGCAGGGAAATGTAAGCTGACAGTAGATGGATGATGAAACCAGATACAGTCATTTTACTTAGTCTAGAATTTTGCCCTATGATTGGGTTTCCCTTCTTTTGCCTCAGGAATAAATAGCCTCCAAAACCATGCTAGTGCATGGTAAGCCCAAAGAGGAAGATACACCATACAGATGAGTGGTAACAGCAGCAGCAACTTACTTTAAGGACTAGACACAGCACTTTTCCACTTCTTGCTGCTCCCTAGCAAATAACTGTGATACAGTTCCATTGTGACACTGAAATATTTATTTTATCTTTGCATTAAAAAGAAACTTCTATAGGCAAACTTGTATGCTGGCAGGTTGCCTTCAAAATGTTATCCTGAATGAAGCTGATGTTTGCACAGCCAGGTTTTAGTAGTGGAGGGCTACAGGGGCAGCTGCTGTGAGAAGCTGCCAGAAGTTTCCCCATGTTTGGCAGAGCCTTTGTCAGCCAGCTCCAGGATGGACCCACTGCTGGCAAAGTCTGCACCATCCAGAAACACTGGTAATGCCTCTGGGATAACATATTCATGAAGAACTAAAAAAAGGGTTTTGCACAGTTGTAATTACTGCCAAAGAATAGCAGGGTGAGAATATGTGAGAGGAACAGCCCTGTACACGCCAAGGTCGGTGGAGAAGAAGAGGGAGGAGGTGCTCCAGGGACCAGAGCTGAGATTCCCCTACAGCCCATGGTGCAGCCCACGGTGATGCAGCTGTGCCCCTGCAGCCCATGGATGTCCAGGAGGATGCAGAGATCTGCCTGCAGCCCCTGCAGAAGGCCACACCAGGTGGGTGCCTGAAAAGAAGCTGTGAACCTGTGGGAGAACTGTGCTGGAGCAGGCTCCTGGCAGGGATCTGCAAACCTATGGAGAAAGGAGCGCACGATGGAGCAGTGTCCTCTTGTGACTCTGTGGGGACCCATGCTGGGGCAGCCTGTCCTTGAAGGACTGCATCCCGTGAAAGAGTGACCCGTGCTGCAGCAGTTTGTGGAGAAATGTTGTCCATAGGATGGAGAAGTTCACAGAGAACTGTCTCCCATCAGAAGATCCCCAGGTTGGAGCAGGGGAAGGACTCCTCTTCCTGAGCAGCAGCAGAAACAACCTCTAAGGAACTGGCCATGATCCCCCTTCTCTGTCTCCCTGTGCCACTGAGGTGGAGGAGGTAGAGCTTGTGAAGGAGGGAGGTTAGGGGAAAGGTGTTTTTAAGGTCTTACTTTACTGCCCATTATCCTGCTCTGATTTTGTTAGCAATAAATTCAATTCATATCTCTAATTAGAATCTGTTTTGCCTCTGATGTTATTTGGTGGGTGATCTCTCCCTGTCCTTATCTCAACCCTTTGTTATATTTTCTCCCCCTTGACCAGCTGCAGAGGGGAGTGATAGAGACGCTTTGGTGGGTGTCTGGCATCCAACCAGAGTCAACCCACTACAGCTGGGTGGGCGGAGTACGCAACCTCTGAACTCTTCTTTTTGTTTTCTGGCTAGTGAAAGGGCAACTTCCCGATAAAAAATCTGGCATATGTCTCAGATCCTTTTAATGCAGTCATTCCCATTCCCACTCAATCACTTTTCCCTGTCACAGAGGTAATCTGGATAAATGGAAGATGAACTATCTCCAGGAAGACATCTGGCATGTAATAACTGACCCTTTCAGGGCAGTTTCTCCACATGGCTCAGAGGCCAGAGAATGGAGGAAGTCACCAGAAAGCAGGACATTGTCTGGTCCAGGAGAGAAGGGTTAATCAGCATTCCACCACAGAAGGCAGCCAAGGAAAATACCAGAAAGGCAGAGCAAGATGCCAGAAGATGCTGGACCATGTGCATGCATTTTGTGGCGGTATTAAGAGGGAAGGACAGGCAGAAAGCAAAAGGTGAAGTGGGATGTTTCCCTCAAGGTCTATGGCCATGCAGGCTGTCACTGGCTATGGGGGCTGTCTCTGGTCATTCAGACCAAGCAGATGAAAAAGGTGCTTCCAACCAGCAGTTTCACCAAGTTGGCTTCTGGTTATGTGTGCAAATCATCAAACATGAACTACAGAAAGAAAACAATGTGAGAAATTACCAGGCATAACAAATTGCAGAGGAGTAATGCCATATGCAGATGGCTCACCTTGACTTGAGGCTACACTTAGCAAGAGAGCAATCCAAGAAACAGGACAAACAGGGGTACCAGCACTACAGACCATAGCAGAAATGACTAGGACAACCTTATAATAAATACTGAATAAGGATGTAAAATCAGCAACATTAGAGCTGGTGGGAAAAGAATAAACAGGGACAGGCTGTTAATCTGCGAATGCATGAGTGTGGTAGCAGAAAAAAGCATGAGAGTGGAAAAGGGCAGTTTGAAGGATGATAAATCATGTCATCAGAACTGCTGGGGTACCTTTCAAGCAACTTGTGCAGGAATTGTTTTGACCATGCATGTTCACTTCTGCAGTCCTTGGAAATTGTGATGGTTTCCCTAACCTCGATAAAAGGTTACCCTGGGAGGAAGAACCAGACATCCAGATTCCCTAACAGTGAGATTTTCATGCTGTAATTAAACTTTAATTGCTGTAGGCTAATAGTGGAAAATTCTTGAATATGGAGGAAAAGAGCTGGCACTATGAATAAGGCTGAAATGGGGGTTGGTGTCTTTATTCTTCACATGATTTAGTACTGATACTGTGTGGCTGTCAGATTTTAATATGGGTTTTTTTGCTGTTTTGTTTTCCTACTGATATTATATTTCTCATAACACAGTCATATCCAGAGTTAGTTTTGATGATGGTCTTGGGAAGGAAAATGTCCAGAGGCTAGCAGATGTGGGACTAATAAAATCAGTATACTAAACACATCTGAGAGAAAATTACTGGTTTTATTGTTAACTCTAACCTGAAAAATTCCTAAGCTCTCCTGATGTACATTGGTATGCCAGAAAGGTAGGGAACGAGACTAAGAAAATTACTTATTGAAGATTACACAGCTGTAAGAGTTCCCTACCTACCATGAAATATTAGTCTCAAGGAACTGCTGTGCATTTGTGCTATAAATAATTTTACTTGGGCATTTTTTTTTCTCCAGAAACACTTCGGTTCCACTTGAAGCTGAATAAACAACAATCCTACTCCACTATTTTATTTTGCATTTTATTCATTAATTTTACATATAACTAAGAGGCTGGAAAGTAATACTTCCTGGAGGAGGAGCTGGAATATGGACATGAGCCAGACATTTAACAAGAACTACTGACTTTGAAAACACCTGCTCAAATATCTAGCTCTAAATCACAAGGGCATTTTTTTAGGCTCTGTATAGATGAAGCCTATGAAGTCTCTGACCTTTACTCAAGTCAGTTGTTACAGACAAGAATCATGCAGCTGAATTAAATGTAAAATACTAAGTGTCTACTGCTGACCGGTGACCAAGGCTCCCCCTCATGTCAGTGAAAGACAAAAGCACCTTAAAGCGTCTGCTGGGAGACAGGTGGGATGAGCAGTGCTTTGAATCTGCCCACATTTATTCACTGACTACAGACAAAGTCAAAAGCAACATGTTTACATGAGATATGTAACCTTGGAGCTGGTAAAGTTAACTGTGTTGAATCCCACACCTTCCTCCTCAAACATTAAGAAAAGATGTCTTTTCTAGTCTGACTACTACATGACCAAGAATAATTCAGGTTTTACATAAAATAGGAATAATAAATACTTCAATCTGTATGAACAGCTACCAGATCCTGTCATAGTCACTACCTTTTACATTGCATCACTTGACCTTGTGCAGATTACATTCAGGTGTAGTGCCCTACTGATCACCTCAAATTCTATTTTTTTTTAAGGTTACTCATACAGTAAGCAAACTTTTACATATTATATCATGCTGCCAAGTCAAACTGTCAGTATTGGCAAAAGGGAAGTAAAACACAGGACTCCACTCATTTGCAGTAATGGAAATTGATGCCTATAGCTAATGTGGTATCTGTATTCTGTTCAATGCAGTAAGAGAATGTCAAATAGCAAACTTTGCATAAGCTTACATTCCTCATCTCCTCTTCTACCTATTTTCCACAATACCTGCTATGCTCATTTATTTATTTATCCATCCCTGAGAGTGTTTTAATCTCACTAAAGAAGGGATATCTGCTTAGTTCGTTTGCACAACACGTAGTGCAATAAACCCCAAATCTGATTTCTACATGCTACATGATGGTAACAAGAAGAGTTTGCAGAGTAACAAAGCAGCATATAAATGCAGGAGAGCTTTCTCTCCTAAAATCTGCCTTGAATTCCCTCAAGAGACTAAAACTCCCAAAGTTTAACTTCTAATTGCTGTTGTTGCTTTTGTTGCCTTGCCCACGTTTCTCACTGAAAAAATGAATTATGCCTCAGCATGTGAAAGACGCCCCTTTGGAAAGAGATTTGGAAAACTAGAAAAATCTGTCAGTTGTTCCTTCAGTGCCAGCAGATGATCACTATGCAGTAGGAGTAAAAGCTGCTTGTATTAGTGCCTGTGTGGTATAAGGCTATTAAAAATCATGAAGCCCAGGCAACATTCATGGACCCTTCAGAAAGGTCTCACACTCTGTAAACAGCACAGCTACCCAGGTGTAGATCTCAGTCATTTGCCTGGTGTCTGAAAAAAATGTAGACAATCTCCATAAGCAACTTCTAAACTATGTTTCCTTTCCCTTTAGATGCTCTGTTAAGTGATCTCTGAAGTCACAGCTAAGCTAAAGCTCTGTGTTTTTACAACTTCTGTGGTGAACACTGTCTGCTAATTTAACTTCTATGATATTGTGTAATATTTAAACAGCATCATAGAAAGTTTCATATTTGAGCATGCCCAGTAACAGAGAGTGATTAGTGAATGTAAATTAAGTTCAGTGTCCAGACAGAAGTGGGGCGATGCAGATGAGGAACATTGCAGATGGCTGCCATTCACTCCACAGCAATCATTAGCAAAAAATGCACTCTTTGAGGAGAGCTGGACTGAACTGTAGAGAATTGAGATTAATGCATGAAAATACACTCCAAATAGCAAATGTTATTTCCTTCAGTGGACTCCTTCAGCTGTTAAAGCAACATTTGGAGAGCGCCTGTTGCCAGTGCACTGAGACAGAACTGATCAGTCTCTCCCTGCAGGATGCAGGGGGATGAAGATGGCTGGCTCAGTTTGAAAGGAGTTTTGTATTTTCCTCAGACTAAAGAGTTTTCAGATACCTTCAAGTTTTACATCCTGCTCTTCTGCCTTTACCTATGTTCAGAATACCTTTCCTGCTTACTTTTTACTACTTTTATAATGAAAGTGAGCAATTAGTAGCTACAGTGCAGAATTCCATCACCTACAACTCTGTCAACAGGTCAGTTGGTGGAAGAGATGTACTCTGGATACATTTAGAGAAAAGTAAATTTAGCAATTATTGCTTATTATACACACATATGTCAATGTCAGTTTTACTGATCTTGATCCTCCCTCTCTTCTTCAGGCATTTTCTAGGCTCTTCATTGTTCATCTTCAAAAAACCAATGTATTTTTAATTTATTGTAACTAGTAATTTTAATTTATTTACGATAAGTAATTTTCTGTTTGGTAGATACAGTATCTTAATAGGCAAAATGACAGAGAAGAGATGGGCTACATCCCTTTTTTTCAACTCAAAGCAAAGAAATTAATATTTACTTATGCAGTGAAAAATGAATTTTTCTATCCATCATGCAATTTATAATTATGGAAAGGCTCTGAAATAATCTTGGATATATCACTAATCTCAAAGGAGGCAGATTACTTCAAACATCAACTGTCAAGAAATGATGTTACCCCGAGCAAACATAAAAACGTAAAAAACTGTAGCAAACTTTATCTTTTAAGTAGTAAAAAAAAAAAAATTAATTTAGAACAGTCTGTGTGCTCAAGGTTTGTGCTTAAGCTTTCTTACCATTAAATGGATTCACTTATACAAAAATCCTCACCTGCCCTATTTAATTTTTTTGTATTACACCCTAAACATGGACTTTACAAAGTTATCTCTCCATCTATTACTAAATGAACATGGAAGAGGAGATTACATTTAATCAAATACTGGAAGTGACTAAATCAGAGCTTTAACAATCAATTCAAACTGATTTAACATAGAGTAGGTCTAAGTAAATATAAGTTAAACATGTCCAAGTGATAGTTAGGACCAAAATTCTCCTTGATATATTTTTCTTTGTTGATGAATACAAGGAGAAACTTCTAAAGAAACATTAGTTTGAATTATTTCCAAAAATTTACTATACTTTACAGGAAGATTTTAGTCCAGCAAAGCTCTTATACACATGCTTGATTTTAAGCATACTTGTACTGTCATTTGAAATCAATGGCACTTGACTGCATGTCAGGTATTTCAGGTGGATTTCATTAAAAGGAAAAGATTTATGCTTCCTTGTCTAACAATCCTAAAAATATTATAAAATATGTTAGACAATTCTTTTTTTTTCATTAGAATCTATGAACCCATCACAATCAGGGTATTGGAGCCATTTGTCATCGTTGTTGCTAAGAAGCCGTGGGAAGTTATTCACATTTTCTGTTTGGATCCCTCTCTCCTGCTGCCAAGCAGGTAACAGAGGACTGACTGACTGACTGACTGACTGACTGACTGACTGACTGACTGAGGGGTGTTTTTTCTCTAAACTACACCAGTTGGTGACCAAGCTGCCCTGCAAATCAGTCAGCTCTAGGGTTACCTGTACACCCCACTACTACACAGAGCAAAATGTCAGCGATGAAGGCTTGGAGTCTTTTACACTCTCTGGATACCAAATTACATGAAAAAGAAAATGTACCAGGGTGTTAGTCTAAAATGAGGTACTCTTTGGCAGGGTACATCTGGTGACTCTACACAGTCTGGCACACCCAGACTACTCATGGCCCAAATATCTGATATTAAGAAGAAACTTCTCACTGTGAGGGTGGTGAAACACTGGAACAGGTTGCCCAGCGAAGTTCTGGATGACCCATCCCTGGATAAGTTCAAGTTCAGGACGGGGACGGTCATCCCCATGGATGGGGATTTCAGCAACCTGGTCTAGAGGAAGGCACCTCTGCCCATGGAAGGGGGTTAGAACTAGATAATCTTTAAGGTCCCTTTCAACATGTTATGATTCTATGATCCAATGCAAGGGAGTAGAGAACATGGAGCCATGCTCTTCTCAAGGATAGAACAGTAAAAGAACTGAAAGAAACAGGCACAAATTAAAATACAGGAAAACATTTAAATGTAAGAAGAAGATTTTCCCTAAGAGGATTTTCGAACAGTGTGATATTGGCCACAAAGGCTGTGCAGCTTCCATCCTTGAAAATAATCAAACCTGAACAGGACAAAACCCTGAGCAATCTGCTGTAGCTGACCCTGTTTTCTCCAGAAGGCCCTGCCAGCTTCATTGATTCTGTGATGTCCCTGTTTGCACATGAACCTATACTGCAAAAACACAGCAACTCTTACTGGAAAGGAGTCCGTGCTGCCTCACTGACTTTTCTCTAAAATCATTACTCAAGCTGTACTCCAAGGCCCTTCTCTAACACATGTAATAAATAAAAAAAACACAGAACCTACCCTAAGGCCTCTTGAATGTTTGAGAAAGAGTCCTCCACAACCTCAAGAGGTTTTGTGTGAGGTGTACTGCGGGCCTTCACAGCACTGTGGGTACTCAGGTATTCCCTTCAGCCTTCCCCTGAAGGCCGAGGGACTTCAGAGAGAGGCCATGGTTCCATTTAATCCCCTGTCAGCTGCATGCATCCCTCCTCCTCCTCCTCCTCCTCACCTTTCTGCCTGTGCTGTGAGACTGCACAGGTGTGTGGTTTGCACTGGCTCAGCAGGAAGATGGAATAAGGCTATCCATCTTCTACCTGCGCATCCCAGTGGGATGGAGGAGTGCCCGGGTTAGGAACTAAACATTTAGAGCAGCCAACAGAAACAGCTTTTTCCGGAACCACTGTGCAGAGAGAGTAAGTCAGCTGCATTTGGATTCACTGGATTCACACAGATCACCAGCCCCAGTGACGCCACATGGGACAAGAGATGTCCCAGCCATCAGGAGCTGGGTTGTCTGTGCATATGCCAGCCAGGCATGCACATGCCAGCACTGCATGCACAGAAGACATTCCTGAGTGGGTGCCAAAGCAGGCTGCTGGTTGTTTGGAAATCTGCAGGACACAATGTGTACAACTGAGGCACTGAAAATTTAGGGAAAGTATTAAAGCTTCTCCTATCTGCATACTTTGGCTGGCATCCAATTATACTCGACCTATGTTGGGTCCAGAAGGCAAAATGAGTTATCCTAAAACCTCCCGGGACTCTGATCACTAAAGAACTTTGGTCAAGTGTTACTAATGAGGAATAATCATTAGGCTAACAATACACTGAATTGTGGTCTTTTCACTTTGAATATCGTACCTGACAAATTCACCAAGGTGTATGAGCGTGTAAAGATCTCCAGTAAAATTTTGCTTTTATACACTAACTTAATTTAAAATAGAAGTTTCATCTTCCCCTGCTGTCAATTTCTGACCATCTTGTCTTACCTATATTTAACCCAAGACTGGAGGGCTCTCTGTGGGTGGAAAAAGCCATCAGTCTCTCCAAGGAGCAGCACTAACGACAATCAATTCTGCAAAAGGGAACAGTGGGTGATCCATCCTGAGCGCTGGGCTGGGAAACTGTTGTCATCTGCTTGTGACCCAGATGCTGGCAAAGGGTTTCCTTTTTTTAAAACTTGCTTTGAAATAATTTATTTGAAATGATAAACTAAGTATGACATATATGAAATGAAATAATAAAAAATCGAAGTTTCTTAGTATTTTGATGACAATTAGGAAAGAATTCAAACTCTGCCCTGTTGCTAAGAAGTCAACAACAATGGCTTGAATCCATTGATTACACACAATTTTCTTGTTTTAAGACTTAAATGTATTTATGAATTAAAGACCAACGTGCAAATAGCAGACTTCTTGCTGCATGTATTATTCCATAGCCAGAAACTTTCTAACCACCCCAAGACAATGTTTTTTCTAGACTCTGTGTCTCTATCAGTCTTTGTGATCCCTCTACAGAACTATTTTAATGAGAAAAGCTTTGTTTGAGGCACTGTGTGATCAGGCCTCAGTCTAACTTATTAGTTCCTACAAAGGGGTTTTGCAAGTGTCAGCTTTCAAATAGCCAAAGAACTCATGAGGTAACAAGACTTGATCAACAGATATGCACAATACACAATAGCTTTCTCATCACTCTTAAAAAAGGTCAGTTTGCTTTACACTTGAGTTCTCAGGTCAGTTTGTAAAATACAGATCTGGTGAACCTGACAGCGAACACAGCAACTGAATCACGGGGACTTTCAAAAAATGTTTCTAGAGAGAGGAGAACCAGAAGCCACGTGTGAGCCCTCCCACTTCGGGGACTGAAGTGGAAGTTCAGAGAAGCCTGAACATACGCGGAGGCAGCCCCAGTGTGCGCGGCTGGCACAGCTCAGATGGTGTGTAAGAACGCCAGACACGCCGGCTGAGATCCCCGCCAGCCGGCGGGACGCGCTGCACGGCTCCCGGTGGGTCCTCGCCACAGGATGGCACTCCTGGGTGTGTTTTAAACGCGGCCACACTCCTACAACATTTTAACTCTCTCCTGGCACAGTGTCAAGCGAGACAGCGCGAATGAGAGGCGGTGCATCCCCACCGCTGTCTCCCGAAAATGGCCCTGTCTCTGTATTTAGTCCAATCAAGACTATGTGCGGGGAGATTCGGCTGTGTGCATGTCCTCTACAGGCGACCACGTGTGACAGGCAAACAATGCCAAACCCGGGCGGTGGAAAAGGCAGAATGTCTTCATGCTGGATGCCCTTATTACAGTGATAACATCTTCTCCAGCAGTATGCTTCTTCAAATGCCAAGCCTGACTTATACCACATCTTTCTTTCATCAATAATTTCCTTTTTCCCCTCTGATACAACAGCTGCAAGCTCCATCCATCCCCCCCACAAAACACTCCCCATGCCGCAGGAGGACTACAGCTTGCTTGGCACTGTCACCAGCCAAAAGCTACCATAGAGTGAATGCAAATGTTAACAAATTGAGTTATTTACATTTTTCATTAATTTTGAAGCAGTGCACGTTACCAGCTTAAGGACACAGGGTGTTATCCCCAGTCTCATATTAACTGCTGTTTCCTTTAAAAAATAGCCTGTGATAAGGGAAAATGCAATTTAACCGTTCTTTACAACAATTTCTTACCTAACAGCTATAGAAAGCAAGTTGAGATTACATTATCAACCTTTAAGGTTCAATCATATCACAAAGGTCAATGAAAAAGAATGAGCACCTATTTTACATTTAGAACTGCTTGAAAACAAAAGCCCTCTTTGGCATATATCCTGTTTTTCGGAGTGTGATCCATGGTTACTTTGTTTTCTGTAGTATTATTTTTTTAAATTTTAGGGTTGGCCAGACTGTGAACAGCAACACAAGGTACAGAATACTAATGAAAGATGAATCATGTGCTTTCTTGAATATAAAAGATGTGATGTTTTACATATATGCAAATTTTTAACCTGATCCTCATTCTATTAATTTAAATATTTTCTTATGTAATGTGGATTGAATTTGACCCATAACATTTTCATCTATTAAAAATAATTAGAGAAATTCTTAAGCTGAACTTAATGCTTGGGTAAACAGTCTGATACCACAATTGCATTTTTTACCCCCAGAATGGAAGAGACATACTAAAGACTATTAACATATGCTTCTCTCTTCTAAAGAGTTTGGTTCAGTCCAGAGGGTTCCTGGACAAACTCCCAGTACCAACTTCAGCTGTTGAGATTGAGAGTGCTGCTATGAAGCAGGACATTCATGTGACACACAGGACTTCAGTGAAAAAGCATCTTATGCCTGAAGTCGTAAGGACAGTTCAGACTGATCGTATTTAACCTTTTGCTGAGATCAGCAATCAAGCTGTTGATTACTGTCATAGGTTCCAGCTTTCATAGGTATTTAATCATGTATTACATTTGAAAACAATGCAATTGATTTGCCCCAAAATCTCCTGGAATATGAGCTATAATCAGATTGGAAAGAGTGAAAGATGGATCCTGGTATCTGGAATATCCATTTCTGGGGTATCAATTTCATTTGAATAGGCAGCCTCTTATTTAGAGAAACTATCCAGAATATTTGACTAAACTGTGTCTTTGTGTTCACACAATCTTTCCAGATTTTCTCTCCTGACATTACTCACATTCAAAGCAATGTCTTCTGCCAGAGTGGGTTGCTGGCTCCACTTCCCCAGCTGATTTGATCAGTAACCAGGACTCCCAAATCAGAAAGCAACTGCAGTGTCTCCCCTTAAAATATCAGGCTCTAAAACTTCACATCTCTTGAGAAAATAAGGACTAGGCCAAGGAGAAAAGCTCCAGCTGATACAAACATAGCTCAACAATCAGCAAAACTGAGAAAGGCAACAAGACTGTGCAGAATGTGAAACGGCAGATAAATGAGATTCAGGTGAAGTTTAGCACATCTATCCTTCCCCTTGTGTGCGACAGAGGCTCTTTAATGATGTTGTCAGGGCCCCTAGATGGAGTAAGAGTCTTGATGTACATGGCCCCTTATCTGTCATCCTTTAATTTACACACACAGTCCTTAAAGATATCCTGCAAATCCAAGACAAAATAAAGAGTTTCAAGGCAAAATATAGATGAATGAACTGTGGAAAATTAAACTTGGGGAAGATCAGGACCTTTACAAGAGATGCAGTATGATACTAGTGTCAACTCCATTTATCAGAAATTGAGTTCAACCTCCTCAAACAATACACACTGAGAGACTGATTCATTCTTTCCTTTGTGCCATAGTGATGTCATTGAGTTCAAAGGAGTTGCTTTCAATTTACTCCCTGTCAGGAAAAGAGACATCCATCTATCCATCCACATGGACCAAAGAAAAGGCTGAGCAGACAGAGAACTTCTGTGGAATCAGCCTACACTGTTCTCGGTTGAAGGGGCAAACACGCTGCTAGAAAACCTCAGCAGCCAAAAATAATATCACAGATACAACTCAGTCTGAATTCAGCCTAGGAAAGCCTTGATTCAGCACAAGGAAATATGGCCTCTGTAAAGCCATTGTATATCACAAACATTAATGCCAGGAAGCTGAACGTTCATTGTACAGAGACCCAGAACTGTATTAATAACAATGCCCACTGAGGACATTATATTGTGCAGTCTCTTCACACTTATAAAAGCAGGAAATTATTTTTATAGCCAACATCTTCTGTTCTCACAATTTGTCCCAGCATACCAGATACTCTCTGTATGAAATCTTCCACTAAGACTTAATGAAAATAAAACTAGACGCAGTAAAATATGATATAATGGCTAAGTTAAAGCTTGTCTCTGAATATTCTGGGTGTTAGGAAGTTGATCTATATTACTACAGTTACACAAACATTTGATGTAACTGAAAACAAATGAGCATGCAAAAAACACTCTTTGGGAATTACAGGAGGAGAGGATTGTAATAAAAATGACATCAGATCCCACATTCTGACTTTCCTTCTGGGGACTGTTTGCTGTCTTCACCCTGAAGAGTCCCGTAATTTCTGAGAACTTTCACCACTGGCTGTGGCTGGCTCCACAGTGGGCTTATTTGTAAAAGTCACTGGAGACAGGAATGAGGAATGGCTGGACACAGATCAGACTTTCTGTGCCAGGTTGTGATGAAGACCACTGTTTAGGCAGGAAGATGGTGCAGACTGTGTGGTTAAGGTGGAGGAAAGCTGTGTAGTGCCTACTCATTCTCCTGAGCTGAAAAATGGCTTAGAAACCAAGACAGGGTAAAAAAAGATCAGCAAAATTCCCAACTTGGCAGATGCAATGGAGAAGGAGCTCAAATCATGAGGGCAAATTTATTTACTGGAAGGGTACTAAAGCATTGAAACAGGGAGTTAGTTGGTGGAGTCACCACCCCTGGGGGTGTTCAAGAAATGCCTGGACATGGTACTAAGTGTTTTGGTCTAGCTGACAAGATGGTGAGGGGTCAAAGGTTGGACTTGATGATCTTGGAGGTCTTTTCCAACCTAAATAATTCTGTGATTCTGTGAATGCAATGCCACAACACACATATTGGGCAAAACAGTCCAGCTTATCCTGTCAGGAATCTGCAAGCACATAAAAACTGTCCCTTAGTCTCTACAGAAAACATGTATGTATGGACTGAGCTCATGTATTACTCCTCAAGAATAATTGCTTCGAGTCCAGAATGGAGACACAAGCCTTCAGGATGAAGGGCCTTAGGAACAAAGGACCACGATCACCGGACTCACTGATAACTGCTCCAAAGATGACTTATTACTTCTTTTCCCCTTTGCTACACAGACAGGATGTCATACAGAAAAAAACCTTAGAGAATGACCCATATGTGACAGGCATTAAGTCACACTGCTTAATGCACTCTGACACATTACTGAGGTGCTCATGTGACATCAGGGCAGACCCAGCAAAAAACCCAAACAGGACAGATCAGAACAGCTCGAGGAAAGGGAGCAAATACTAAAATGTAAGAGAGGGTTTGCCTGAAAAAAGGTTCTTGGAACTAAGAGAGTAATGGGAAAAGAGAGAGAAGACAAGGGAATGAGGGCTGCAGAGAAGTCAGAGATAAAGCAAATGCCACAGATAATGACATGAAGCTGAAAAAGGGACAGGGAAATAGTGAAGGAGACTTAAAAACACAACTACAGATTGAGGGGAAAAACATGAGGGTGAAAGAAGAAAAAGCTCTCACGCAAAGAATCTAAAGATATAGTGATTCTGTGATCACCAAGATACTGGTTTGTTTCCATTAAACAGTATGTCTACATACATTTTGCATTTTTCAGACAAGATTACCAAAATAATAATAACAATAATAATAATAATTATTATTATTTTGTTTGAAGCATTTATTAAAGAGGACCAATGTGAAAAAGGATACAAAAGCTTTCTGACTTGGGGAAACTAAGCCAAAGGCTTCCAGACAAAGGTGAGTGATGCCTATTACCAGCAGCAGATGTTCAGAGACATGAGTGGAGAACAGAACAGACTGTCCAACCTTACACGTTCATCAGGAAAGCCATCAGAAATAGCACAGTGAATGGCAGTCTTCACAGAGTTCAGGAAGTCAGTAAGAAGAGATTTTCAGCTATGATCCAATTACAAAAGCTGTCTGCATTCAGGCAGAGCTGTGCCACCTGTGTAGCAGAGGGCAGCATGTAGATATACTTGTGACGTGACCTAGGCCACGTGTCTGTCAACTTCTGACTTAAAGAAAGCCAAATCAGTCATTTTCCTCTTTAAAGGACAAAAAAATATTAGCTGACAATCTTCTGCAACTCCTGTTTTCAACACAAGCCACTTGGAATCATGGGTAAGTTTGAAAAATCAATCTCTAAGCAACTGATAATGTAAGAGTTTTAAGGTAGATATCCTTGTTTCACTCCTTTTGACATTAAAATTAATTCCAAATATCCACTAATAGTTCTTGTCTCAGTCTTGGATGAGGCAGACTTGCAGTGGCAGCCTTTAAGAGCAAATACTCAGGGACATCTGAGATAACACAACCCTCTTATATAACAAGAGTACACTTCATGCTAACACTGAAGAAAAGGCTGAACAGCAGTCCCTCAATGAACATGCCAAATATACAGGTTATATGCCAGCTCTCTAACAGCTATTATGATTGTCAAGCATATT
>JANPWX010000043.1:3939975-4077891 GCA_024734555.1 Trochalopteron elliotii
CTCTCACTAGTTTTGCTTTCAAACCATCACACATATTAATAAACTTTTACAGTTGAAAGGAAAAGAAAATCTGAACCTATTTTCAGGATATTGTGCTCTGAGCGAACACTTACAGACTAAGGATTTGTCTGCGGGGAATATGCTAAATCAAGCCCTTTTGAACTTTTGATTAAATAATTGATGCATAATGCAGAACATATAATATATGCATCCTTTTTCCATAGTTGCCTGGAAACCCATATGGAACAGTACTAGCAATTCCAAAAGCATTTAGTCTCCAAGTCGCTGGTGAAGACAAAAGAACAAGAAAGTTTTTAAAATCATTAACTCATCTCTCTTTCCATTCTCCAAATACTGCAGGATACCAGAATTAGTAACTTACACAATGGTATCATGACTCTTGTAATATAGAGTGGCTTTTTTTTAAAGCTGTATTCTTGGAGCCATGTGAATAATGCCACTCACTGTAAGGGAACTTGCAAGACTCGGCTTTCATTAAAATAGAAAACAAAGAACACAACTAATATATCCAGCCTCTACCTCTATGTAATAGTAATAAGCAGATCATAGAATATCCAAGGTGATCAACAATGAAGAACAAAAATAAGAGTGCAACATGGTGATCTTCTTTCCAAATTACAGGATTTTAAGCAAATCTCATATAAGACTGATCACTCAGGGTTTAGAAGAATATGAGAATCCCATGATCATGAATTCAAGAGGCAGATTGCTTCAAATTGCAGCCAAGCAGACCTTTTGCACTTCTCAAGTAGGCAACATTGCTTGTCATTCAGTCTGACTGCTCTGTGACCCAGCCTGAAACTATGTTGTGCTTTACTGCTTCCAAGATGAAACAAAAAACAGCATAAAACCCAACAATGAGAACAGAGCACTAACCACGGAAACTACAGTGATGAAGGATTAAATTATTTAATCTAAACAATTCTGCAATCATCATAATTTGGTGGTTCTGTTTCTGATGGTAAGTTTCCTGAGGAGGGCAAGTACAAAATTGCATGGACTATACAGTTCTTGGGATGTAAAAGGCAGGATGGTGACAGTTGAATACCTCCTGCCATGGCAGGAGGTATTCACTGTCACTATCATCTTCACATCTTCATGGGATTCTTGCACCTTTGCACATTTGTTGTGCACTCTATTCCACATCTGAGAAAATCAATGCTCACTGAGTTAAAGGATGAATGTCTTTATACTACACTGGCAAGAGGACTTATTTGAGTAAACAGAAGCAGTTACATGGTCCTAAATCAACCAACATGGAAAGATGAAAGATCTGGTGGTTAAATATCAACAGGACAGACTGGAACACTTGTGAATATCCTCGTGTTGTGTTTAGGGGACACTTTTGGGTATGTAAGATCAGAACAGGTTTTCTCATGCAGAAGAAAGTTTAACCTGGATGTCTTGTTAACTTCCTCTGCCACTGGATAACACAAAAGTCACAGCATCATTTCCAGTGTGGAATCAAGACTTGCTTATCCTTTCCTTTTACTACAGGTACCAGATATTGTGACTTTTCATTTTGTGCTGAATGGTATGTTGAATGGGATGGGATAAAATTATATTTTAAATGTCAGCCCAGCATAGAAAAAATACAGTCAAACCCCAAACCCTAGCAATTTTATTTAGTTAAATCAAACAATTTTTTAAATATTGCTTGCCCTGATGATGAGGGGCCAGTAGTTCACACAGGCTGATCTCATAATTTTACACCCAGATTGTCAGTTTCTAGGACAAACCCATTTTCAGCAGCTTGCTGTAGCATTACGGGAGGTCTAAGTCTACAGACAGAAAAGAGCTTTAAGAAAAGCATCTAAAAATAATGTATTTACAAAAACTGTCATTCATTTTCACGAGGAAATGATTCCATTTCAATAAGGGAGAACTTATCCTAACTTAAAACAAATGTAAAAAGGCAGATCAGATCAAGGAAGCACCCAAACGCATGTAGGGAGATTAAGCTGACATGCCTACATGCCTCAGCTGTGACTACACAAGCCCAGAGGAAGCAGAACAAAGAGCAGGTGGAGGAGACTGCCTTGGACATACATAAGGTTTTTCCAGGACAGTCATGTCAGCTGTACTCCCTATGTGGAAACTGCTGTACTACAACCTGGATAGCCCAAAAGAATTAAAAAAGGAATAAAAAGAAATCACTCACACTGAACAATATTAAAGGGGGAAACAAAGACACCAACATCCTAAGGTGTTGAGATTCAACTGCCAGAAAAACAAGCCCCCTTTTTGTCTGCATTAATTAAGCCACATGTTACCATCACCAGCACAGCTTTTGATTCACACTTCCAACTGTCAATGATTTATTCTGAACTAGGGAAATCAGCAAAATCTGCTTTTCCAGCCACAGTCACAGAATGATCTCACAATATATTTAGGATAGTTCATCAAGGACAGCAGCAGTTTTCCAGGCATACAGTTCTGTATCAGTGAGTGATATTTAATGGTATAACGGTTTTGATTATCATATGTTGTTATGTCCTACTCCTGGCTGTCACCATACCCCAGAGGCAATTTGCATGTGAACATGGTATTTCATCTCAGCATGTAATCAATTCATCGAGAAAGAAGTCTTAAAATAAATCAACTGCACAATGATCACTGGGGATAATTACAAATTGTGGGGTTTGCTGGTTCTGGATACTGGTGAATGTCAAGAGATAGGTCTGACTGCTGTCATGGGTCTTTCATTCTTGTTTCAGGAAAGCCTAAGATGCTTCTGTACCTGGATGTCATGGATAAACAGCAGCAAATCAACCTTGCCAGGATGGCATTTTCCTGGCAGTAAGGGGCACTGAGCAGGAGTTATGTTTGCTGAGAATGTACTCAGATGCTCCAAAACCTGCTCCAAAGCACTGGCAGCAAAGTAAAGAACAATACTCTCCTGTCTGACTAGGTGAGAGCAATGTTAGTTCACAGGGTTTTCAAGTTCTGTGACTGTTTCAGACCTCACAGTGGTCACCTGTAGCTTTTCCATCTTCCCCCTTGATCCTTGCAATGTGCACTATCTAGGACCAACTTTAAAGCACATTTAGAAAATCTGTATGATAAAGTCAGCTATTCTCATTTGGTATATTTTGTATAGTACAGACTGGAATAAACACATAGCATGTTTGATTCAGTTCCTGTACCTGCTTCCTAGTTGATTTTATTACCCCAAATAATGAAATTTAACCTCAAATGATTAGGATGCTGCTATTTCCAAGACTATATCCAACACCATCTACCAGTAAAGTGGCCACAGGCCACAGTCACCTCACACACTCCTGGCTTTACATTCTGGGATTTCAAGATGACATAATCACCAGCTATGTGCTCTCCAAGGTCCATCTGTCCACAACTCTTTGCATTCATTTGGAATGAATGCACACATCTCAGTATCTTCTCAAGACTTTGGTATTTATTTGATTTCTTTTCCTTTTTTTTTTTTTCCAGAAAAGGCATCTATGTCTTGTGCTGGTATTTATAACCAAGGGAAGACTACTGCTATTGCAACAGGTCTATTGCTACAGGAATTCTGCAAAGCAATCAGCAAGTAGTCTGCAATTATCTTTTTCTATACCCACCACATCCTCAAAAGTACCTACATTACCTACAGAGTTTCTCTTTTCATTATTTCCAATTTTAGAAATTGTCAGCAGAAATAAGAAGCATAAATTTAGTTTATATTCAGGGTGAATTAACAAGGTTTCCCAGCTTTTATGATTTCTGCATTCAGAATTTTGCAGAAATTCAGTCTCTTTTGGGATTTTTGTCACACATTGCATACCAAATTTGGGCACTTAGCAGATTCAGAGGTGTGGCAACAAAAACTTGCAAATGTTATTATTATTTATTTGCAGCGTTAACTTAGGTAAAGAGGAACGCTTAAATTTGCAGGAATTTTTCTTTGAAAGATAACATCAGAGATTTTTCAAATTTATCTACTTTTTTTATTGTGTCCCTAAAAAAAATTTCTTGCTTTTCTGAAGAACGAGGCTGGACTGGATTAAATTCCATCCTGTTTGACAAATACTTGCAATTACTGACAATGATTTTTCACACTTTGATGATTGTATTTAAACTGTCACTTTAAAACACTCAGAGACATTTTTACAAAATAAATACTTTCCACACAGAGTATTTTCCCAGAATTTTACAGAATTATCAGAAAGACATATATTTGCAATTTTGAAGACTGTCGGTGAAATATCTGCAAAGAAGTCTTCTTCTTATGAAAACGAAATAATTTCACAAAGCAAATTAATTGATCAACAGTGGTAGTACTCATAGTGCAACATATGTAGTGATATTCTGGTAAAAGGTGGTAAACTGTCATGTCCTCTGTAATTTTTGCCCAGATAATTTAACTAGTTTCATGAGAAACTCTACAAGTGAGAAGGGCTCTCAGAATATGATTTTTGCCCATCACACACTGCCTACTTTGCCAGTAAAACCCAGCCTGCCGCTGAAGGATTCAGCAAAAAACCACTTTTGTACTGAGAGAAGAATTCACAAAGGAGGCCAGGAGAGGAACTTGTGTCTGTGTCTGCATTAAAGGCAGCAGAAACAAACAGTGCACTGCGTGTGGTAAGTGTAGCTGTCTGTCAAATGATATCCCATGGCTGCCTATGCTAATGGGCACCTCCGGGTAAAAAAGATGGTTCTAATAAAGCCTCTGCTCTGCTTTCCTTGGAACAAACACTTCTGGCACTAAAAGCAGCTCTGTGCTTCCATCCTCATACACCTTCAGCCTGTAGCCAGGAGCAGCTCTCTGCAATTTATTAAATTAGCTCTTTAAAAGAATCCCTCAAATACAGTCTTTCCATGCCAGTTTTTCCCTGGTAAGTCTAGGCCAGTGTGCCAGGGCAGGGCAGGAGAGCACAGCTGAAAGAAAACACGGATGCCTTGAGTGACAGGAGGTGTTGTGCACTGGGAGAGGAGCAGAACTATCTTTGAGCTTGTTCTTGTTATATTCTACCCTAAATGAAGCAGCTCGGATGCAGCTGAAAGGTTTTTTTTCCCCTATGACCCCTTTTTCTTTTTTGTCTCATTACTATCAGGTGGCGCATAATGACAATTTCTGTAGGGAAAAAAAAAAAAAAACCCAACCCAAAACAGTAGCTGACATGAGCCAGAGGTCTGATATTAACCATTTCAAGGGCAGTGCTCAGTTCAGTGGCTCTGTGTTTAGCAGCTCTTTCTTGGACAGCCATTGCTTGAATACATGTCAGGTGAATGAATGACTTCTTTTCCCATTGATAAGAGAAACCCATCTGGGAGAGCATCTCGAAACGAGAAGAAAACTGTACTTGGTGGTGAAGACACACAGAATCCAGCCTGTTCCAGAGCAGCAGGCATTATTCCTTAAGTAGCACAGAACCTAATACTTAGGATGACATTTTAAGTTTCTCCTTTTATTTTCTTTTTTCTTAAGAATAGATTGATACAGTATAAATCTTTAAACAAGATCAGCAAATTACTTCTAGATTATCAATGGAGACCAGAAGCTAGGTCCTGTCCACGAGTGACTTGGCACAAGCTGGCAAATTGCAGGGCATCTGCACTAATTCTCTATGAAAAGAACCAACAGTTCCACAAAAGCAGACCACAGTTGATAGATAAAAGGCACAAAATTTAAATTAACAACCAGTATATTTTCAGACAGCCAGACACTCCCAGCAATGAGTCTATTGTTAGCCCTTAGGTTTTTTTCATTTGCTTTGCATGCAGTTGCATACATACTTTGCCATCACTGTTCATTTAATTGGATACTTGTGCCACCTCAGACTACTGTATTCTGTTACCATGAAAATGAAGTGAAAATGTCATCCTCCTAAACATAAGATTTTAAAAAATAAACAACTGAATACAACATAATAGCATCTTTCAACACATTTGCCCCTGAATGGGAGAAGCCAGCTGCTGGGCAGGTACTAAACCCCTCCTGGGGTTTGTGTCTAGCAGACTGCTTATAATGCAATACCAAACCTTCAATTCATACTTCAGCTAAGGACATATTAAAAATATGAGAAGTGTGCTACAAAAGTGATTAAACGATCAGCTCCGTGGTTAATAACACAGCAAATACTCTCCAAAATATTTTCCATCACAGCTTGGCCTCTCCAGTATGTTTGGACAGCATAAGCTAAACATTTCTGTAACACAGACAGATGTAACTCCAAAACTAGGAACTTAACGGGATGGTGAATTTCTATCTACAGTGAGCATTTTTAACATACTTACCACTGTGTGTAGCACAAGCATAGCTAGGTTGTCATTCTAGTCTATATGTGAGGACTAAAACCCACGTGTTTTCTCTGTGTTGGTCCTCTCCCTACTGCTACTGCTGTCAAGAGTCCCCTTGGTTAGGGTATTTTTTTAAGCTGGTGTGAAAAGGTCCAGTAAAGCACATATACCCAAATCTGCCTTTCTAAGTATTTGCATACTATTTTGGATGGAGAAGAAAGGATACACTCCATTATAGATTTTATATGTATTTCCCTTTCAAAGCTCACAGCACACGACTGTGCTAATGGGAAATGCAGCCGTAAAGGGAAAAAGACTGAATCTCTGAAGAGAAGTTAAAAAACGTCACTAATCAAGTGAGAAATTTCCCAATAAAACCTAGAGGGAGTAGGACAGATACGCAGAGATTACAAGCAGGTTCACTCTCTCAGAAGAGCTGCATCTAGCTGGCCTTCTGGAAATAGAGGGGTCTGACCAACATTGCACTTACTTTGCTGTACTCTAAATAGAAGAGGACTGGAAGAACATTTTTTCTCACAGAGCTGCTATAAAAGCATTTAATTTGCAGGGCCCTGCTGAAACTCACAAATGCAATTTCACAAGAACATTAGAGAATGCAGTTAACATACTTACTAATTAAAGCTGTGGCCTGTATCCTGACCCACCCTTCTACAACTGAATCACTGGCATATCTGAGGCAAGTTCCTTATATAAACAGGTTAATACTTGAAGTCTGCTTAGGCACTCTGATTAGTGTCCTTTGCAATGCCAGATCACACAGTCCTGGTGTGAAGGACAGAGCGGGGAGTGCAGTGGAAAGCTTGTAACAACGGCAGGTGAAAGAATTGCTGCCATACTTACAGTTGCATTTCTTCTGAACAAATCGAAGCTTGCATGCTGTTCGGTAGGTGGACAACCGGATGCGATCCAGATCCTGAGCCCCTAGTGGAAGAGAGGAACAGTGACATTTGTATGGAATATGACCCGTGCGTGTCTTTGCAAGCAGAAAAGCCAGAGAACAAAGAGGACACATGAGCTGCCTTCCTTTAACAATTTTCAAGGCTCTCTCCTTTGCACAGAGAGTAGAGAGGAGTGAGGAGTAACAAGGGGAATGTCAGGAGCTACAGTGTTAAAAGAATTTTATAAAGGAAGGCACGGAATAGTCAGCCCACTGTGTCTGTCACTTTGAAGAACAATCTGGTCAAGCTGCAGGCTAAAAGACACACTGGCCAGGCTCCAACAGCAGGGAAAACCTCAGTCGAATTTTAATATTTAGCAAAAAAAGCTCATAACAAATATCTTTAGCTGACATGCCACACTAGAGCAAGGTATTGCCAGCAAACCAGATCAGAAAACATACTGTGCTGTAACATAAAGACCTATGGCAATCTGCAGAAGGGGGCAATGGCAAGAAGTGTGAGGCCTTTCTCCATTTTGTGGATGTGTATTCTCTGCAATGGAGACCTCTGAGGGTCAGCTCTATGCTCCACACAAAGCTTGGCCCCTGGCTGCTGCAATGTAAAGATCCAGTAACATTTCCAAAACAGCTGTCCAAGAGATGGGAACAAACTAAGTGGCAGCTACCTCACAAACAAGGACAGTACACAGGGGCCAGTATGGGGGCAGAACCTGGCACAGTGTCCAACAAACTCATCCAAACAAGGTACAGTCAGGATGTAAGAGGAGTGGAATACAGCCCTGCTTTTACACAAGCTTCCTAAATGCTTTAAGATTTCTCAGCTGAACTGCTGAACATACGGCCATGTCGGCATCTGTAGCAGGATACTCAGTCTTTGTGGGGGTAAAAGAGCTCAAATTTTCTCCCATTTGCATAAGTTATCAGTGGTGGATGGAGAGGGTCGATCATGCTGCTTTAGGTGCTTGGGTGCTGAGACCAGCCTGACTCCACAATCCCAAAGCTATATCTTCCGGAGACATGAAAAGCAGTCTTGGCTGACAGAAGTCAGCACTGATGAGGATGTGGCACACAAAGTTCCTGACAAAGGAAGCAACAAGTGATAGTACTGATAACTTATCTAAAGCTGCTGAGCTGGCATGGGTAGCCCAGAAACACTTGACTGGCAGTCAATCACTTTACACTAGAAAAGCTCAGTTCCATTTTTTAATGGCAGGGACTCCTAACATGCTGGATATGTATGTGGGAATTCCTCCCTTGAGTGCGAACACCTCTCAAGGTTATTCCTTGAGGCTAAGTGGAAGAGATTTGCCCACAGTGTTGATATGGGTGAGTAACACCAATCTGTACTTAATAATTATTAAACTACTGTTGAAACAATTTATTTAATAAACAGTGCCCAATATAATTAGTTATAAATATCTATACTATCTGGTAAGCAATTTTGGTTAAAATATTTTTAAATATTTATTTTATTCCTATAAATATATTTGGTTTTCTGTCCTTAATTCTGCATGATGAAGTCATATAAAGTATCAATTACACCTGTATAATCCTTAAGAAATAAACTCTTGACCAAGTCTGGGACTAGGACTGGACTGAGCTCTACTCAGACTACACTCTGAGGAGTTTCCAGAGTGCATGGGGTCCTTTCTGCACCTTGTGACTCAACTGGAGGGCTGCCTTCCCTGAAAAGTCTTGCCTGAAGCTCCCATTCTGCCTGTGGCAGCATCATTCACCCACACTTTCTTAAACAATGCCATCCTTCAAATGCAGATTTTTCAAAGGTGGCTACTCCCTTCTGGCAGTTACACCATCTGCTCCTAGGAGAAATTACCTTAGACTACTTAACATCAGGGATGGGAAGTATTTTTGTGAGTTTTTTCCATCATATCCTCTCTTGTTAAAATTATACAGGTTTTTTCCCTTCTCCACTGGTATCTCACTGACAGTTTTTGGAAAATTTCTTTACAGGTGAAAGAGAGCATAAAGCTTGCAACACTAACCTTTTCCTTTTTAACAGGAAAAATAAGTAAAATGAATCTAACTTTTCCCCTCTTAACTTCAGTGAAAGCTATCAATAATTTTCCAGTGCTCCTTTATGAAACTCCAACCTTTTAACAAGATTTAAAGAGTGAAAGCAAAGTGGGACTCTGGCTCATTGAGCTTCTGAGGTAGCAGTAATAATCCAAAATAAATAAATTTGTAGGCAATGTTGCCTTTTTTTTTTTTTTTTCCCTTCCCTATTTGCACACACAGTGGATGGTATTATTTTGATATTATTTGAGGAGTAGGTGTTGCTGGTAAGACGCTGGAACAGACAATTTAATTTTGTCATGATTCACATTTTGCCACAGTCAGAGATCTATTTGTCAAATAACTTCTGTAGAAAACTTTCATTACTTACATGATGAAGAGTCCTGAAAAACAAGTGGAAAGATGTGCAGGACTGAGCATGGCAAACGAGACAGTGAATTTATAATTCCCTACAGGATTGCCACTGGCATCTCCTTCCTTCTGCCTGCTGGCAGTGCCTCAGTGTTTCCTTTGAATATGCTCATGTCATGTAACAGTTTGCAGTTTGCAAAAATAACAAAGGGACACAGTGCAACTTTGGCTGCTGTTTTCTTGCTGGATAATATGTGGCAACAATGATGTACATTTTGAACTCTTCATCAGTGTGGATATACCTGGGCATGTCAGGTCAGACTAAGGTAAGACTAAGACCTAGCAGCATGATGTCCAATAGAGCATTTTGAGTTATAGGACAAGCTTTAACCACGGGACTCTACAGAAGGCAATAACAACTATGATATCAATTCACAAAAGTCTGTAATTTGGAACTAGAAAGATGACTCTTCTGAAAGAAAGGAACCAAAAAAGGTCAAACTGGACCTCTCAAAATACAGGGAAAATCACAGTGGTCCAAATTTAAAGTCAGAATCAAATCCTTCTATTCCTTGTTCAGGACAAACTTTTCGATGAAAAAGGCTTGAAAAGTTGGATTGATTTTTTTTCTTTTGTTTTTTCCTCTTTTCTATCTTGTGTAGTCTGGAACATGACCCACTTAGTAAAATTATTGTGGGGTTTTAATCACAGACTCGCAGATGTAGGTCCCCAAGCGCCAAAACCACTGGCAAAAGCCTTTATACTATAAATTTTCGTCCTCTGACATAGGCAGGTTTTGGAGTTTACCTATTACCACAGGCTTATGCCTAGCAGACCATTAAGAAGCTTCACACGGCTCACAATATGTAGGGCATCAGGAGCACATGGTTTTTGTTAAACATGTTAAACGTGCGCACTTGCACACAGCTGGGGGCAGCTGAATGTGATGCCAGGAGGAACTTTGGTTTCAGTGAAGCTCACCCTCTGCACACAGACATATCTGAGGGGTCCTCAGAATGCAAAGTTCAGTGTTTTATGAATATGGCTAAAATACATTTAGTTTTTCCACAAAGACTTAGTATTTTCCCCTCCTTTTACCTAGTTGGAATGTCCAGTTCTCTGTGTACATATGTGGTAGGTGGAGGAAGAGAGGTAGGCAAACAGAAAAGGGAAGCACACATGAAATAAACCAGACTGAGGTAAATATGCCAAAATACTAAACTGTGAAAAAGAAAATAGTAGACTGCAACTACTGGTGTACAATACAGGAAAATAGTCCCTCCTCTGCCTCCAACTCCTGATTTTCCCAACACCTCCTTAACTCCTCCAAAACAATCCAACATCAAAACAGCCTTCCAACTGTGGAAACAAACCATAAATCCTCACAGCGAAGTCCTAAATATTTTAGGAGTATTTCAAACTAATTGAAATTAAGGGTACCTATGCCACTGACTTTAGCTGATAAAAAATCAAGGCCCCTCTGTAATTCTAATTAAAACAACAGTATGTTCTGATAATGGACAAACACATTTTTTGATTCTGGTCAAAGTACACCACTTCCCTCCAAGGGTCCAAGATGCTGTACACAACAGACAACTGAATCACAGAATACCCTGAGTTGGAAGGGACCCACAAGAATCACTGAGTCCAACTCTTGGCTCTGCACAGGATAATCCCAAAAATCACACCATGTGCCCAACAGTATTGTCCAAACGCTTTTTGAACTCTATCAGGCTTGGTGCTGTGACCACTTTCCTGGGGAGCCTGTTCCAGTGCCCTCTGGGTGAAGAACCTTTTTCTAACAACCAGCCTAGCCCTCCCGTGAGACAGATTAATTCCATTTCCTCAGGTCCTGTCACTGGGCACCAGAGAGAAAAGATCAGTCAGAAATATTCAGGAGTTACAACAGCAAGTGCCGTGTGATACTAAAACAATTACAGGGCACAACAGAGCTAGTGGATACTGTGGAATGGGCCAAAACAGTTCTTCGTAGGTCATCTGAGTGGGAAGTCTTTAATTTGGAGAGCTCAGATGTAAGGCTCACTCCTGGGGAACAGTTCTGAGCACATTGAATTCACCAGCACAATTTCATTATGCACAGTAACTCCAGTCCCAGTAATGCCTATCTCAGTCTCCCACCAAAGATCAGGGAGATCTTCTGTCATTGTTTACTACACGGCAGGGGACAAACAACAGGAAGCTTAGTAATTACACACAAAACTCAGGTAAGTCTAGTAACAGGGTGACAGTCTCAAACTTGACATGTAACAGAATTTCCTGGAGAAACAGTGGATTAGTTGTAAGAGAAATTAGAGAAGATTGTCAGAAGTGCAGGAATATTGTTGGTATGGTACATCCCTGACACACCATGGTGCAGGGAGCACAGAACTTCATTAGGAACTATAAAAAATTACACTGAAGTGGGGTATGAAGTACATGAGTCCCTGTACTGTGTCTGGCTGAGATGCAGTTAACTTCCTTCATAGCAGTCTGCATGGTGCTGTGTTTTGGATCTGTGGCTGAAAAAGTGTTGATAACACAGCACTGTTTCAGCTGTTGCTGAAGAGTGCTTGTACAGCACCCAGGCTTTTTTGTTTCCTGCTCTGTTTCCTCCCAGGGTTGTCTGGGGATGGGCAAGAGGCTGGGAGGAGATACAGCAAGGACAGACAGCCCCACCTGGCCAAAAGGTTAGTCCACATCATATAATGTCATGCTCAACAATAAAACTGGGGCAGGGAAACAAGGGGGTGGGAAGTTTTGTGTTCCACGGCAGACACTGTTTGATGACTGGCTGGCCATCAGTCTGCTTTTGGGAAGTGAGAACAGCCACCTTTGCATCACTGGTTCTTGGTTTCTGTCGTAAATTCTTCCCTCTCTTTCTGTCACCTAATCAAGTCTTTATCTCAAGTAATGAATTTACTTGCTTCTGTGCTCCCTATACTCTCTCCTGTTCCACTGGGGGCTGGTTAGGGATTAAGCAAGTGTGTGGGAGTTTGGCAGCTGGCTGGGGTCAACCCACTACAGTTTTCTCCAAAAAAAGATGTAGCTTTTGGAGACCTTTATCCCTCTACATTGCAACCTGTGTATACCATCATCTTTGTCTTAAGAAACTACTGATTAAAATAATTCAATCAAAAAATCTGATGTAGAAAACTCCTCTTTCCTGCTTTGGTCAAATCAGCCCATTTTCGTGCAGTTTTGGTCTCATGATACTCATTTGTGCAATGGAGATTCGAGGTGGAAAGCTTGCATAAATTTTACTGACATTGCATAGCAACTGGCTTGGTCTATCACAGCAAAACATTTCCAGGAAGTACTTACGCATTTCTGCAAACAGCTGCCTTCTTTCTGCCATGGTATTTCCTCTTTTCCCACAATCTTCAATCATTCTGGAAGACAAAATCACGTGAAAACATCAAGTATTATTCCCAGACAGAATATACGTACATAAGCATCCAAAACTGATCCCGAAGAACCTTTGAGGTTGACTGGAGCTCCACGTGTATCCGATGCCTTTTGCCAGCCTCTCTGTGGTGTGGTTTGTGGAGAACCTGGTTCCCAAACTGTCCTCCATTCTCTGGACTCTGCTTTCAAGCATTTGTTTCCCCCCCCCGCCCCTCTCTCCCAAAGGCAGTGTTCAGTTTTTCTGCTTGATGTAACTAACTGGCTTACATAACACAAGCTCTGAAATTCATTTTAGGTTTTCTTAAATAAGGAATCCTCAGTTTAAATTATGTAAGAGAGAAGAAATCATAAAAGATTTGGATATTATTTTATGGTCTCAAAAACTATGTTCTAGCCAATTCTATGTGGGGGAGACAAAAATAACAAACAGCAATTAAATCTCTAGTCCATAACATAATATATGTTATTTACCCAAGCAAACACTCCCCCAATATTCATTCAAATTCAGGACAGTATATCTCTGATTAAATGAGTTTCACAAAAAGGCTCAGAAGTAAGAATATATTTTCCTTCTCTTTTCAGATGAAAAAATCTTTCGACTATTTTGAAGAGCACTACTGCTGGATAGAGCAGAGAGAACAGTGACAGCTTCTCTCACAGCCAGCATTCAAACCATAAAAGACTAAAGCTTTCAGAGTGAAGATAAACATCTTCAGCAGCACTCAAAAAATTAAAACTAGTGTCAGCATCACCACTTCCTATGGGTAATTACCCTGTCGAACCAATATCCTTTCCTGCCTGCCAAGTCTGGTTAGAACTTCTGACCTGCACTTTAATCTACATCCTCATGTCAACCAGACTCTGTAAAGTAACATCATGCTACCTAGGTTATAAAGGAGATGTTCTAGAGAAGCCTGCAATCAAAAATATTGCACTGTACCCCATAGCAAACCTTCATATGTATGCAACAAGAAGGACAAAAGTACTGGATGCTGAAGTCTACCATCACCAAAGGACTCAAGATAGAAAAACATTTTCTTTTTATTTCCCAAAGACAGAAAGTCAATCACATAAGAGGTGTTTTGTTGTGTTGGGGTTTTTTTTTCCCCTTTCAAAATGCACTGTTCAAATGAAGTGGTGGTACATTATAACTGCCTTTTCCAACTAGCCTATTCAATTCTCAGAGTACTGATAAATACTCTGCTAAAGTGCTATCTATGGTGGACATTTTGTGATGCGAGCAGCTGTCCCACTAGGAAGTGGACAAAGGGTATGAATGCAGCCTCTTTGCAGGGATATTCAAGTTCACCTCATATTCAAGCACGCTCTCATTTGTCCGGGAGTGATAGGGATGTGCTTAGCATGGCATTAAGTCTGAGCTAATATATCCTCTCTTTCTGCAGAGATAACAGCTCTCAGGACAGTGTTTTACAGAAGTGGTCACTCAGCCTCTGATCGGAGGTAGCTGGTGTCTTGCTAGCTTGGAGATATCAGGGAAGACTCAAACCTCCCTGCAAAATGAGACACCTCAAGATACACCAGGCCCAACCACCATCTTCATTAGACAGCAAGAAGTAATATCTTTTTTACATGAATCAGCCTTAAATCTCTGCCCATATAAGATTAAAAGCAATATAATTCCACTAACCATGGCTTGAGTCCCCACTCCTGTTTCTAATGAAACTCACAGAAACTCAAATTTGCCATGGGAAATTACTAGATCTCGTAGGACATGTGGGTTAATAAAGGTAACATCTTTTTTAAAAAGATAACGTATTTTACTAGGCAGGGCAGTTGAGTGAATACTTCAGAGCAAACATAATTTTTGACTACTATTTATTACTTGTAGAGTTGGTTATAGGCTATCATATTTTTCTCTGACTTCTCCTATATTCAGCATTATTCCACAAACAATGTGCAACTTGTTTTCAGACCACATACTACTTGTGTTATTTGACTGAGGTTGGGTTATTTGATTTTGGGACAAGGATGACATCATCTTCCACTTCTTGACACAACTGACACTTAAATCTTACAGATGTTTCTCCAGTTAATAATTTGCTGTTTTCATTCCACCAATGTTCCCTAACATTTGTGAAGTAATTACTGGTCTCAGAGTGATTGCTACAAATTTTATCGAAAACATAAGGGGTGCAACTTTATTCTCACTTGCCTCACATTGCCACCTGGAGAAAAATATTCCTTAGCAATTGCTTTTAAATATCTTGCAGATCATGGAATGTGGCTCACCTGTGACGTTATTCACCATGCGGAAGAATTTTGCCAGTCAAAATTAAGTAACAAAAAGTATTTTTCAAATTATGCAAATTGTACAGTATGGTTTCCACTTCCTTCAGAAATCCTGTTCTAAAAGTGTCACTTTAGTGGGGGGAGAAATAATTATTCTTTAACTGGTTTTCTGTTTTCTGCAATTCATCCTCCCTTTACTTTTACTGTTTATATCTCCTCATATAAAAATGTTCCCTGGACCTGATCATCATTTTTCAGAATGTCTCATTATCTTCTGAAATTGAATCACCCTTTTCACTGCTAGGGCTTATGGGGATTACCAGGCCTGACAAATAACTTTATATTTATAAACACACAACTCAGGCTTCCTTGGAGAAGGAAGGAACTTCTTATTTATGTTTTTAAGACTCTTCTTGCAGTAGATATTTTGCAGATTTTAAGAGAGCCTTCACCCCAAATGACAATCCTGAAATTCTCTGTAACAGGTATATGCCATTAAGCTAATGAGAACATTAGTGGTGGCAGTATTTTCAGACAGACACATTCCATCCCTCTTTCCTGTCTTTTCCTGATAGAAGAAAAGTGCTAGATGATGCTCATCTACCAGGGTATTGGTACTTCTAAGTCGCAATTGACAGGAATTCACTCAGCTGCGTCTTCCAAGCTTTTCACATGCATTTTTAACTCCAGAATGTGCTACAGCCCAGGCTCAACTAATGCCATTGTCAAGGTGCTGGGTGGGCATCTCCCTATTCAGCCTTGTTCCCTGTGACCCAGCTCACAGGTACACAGCTCTACTCTTCACTCAGGTTACGGACTCCTGCTTGGAGCCCAGGATGTGCTCACCTCAGTCCCTGGGGCTGGCCCTGAGCTAATTAACCACAGTCACGTTCCAGTATTTCTCAGTTTGCTCACAGCACATGTCACGTCACAGAAAAAAAAAGTCGTTTGTTCTACATGGGAAGAAAGCAAATCTTGAAGCAAACTTTAATGTGCTTTACAAAAAAGAATACATTTCCAGAGACATAATTTTGAAAAATATTAATTAATGTATATATTTCTCATACTAGGAAATAAATTATATTTTTTCTTCCATGGATTCCTTTCACTATCTTTTTCCCTTCACTTTTCTTCTCAGGAAATAGCTCCTCCACTGCAGGTAAGGAGAACACCTGTTGTGCAGCTAATTAAAATTCTAGTCACAAGCTAATTAGTAAGGTACCAATTAGAATGGTATTAAGGCTTCAATATATTACAGACATTCCAAAGCAGAAATCATTCCAAGCATGAGGTTTTCAGCCTCTGAAAAAGATACTGTGAATGTTTCATTTTTACCCATCTTTCAAGCTGAAAACTTTTATGACATTAGTAGTGCTAGAAAGAAAAGAATAAATAAACCAAGAATAGTTTGATTGGAACTATTTTGACTACAATTTCATCTTCATGCTTATCCTGTATCAGAAGCATAATTGGTCTCGTTTTTAATATATTTTTCTGGTTTATAAAATGTGGGTGGAAATATCATATAATATGCATAAGATGAGAACTAAATGCCTTGTTTATCTTTCCTTTGCTGTTGTGCTGCTTGGATTATATGCACTGCAATAATCTCTCTCACAAATATGTGTTTTTCTTGTTTCAGTATTTATATGGTAAATAATATATTTTATTAACCCCTACTGTATGTCATTCTTTTCATAAATAGTATATTTCCATTACATCTCTATTTCTTCAGCTATGTCTGTGCATGATAAAAGGAATGCATACTACATTTATATCATTAGCTCCAAAAAACCAATCTGTTCTGGTTTAGGCTGGCATAGAGTTAATTTTATTCCTAGTAGCTGGTACATTGCTGTGTTTTGGATTCAGTCTGAGAATATGTTGATAACACACTGATGTTTTAGCTGTTGCTAAGTAGCGCTTACCCTAAGTCAAGGACTTTTCAATTTCCCAGGCTCTACCAGTGAGCAGGTGCACAAATGACTGGAAGGGAGCACGGCCAGGACAGCTGACCCAAACTGGTCAAAGAGATGATTCCATACCACACAGCATCTTGCCCACTACATATACTGGACACAATTGGCTGGGAGGTGCTGATCACTGCTCAGAGATGGGCTGGGCTTTGGTCAGAGGGTGGTGATCCACTGTATTGGGTATCACTTACTTATTGGTTGTATTCCTCTCTCTGTCTCATTATTATTACCTCTCTCTGTCTTATTATTATCATTATTATTATTATTATTATTGTTATTATTATATTATCTTTTGCTTTGTTTCAATTATTGTTTGTATCTCAATCCATGAGTTTCACTTTTTTTCCCCCTGATTCTACCTACCAGTGGGGCTGGGGATGGTGATGGACTAAGCAAGCAGTTGCATGTGACAGTTTACAGCTGGGGTAAAACCACCACACCATCAAAAGAAGCAGTTGCCTATATGCCTGGAGAAGGCACTCCCCTCTGGAAAGCCCCACACACGTCCCAGGAGACCCAAAAATTCCTGACCTGACACGTCCACACACAATTTGATGGGTCTGAGAAGAGCCACCCCACTAGCGCTTCCACAAATCCCCATGCCATTTGTCTGTGACAGGTGAAGTGCCCCATGGAAGCAGGATACACGCCAGTGAGGAAAACTGCCCACTGAAATTGATTAATTCTGGCATGAAAAAGTTATTAAGTCCCATGTGATGGTTGTGGTGCAGCCGGGTGATTGAAAAAAGAGGCTCCAAATCCTGGCCACTGACACTCCTGACAGTCTTTCAGGCTGGATAGAAGTTGCTTTTCGGTCAAAGCAGACACACAGGAAATAGAGAAACACCTCTCTCTGCCCTAGTCTTGTCCAGCTGAACATACTGGGGCTCTGAAACTCTTGGGAGCATTCTGGGCCCAACTAAGTGGAACTTTTGTGTCACAAGACTGGTAAACCCAACAGTGAGTATCGTGAAATCACTTTTGGAAACAGTACTCCCATTAGGTAGAAAATATCAACCAGGATCAAGCATGCTTTATCTGAGCAGTCTGTACTTCCCTAGTGAGGAAATCTCAAACTCCTGCTATACAAGCTATTTTTTCTTCCATGAAATGACAGAAGCTTCAGTTTCAGTATCTCTGGGAATTAGAAACATTAGGATGCAGGGAAATGTCCTGGTTTCTTAGTGGCTATTTTTTATGTTGTTGACAAATCTAATGCTATTTTCTATGCAGCTGGTCAATATTTAAACCTAGCTTTGAGAAGACAGCAGAACCATTTTTCAGCAGCACAGGCTTCTTGTCTGCCATTGCTTGGGACAGTTTTATCAAAATGCCCTCCATACATAACAAACTGCTGCTTTCTTTCAGGATTTACCAGCATCAGAAATTTAGATTTATGAAAATGAAAGAGCCTGCTATCTAACAGTCAGTGACTTTATGAGGAACTTAAAAGCTGTAGTCAATGTCTAGGATTCTGTTCATGCAGGATTCGTAGCAATGTGAGAGATGAGATTTTCCACTGATCTTTTATTTTTCTCCTATTTTCTCCAAATTCAGCCATGTTAGGCAGATTCTGCTCTGCTAACTAGAACACTTATGGCTGCTTATTTCAAAGTGAACTTGCACTGGAGAACAGTGAGTTAAAAAGGACAGTGAGTGCTGGCTAAAACCATGTTTCTGACATCACCAACCTCAGCAATCCTTGTAGTTAATAATAAAAGTCCTGAAGGGCCATTTCAGAACCCTCTTCCCCTTAATGGATTTATTGGTGCCTTATGAATGTCTTGTTCCACATGTTCTAATGAAGCAAGTCCCTAATAGGCCTCTCTCAGCTTTACATTCCAGGACTAATCTTTGGCACTGTAATAAAATTGGTCAGTGCTCTTTCCTGAGGCTAGCTATAATTGCATTGCAATTGCGCACTTACAAAGTGTGCTTCTGTTTTATCTAGATGAGATTTTTACACTGAAGAAAGAAAACAAAAGCTGTTGCTAAGTTCATCTCCAACATGAGTTTCAGCAAGGCTGACTCTTCTCATTTTTGTCGTATTTTTCAATTTTAATACCACCAAAAAAAATGCAATTCTTGATTTATTCCTTTAGTGAAATGTGTTTTTGTTTTTAAGAAATAATTTTCCAACATCCTTTTCATCAGCTCCCCTTTTGGGAGTTTTGTATCCTTAGTGTGAAACTGTCAAAATTGCCTAATAAGGCACCCACTGCAACTCATTTCCATAATGCACAGCCTTCAAGGAAGTTTGAATGCTATGCAAATCTTATCTCTCAGGTCTAAAACAAAAGCATGAAGGGATTAATAAAAAAAAATAAAAATAAAAAAGTGCATAATTTTGAGATGGAAAATGTAAGAGCCAAAATAAACTAATTTCATATTTGATACTGCATGGAATCAGCACTTTACTAGAGGATGCCACGACAAAGGAAACATCAGTTGTTTTCCATGTGCACTAGGCATTATCAAACTCAGGAATTCAAAACCTTCCTAACTAGGCCAAAATATACACCAAAATCCTTATTTTTGTTCTTTTCATGGGCACTTGTACAGTATAATTTCCAGCTTTTCTCTGCAACATGAAGAACTTCTCTTAAAGAAGAAATCTTACTACTCCAGACATGAAAGACATTTAAGAAAATGACTACTTGACACTTAAAATATACATGTGAAACTTTAAGAAGCTGTCTTACAGGCATTGCTTAGATAAATTTTTCTAGCCATGCTCTTTTTATGTCAGCCTTCCTGATACTACAAGAAACTACTCTATTGGATGAAATATGGAAAGAAAACTAATGTTTGGTGCTTCAAATATGTTTTAATCTTTTAAGAGCATAAGATTGTCCAGTAAAATAATTTTGGTCACCTCCAAAAACCTTTCCTCCAGGGCTTCACTGCCATCACTTCTGATAAACATTAGGGGTTGATTCCAGCTAACTGGTACAGATTTAAGTGCATAATTTCAAAGTTCTATTCAAATGAGATTAGAAAGTTGTATTTTGTCTAAATTTCATTAAAGATTTTAAAATAATAAAGAAGATGCTTATTTCCTCTATATATATCCTTCCTGAGCCTTAGTTCAGCTAAGGGGTAGTTAGAAATAACCTCCACTAACAGTCATTTCTTTTTTGTTACACTTGAAACACATTCCAGGAAGAGAAGAAGCCCCCAAAACTCTGACACAAAAGCTGATGATATACAATACCAAATCTGATCTGTCTGATGTGTGAATAATTTCATGGAGTTTTCCCACAAACTCATTTTGGAGCTATATCACTGGCATTGTAGCTTTTCCTTCAAAATATGTTTTTTTAAAAGTATTTTTCTAAAAGCCAAGATCAATAAAGAACTGATGACCTTTGAACACTCAAATATGAAGTTCTACTCCTTTCAGTTGGTTAGAGAAGGCAAAATTCATAGAGAAAACTGTAGGGATAAAAAATTACATGGACTTTATCACAGGAAGCATTTAATTGATAATCTGGTACTTCGGTAGTCTGGTCCTCTTTCTTTTTTGCCATTGCAGAGGCAAAAAGAAGGTTGCAGGATTTCAAATATAATTACACCCCTACTTAGTCAAAGGGATCTTTCAGTTCTTCTTGTGCTGGCATAATTAAACACAAATTCATTTGAGAGTAAGCTGTCAGTGATACAATTGTGTTAGGAAGCATTTCTTGGCTTCTGCCAATTTTAATAATACAAGTTGTCCATTTTTGTAAATACAGATTTGATGATTATTTGCTGTAGGACACTAGGTACTTTCATGTCCTTAGAATTACAAAACCAACTAAATAAACCAAATGGTAGCTGCAGGAGAAAATGCATTCCTAGGCACTTGAAATTATTGAGATCCTTTGCGTGTACAGGGAAAATCTCACTAAAATTAAGTACTGTGAGTAGTCAAACAAATTAGTTAATAAAACGGCAACTGGCTTTTGTAAATTTACCTGATGAAAAGTTGTGGCACCCAAACAATTAATGCAATAGCCACTGATCCAGAGAAGTTGAAAAAAATCTTACTAGCTAGGAAGTTTTCCATTATACAACTGACAACCAAAAAGTATTTAAGCTTTTTTATCTTTATGCCTGAAACAGATGCCTTTGGGTTTTTTCACTTTTCAATTTTCTTAAATGTTACAGCATACAGATTTATAGAAAAGAAAGTCTGAACTGTATCTAAACAACACAGCTAAAAAGAGAATCTTTAAGAAAAATCCTATGGAATTTCAGGTCTCTCCAGATCTATTTGCCAGAAGGGTAGAAAATAAATTACAAATGAAAGAATGATGAGACACTGATGAAATTTTTCACAAATACTCTTTCACAGTGGTAGCTGTTAATTTGTCATGAAGCTCAGTGAGAGCAAGCATAGGACAGAAGAATGGTACTAGGATGGGAATTAAGGCATTTAAGAGCATATTTGGGTTAAGTAAATACCTTCTGAGACAAAGAAAGCTTTGATTACTGAGTCTGTATGAATCTCACACAGAGAGAAATCATATCCTTAATGAAAGTAGGAGCAGCCTCCAGGCTGATCTCATTAATATCTGAAGAAGGCATTTTTAGCAATTAGCTGCTTTAAGGGCATAAGGAAATGTAAGATTTTATCTTTTTTACCTGGCCATATCCCTTCTGTGAGTGGCCCTTGGGTTAGAGGGATACAACTTGATTGTTTTGGTGGCTGCATTCAAATGATGATGCTTTGAAAGCAGATGTCAACTTATTAACTTTAATCCTGTTTTCAAGTAGCATATCTCATTGAAGGTCACACCTCTATGTCTCTAATTTTGTGGTGAAACAAGAAATTTCACATGCATTGTTAAAATTATTTCACTAGGCAGCCTTAGTTACAATGAAGTTCAATCCTCAAGGTACTCCGTTAAGATACTAACTCTCCTGAAGTCATAATGATTAAAATCAGGGTCTGTACATTCTTGTCCCAAAACTGCCTGCCTGCATACCCATGAATAACCACACAAGCAATACAGCAATACAGTCATTACACACAGCAGAAACAGAACAGGTAGGCTGGCAGTACCATGTGATAAAAGAATAATCAGCAGAAAAAAACAGGAATCAGATGTCTAAATTTGTATAAAACTTAAGTGACAAGAAATTACAGGTCAATACAAGAATTTCTGAGTCTTCTAAAGGTGAATATATAGAAAAGCCAAGATGGGCTCCAGTTCCAAAAAAAGCTTTCTTTAACCTGTCCTTATCCTGCAAAACCTTTACATACACACAAAGCATATGTTTAAATTCCATTGTGATTACCATACTTAGCTGAAGAGGAATGGGCTGCTGAACTGGGCTGAAAGGTTTTCTCTTGAGTTGGTAATAAATGTCTAACAAAAAAGGGCAGCCTAAAACCAGTAGGTTACATAAAAGGGAATGTACTTGGAAATGGCACTTCAAGGAGGAGTCAGTATCTCCCAGTAAAGATAAGCTTTAATCACGTAATGGAGAACGAAGCTCCTCTGCATGTGATGTGGAAGTTTACAGAGTACTGAGGTCACTTTGAAAGAAAAAGGAATTAAAGAAGTAAAGAGAAGGGCATTAGGAAAGAGAAGAATCTTTCACCCCTTCATCCTTCTCTTCATTATTTGGGTGTATGTTGAGATGCTATTTATGACACTCTTACAAAAGTAAATTACAAAGAGAACTACACTTTATGCCAGTTCCTACATCAGTGGTTATTCCTAAAGTATCCCACAACAAAAGTTAGCACAAGCTTTTCTTTTCCAAAACTGTCTTTGATGCAAATGTATTCTGTCTTTGTCTCCCAGCAAATTTAAGCCTCCCTTTGCTGGAGTACTTTCATATAGTATTACCACACCCTTTAACATTAATCTAGATAATTTATTTCAGTGATTAAAAATGTGCAGCTATTATCTAGGAGCAGAAATTTTTGCAAAATAGAATTAATAAATAGAAAGGCATCTTATGTCCTCACTAGAACATCAGTATGTTAGACCTAAGGCTGTGGAGGGCTGTAATAACTTACAACAATTGAAGAAAAAAACCCCACCCTTATTTCAACAGGTAAAGGATGACAGGAAATGAAAGCAAATGCAAACAAAAAACCCCAAAACAATGGACAGCTTGATATGCACTATCAGCTAGTTTATTTTCTTAAATAAAAAAAACTAATATAACAAATGACTTTTAACCTAATTAAAATCTGACATTATTTTATTAGGCAATATAATTATTACAATAGCATACAGAAGAAAATGAAATACAATATAATTATGTAGCAAATAGTCTCATATATTAAGCCAGAACAGAAAGCTAATGCTTGAAATATTGAATTCAAAGATAATGGCTGGTGAGGCTTGTAAATGGACACAACAGAAACAGGCTGCTACATGTGATTCACTCTACTGTGTCTCTCCTCTCAGACAACGCACATTACTTCTAACACTGCTTGGACCCCGCTAAACTCAAATTAGTGTTTTACATGCTTGAGGAAGAACACTTTTAATAAAACAGTATTAATTATATTGCAAAAGAACATTTAGATTATAAAAATCCCTCCAACACCACATAAACATTTCAGCTACTAGAAATGGGCTTGTAAGCAGACTCTTGTCTGGAGAAATTTCAGTGCCCTGAATTTACCTCTCCCATGGCAAGAAGGGAATGTGAAGAAAGCCAAGGGAAGCACATGAAAGCCCAGAAGAAGCACATCTAAGCAGGCTGGCACTTATGGCTGCAAAGATTTCTGATGTGCTTTGACTTTCCCAAATGGTTTTTTAAAGATTTTTCTTCATGTAAAATGAAGTAGATCACTTCTTAGAAACACTCATCTAAGAGTAGTCAAGACAGAAGACACACTCCTATACAAGCATTGCTCTCTATGATGCACACAATGCATCAACTTTTGTTGATGAAAGATGACATTTGTACCATTAACAACAGGAAACAAGAGGTCCCAAAACAGGCAAGACACTTTCACACAGCACTTTATGTCTGTATGTCATGTTTCCCCAAAGATTAAATGTCCTCAAACTAATTTTTCAACACCTCCTTCCTTTGAAAAGATCTCATTTTCCTTCTAACACAACACAGCAGTTCTAGGAGAACACCTCAAAGAACACTCCAGGGAAAAACTCAGTCACTGAATTATGAGCTGTAAAGGTGCCATTCCCAATATCCACCCCACTTAAAGAGTTATTTCACAAAGGCCAGTAACCAAAACCCAACAGCCATCAACTATGAGAAGGCCTCACAGCTGACAGGAGAAGAGGAAGGGGTGGTCAATGTGAAAGCACAAAGATGTCCTACAGAAAAGCATGGGGCACTAAGGCCTCCAGCAACTTGCAAGACAAAATATATCCTTGGACAGAAAATACCAATGAAAACGGTTACAAGCCAAATTTCATGTGAAATGTGCTGGTTCTGAGCAGATAAAACACTTCACAGATGCTTTCAGTATGAAGCACTGACCACACACAGCCATGTACCACAGCAGCCCAGTGGCCAGGTACTTGTGGCTGCTTCAGGGGCACTTCAATTAGGCCACGAAAGCAAGAGCATTACATGAATCCTTCTGGAGAGAAGTAACATCTATAGGCCTGGATTTTGACAAGAAAAACAGACTTGAATTCACTGCCACAGTTTAAATTTGCCTGGGCAATTACAGCCTGCTCCACCCCCAGAGGCCTTGTGTACCACCACCCATTCTCTGAGCCAGCAGCCAGCTCTCCTCAGTGACGCTCCAGCCACACGCCGAACCACTGCTGTGGGAGCGGCCACCAGCCTGCTCCAGAGAGAAACAGAAACTGGCTCTAAGGAGCAATCTCTATGAGTTAAAAAGTGCCACACCACTGCCTGGACAAAACCATGTCCAATTTGACCCTGTTGATAAGTGGAGACAATCCTTAAATTGGTCTAGAGGCATCTAAATTGAAGGCGTTTGAGTTGGTAATAAGCAGATTTGAGCTAAGCTGGTTAATGATATTTGCAAACAAGAGTAAGTACATTCACACCTCAGGTGTCATTTGCTTAATTCTGAGAGCATGTCTAATATTCTTCTGGGTATTCTGGCAAGAAAACAGCAGTGTATTTTTGGTCTGCCTTATCAAATGCATCACATCAGAGTAGGAAGCAAGAGACCTCCTCCTTCTGTTTGGCTCTGGTTCAACTACACTCAACTATTACATTCTAGTTTAGGCACCAAGTTGTCTGGAAGCCATTGACAGAGTGCAAAGAGAGAGGCGGAGAGATGGGAAAACAGTCAGAGGACTGAGACTGGAGAGTCTGATTTCTGGGAAGAGAGTCACATCAAATCTATACAGTTTTGTTAAATGCTGATGAGCTGGGAATAAAAGAGCTATCTGCTGTTCATGTTGGGGAGAGAATTATAAGGTGTGATATACAGGGTTTAATTAGGAATAACAGGAATAATATTTAAACACAGAAAATGTCTGATCTCAACAGGGGAACTCTGAAGTGAAAGATGTATGAGGCCGTAGGCAGTCTCTCAAGAGATACGGTGAATGCCCTACAGTCTGTGGCTTTTAAAACTATCCCAATAAATCTTTTGAAGCATATTTTGCAGGCCCAATGCTATTTTCAATGAGGTGAAATGGAGACTCCAGACGTATTTCTGGATGAGAATCTCAGTGGTACAAAACAACATGTAGTAGAGTTTTATCAGCAGAAGCTCATCTTTCATTCCTCACTTGTGGATATATTTTCTTCCTCCTACATATTTCATAGTTTAGTTTCTTAAACACAGAATGTTCAAAATAGACTATTTCAGCAGCCACATCCCACTCCCCCATTGCTCTTTCTGTCTTCACTGTTACCTTTGGTTTGTCCCTTCTCTCCCAAACTATCCATGTGCTTCTAGTGACTTATGATTTCTCAGAGTTCCTGTGTTAGATCACAGGGTTGTGATATCCAAAGCCAGAGTGCTCAGTGACAGCTTACCCATTTTGCTTCTTGCCTTGGTCCTGTGAGTGTTAAAGAGAGGGCAAAGGAAGGGAGCAAACAATGCAGTTGGACTTTGAGCACTGGGCTCAGATTTCCCTTGTGTTAAGGAGATGCCAAAGGCTCACACATGAAAAATACAGAAGAACTGGCAAACTCCCCTGTCACCTGTGACTGAGATGACAATAACACCCTATAGAACAGTGAAATGCATTAAAGACACAAGCTGACTGTGAACAGTGTTAAGCGTTGTTAGGAAGCTGCCCCTTCCTTAGAAAAGGGGGCTGGCAAAGCCTTTTGGCACAAGTGCCTCCTCAAGTGCTCTTCACCTGCTGCTAGAAGAAGTGCTGGTGGGCAATATTTTGGACCAAATTAGATGGTACTTAACAGACATAGGAAGGCTGACTACAGGTCTGGAAAAAAACCTCTCAAGCATTATCTGAAAAAACCCTTTTCAGCTCAAAAATTTCCATTTCCAAACCCCAGAGAGACAAAAGATCATTCTGTCTTGTAGATCCATTGCTTATTGACGCAGGTTATCAGTTATCTCAACTGATTTCAGCTCTTCTAATACCTGCATTTCACTACAGATGCCCAGAGGCAAAGGGTACTTAGGATTTAGAGGTGTGAATTCATTTCTAGAGGCAATGGAACAGATTTAACAAAATCCATTGGGTAAATATTTAGCTCCAGGCTTGGTTTTAAGCAATCCTGTGAAATTGTGTTTTACAACACAAATGAATGGAAAAGAGGACTCAAAGACTGGGAGAGGCAGATTTTTCCCAGTTGCTTACTTTTTTTTTTTTTTTTTTTTTTTTTTTTTTTGTCTTACAGTTTTGCTACAATCCTACTTTCAGAGCAGCTAGAGAGCACAAACACCTTCTCTGCACAGTGTTGAAATATTTGGCGAAGGCCTTTTGGTAGAGTCCCTTGCATACATGTCTTTATTCTGCAGTTGAGGAGAAGCACTGAAAAGACTTCCAATGGCAATCTCCAGCACCAGGACGTTTGTTTATCAAGTGCCAGTCATCCCTCACTATGACCCTCACCAGTTAAGGCTGTATCCACTAATGCACAGCATCACAGAGATTTGGGAGAGACAGAAAAGCATTACAGGGTAGCATTTCTGTAGGCAGTATTTGTAGTCAGTCCTATGAGCTGGCTAAACCAGCAAGGCTTCCCAGAGCAGAAGCCCCAAAGAGTCCAGAGAAGCCAGGATGCCGATCCTACTCTACATAGCAGAAACCCTGGAATTCTTCCCAAAATGCAGTTTCTGATAGAGTCAGTCAGCCTGCAAAGGTTTCAGCATAGCAGTCATGTAGCTATAAATAACCTGGCAGCATTAATAAGGTCACAATAATGAGGGGGAAAAGAAACAATAACAGGATCCCGCCACACTTCAGTTTCATCTAAGATCTTGGTTTTTTGATAATCATGTTAGGCATGTAAGAAACATACTCAAGGTTGAGACACAAATAACTACAATTCACCTGATCATTTCAGAGTGTTCTGCTGAAATTGTTCTGACTGAAATACTGTCGCTCTCTTGAGGGGGACATTAGAAAACATCAAAAAGCTTGCAAGTTTTTAAGATTATATATTTATAAAGCTGTAAGAATACCTACACATAAAAAATTATAAACTAATCTACCTTAAAAAGAAAGAGTTGGAGAATTGACATTTTTAAGGCCCTGGAAGTTGCTGAATCTGTCAGCAGCAGTTTGTGACATCAGCTGAATTCTTGAACACTGCCAAAAACTCAGATACGGGAACAGTTTTAGGTGAACTACTCTGAAGAGGAAGAATATTGAGCACCAAATCCAATGCTTCATATCTGAATGCTTTCTGTTCACCTCTGAAATCTCAACAGAAAAGCCAGGTACAAACATTTTAAAAAATTAGCACTGTATCCAATTTGAATATTGTATTTGCTAGGATCAAAATGACACATCATGTAATCTTAGTCCTGACTGCTCAGTCCTTGACATGGGAAAGGATTAGAAAAACCATGAATACAGTACTCTCTCAAATGTCTATGGGAAACGTGTTCTCATTCTCCTCATGCACACCAAACAAAGAGTGGTCACATCTGCACACATTTTGTTACATCAGGATAAGTGTTAGTTTTGTATTTGTTTCCCCAGTGTTACAAACACTGACTGCAAAACAGGTTAACAACTGAATGTTTATGAAATAGAAAACCTTTTAAAATTAAAATTTTAAACTTCCCACAGGCAACACCTACTCAGAATAATCTTTTCTTCTCTACTTCTATGCATGGAAAAGATTTCAATACACATTTTCGGTCCTTCCAGGCAAAATACAACATCTGGACCATTCTGACCTTGTACAAAGATATTTTGCTCGTTCCTGAAGTCATGAAGCATCAAACACAAACTCCAGTATATGCACCAATTTATGCTGATACTTATGGGGGGAAAGTACAGATTTGGAAAGAAAGGGACATTAAGGTATATTTTTCAGCCTTTTTTCAGGGTGAATTTAAAAAAGAAAAATGTATTTTTTCCTTGGTTTGGTTTTTTGGGTTTTTTTTCCCCTCTCCGTAAACAATCCTCTTATATTCCAGGTAGGTAATTGTATGGGAAAGTAAACGTTAGTTCTTTAAAAGAAACGGTTTAGGTTTCTTCAGAAGCTGAGACAAAGCTGCCTGAATGATGGAAGAGCAGGCACTTAGATTTGCATTTGATGGCTCCTAGCTAGAGTTACCATGAGTCCTGGAGCAAAATATTGTGGTGAATTTCTCTTGTCTGGAACAAGCACTGTGAATTTCATTTTGAAAACATGGCACTGGCCCCTGCTTCTCCCTTGAAGGTGTTCACTGTAAAATGCAACAGTACTTGCTCTATTCCTTGCAGGCCCACAGGTAATCTCCCTCAGATCAACACCTGGGACAAGGCAGACGTAACACTGCTCCTCTAATTTCTGCCACAGAGACAAAGGGCAAAATTAACATCTCTCCATAGAAACAAACACTTCTAAAAGTCAGAAGCCATCTTCTCTGAGTATTGCTATCGCTTAGCTTGCTGTAGACTTACTCCCTTGAGCTGATATCCAACACAAGCTGCTACAACAATATCCTTTCACAAATGCAGCCTGCACAACGTCTCATGGAAAATGTCTTGTGGGGAGCTCAAACCCCCAGTAAACATGTCTAAAATCTCTCCTGGTAACAGTGGACACTGAAGCCTGTTGAAATCTACCTGGAGTTTTTTGCTGCAGCCCTGTCAAGGGAAATACCCTCTTGTTTGTGGACAAAAGGCACTGGCTGGCATCTACAGCCATGTCAGCCTGCACTGACTGATGCTCCTCCACTGCTGGCACGCCAACTTTCCTATAGGTCGTGAACTTAAGAGTGCCTCTTCTCCAGCACAGTACATTTAGAGCAAAATAAGGGAATAGAAAAGGTGCATATGTCTGCAAGACAAAAAAAATCTCTTGAAATACAGTTTAATTTCAGTTCCACTTAATGAAAAGACTTGCAATTACTTCAAAGACAATGAAGTCAGTTTTGCCAGGATTTTACCTATGTTTAATTTTAGCCACAACATCTTGTGTTTTCAAAAGTAACCTATGATTTAGGATACCTCTATTTCTGGATATATTGTATGATGTTCATTAGGTGTCCACTATCACAGAAGAGGAGTTCTCATTCTGTCCCAAAAGATCAAGCTGGGCAATGAAAATAAATATCATCCTTTGAAAACAGTCTTGTCTGTATGTTTGTTTATTTTGTAGTGTTGCAGTGTTAAAATTAGAATGCTGCAAGGTTAAATTATAATGTGATCAGATTCAAAATCAAGGGAGAGCCAAGACAAAAGAACAGCAACATCAGAAAAAACAACCGATAAGGGATGAATGACAGCATTGTGGGGATCAACAATCACTTCTGCTCTTTAGTCACTCTGAGGTTCTCAATGAAAGAAGGGGCATTTGTCACAAACCACAGGATCTGGTTCATCCTGGAGTGGCAGATGTGAAACAACAGTCACTTATGGACACTGTATAGACCATTTAATCAGCTCATTTTTTTTCCCACATCTTTATCCATTTTAATAACTTTGAATTTAAAATAATATGCTGTTTTTATAAAGATAGGGAAGTAACCTAATGACCTTGAGGGAATAATTTCAGTCACCAATTCCAATGAGAGTAATCTATCCCTTAGCTGTCCAGAATTTTGACATGAAAACTGTAACCAGCAAACAGTGAATACAAAGAGAAGAGGAGGAGACGTAGAGTTTGCATGGGACATTCCCAGAAGAGAAAGGTTTAAAATATTCTCTATCCTTATGCAATATATGAAAGAAGGAAGGGGGAAGTTATTTTAAAATGTGAGCATAACAACTAAAACTCTTCTTCTTGGCCTGCAGGTGTTTCTAAGGACCAGTCATGGTCTGTTCTGCCTCCAGCACATCAGTGGGACTTTTCTGTTCACATCTGACCAGCCATAATGGAAGGGAAGATGGATTAGCATTTTCCCAGGCAGAATGTATTTAAAGCCCTGCTATTACTTCCCTAAAAGATCAGTTTCAGAAATCAGAATGGGGCTTCAGATTTTTTTTCCTATCCCCTTCCAAGAGGTATAATTGCACAATATAAATGCCCTGGCTTGATAGTTAATTCAAGATCGGAAACATCATTATGAAGACATATTCTCCCAAGTGGTAGCACTCAATTTAAAATACACCATGTAGAGTATTTTATTTCTGTTAGAAATTACAATTTATACTTTAAATTTAGGTTTATGGACAAGGGGAGGGCATTTCAGCTAAATAGAAAATGTAATAATTTTTTTTACAAACTGGTGAGATCACTGCAATGTTGTTCATATGCTATTTACAACTTTTTATCATCCTGGTTTTGGTCAGAATTCAAAATATAGTTATGTGAACTTAGTAAAAGGGAGCAAAAGCACTTTCTGCTCCTTGTCTCACTATTTTCAGATCTGTAGCTGTTTTCTACATTGCCAAGTCAAACTCCAAACCAAAGAAAATTTTCTGAACTAATTGCATTGGTGGACTGCTGAAAAAACTTCTGATTTCCTAGGCTTTAGAGAGACAAATGGGAACAGAATGGCCTGGCCACATTCTGAATTCGCTTTCTGGAAGGATTTCTTTGAACTTCACCCAAAACTTAAGGGCCTGGGATGTTCTGCAATTCAAAACGTATTTCTGAACTGCAAGAGCTATTTCTGCACCTACCTGATACATCCTCTGCCTTACAAAAAAAGGACTCCTACAATTTCAGTAGTTTAAAATCACATCTCTCTCTCCATGCAGCTCAGTTAAATGTGCTGAGTCCCTTGTTTAACCGAGAGAAAGCAGAGAGCAGGCTGGAAAAAAAAGCCCTGCGAAGAAAATACTTCACTGTTAGCCACACAAAGTCCACATGTGTGGAGTTACAATCTCTCCTGCAAGGAAGATCCCCTAGGCCTGAAACCTTCCAGAACTACTGCACGCCTAAACTGGTGACACTCCAGCTCACTGCTTCTACCAACTGGGTGTGCTTGATGGTTTGATGGCACAAGGTTTCCTGTTGCAGCCAGCTGTTTGCTTTAAAACCATCAGAAAGTCCCTTGTGCCAGAATAATTACACTTATGCTCTTAAAAACCAAAACCTGACCCAAAATGAATAATTATTTAATTCTGCTTTTAGTCTTTCAGGTTATTTATGTGATTTACAGACATTTATATTATCTACTCAGGTTAAAAAAAAACACCTTGCTAATGGCTAGCCTAAAACATACTCCTTTAGATTCTAGTCATGGTTCAAGATTACTCCATTTTACTGCATTTAATACATCACTGTAATAAATTCACTCTGTAAAGGAGACTCAGCACTGAGGAGCAGGAGCAACAGGAAAAAGAAGGCATGGCAGGAGCTGGTTTCATAACCTCACACACGGTCCAGCTGTAAGATGAGGCTTCATCTTTCACAAGCTGGCAGGAGTGCCCTGTCTCTGTGCTCCCAATCCCCCATCATCCCCTTCTGTCATGCACTCACAGATTCTCCTTTCCAAAGATCATTGTAAAGGGTTCAAGGCATAGAGACACCACTGCTCCCCTGTAACACATTATCTTGGCAGCTAGGGAAGGGATTTCCAAGTCTCCAGTACAAAGGCACTTTAAGGGTGCTTCAGAAACAAGATGGGAGAGAAAGAAGTGACAATGCAGAGAAGTGAAGGCAGTGGGGATACTGGAGGAGAAGGGAAATACAGGGAACATGCAGCCTGGAAGGTAAGGGGTTCCTATTGGTGCCCTTCACATTAAGATATTGCAAGTATTTTCTACGCCCCCCACTGGAAGACAGTGAATTGTACCATCGCACACAGTTTTCAGAGGTCAACAGTTACATTTCTAGCAGGGAACAAACACAGGGGGCTTATGGAAAACAACAAGAACAAGAGGTATTTTTGGTCAGCCTACTGATGAACAACACTTCAGTTTGAAGCAGTGCACCAGAGAAGCATTTGGGTACCTGCTGGCATGGGAGCTGTGTGTGCATTGCTTAGGAAACAACGAATGGCTGGCAGGAAATGATCATAATCAAACAGTAACTCTTTTGCTTAGAGGCCAAAGGACTAGGATTTGTTTCTCACGCCACAGGAAGCAGCACATTTAAGATGCTCAGGACTGATGCAGTTAGTTACAAGGTAGGATAATATTTTTTGAAGATTGCTATGGCCACATTTCCAGTGAAACAGGAGGCATATCCTCACCTCTGTATCCACATCATTGCCCAAGACTACCATCTTCCATCCTGCAGTGCTGCTAAGATGTATCAACTCACAAAATCACGTATTGAGATGAAAGCCCCTTTCCCACATGTCACAAACTGTTGGTTTTGGTATAATACTGTCCCAGTTCATCCACCTGTGTAACTAGGACAAATGCTATAAGGAGAAAATTACCTACTAAGATGTGAAGAGAAGTTTTGAATGCCATAAATGAGGTCTAACTGGATACTTGCTAAAGATTAAAAATTACCATAGTTTCAAGACCTCAGTGCTTAAGTGTATTCCCTAAAGCCTGATGATGGAAATCCTCTCAGGAAACTAATACAGGGGATGAGGTAGAATTTAAAATAGTCTGTCTATTAGACACTGGGGGGAAAAATCCATTTGTGTTGCTATTTAGGGCCATTATGTTTCTTTGACTAGGGAATCCCACAATACCATTTTTATTAAGCTTAGATGTTTTCAAACATAAACTTCTTTGAAATAATCCAATTAAAGCACTTTTTCATGTTTAAACATATTCCAAATAACATGTGTTACTCCTTATTTTGGAAATTATTGCAGCACTTGTTCTGTCTAAAAATCTCATCTGTATTCGTACAGATGAAGTCTGACCAGTTAAATTTTGGTGTTACTATTGCTGTTGAATTTGCCCCCTAGATTAGGAATATAGTTTGACTGTGCTATTAAATTAGACACCCTTGGAAAGCCAAATAACTGAAATATGGTTTCTTCCAGGAAATCTGGAAAGGATCACATTTTCCCTTTCTGGCAGTTCCTGACCCCTCTCCACTTAGAGAACAGAAAAAGCAGACAGACTTCTCTAACAACTCTTCCTCATGAGGATCTTGATGATCGTTTTCAAATGGTCCACAAATACAACCAGAGGATGACACGGTTATCTCCTGTCAGGCATAAGATCTTACCAGTGCTTCCTGCCCCAAGCATTTGTACAATGTAAGGTCTTTTTCTTGACACCTTTAAGGACTTCATTGTGCTCATAAATCCTAAAGAACTTTAAAAGAAACTGGTGACTGTTAAGGAATCATAAAATAATTGGTGTTTAGCTACAGAAAAACATTCCTTATTTTGGAAATACACTCTTACAGACTACTGTTTTTAAGGGTTATTAGTGGGTATTTACCTTTTGAATACAAGTACATTTACTTTTGTGTCTGTGGAAATAGATGCACAACTTTTTTTTATCTTGGTTCTGTAAATATTCAATTAAGCTAATAAGCATTTAAACTGAAACAAATTAACTGTGCCAGTGCAATATTTCCGTTTCAATTAACCTTTTAATTTAAATGTTCATCTGCCTACTTTCAATATAATTTAAGGCTGGTAAAAATCCAAGAAATCTTCAATATAAGTGAAAGATAGCCTGACTGGAATGATAATAAATCCTTAGGTGAGATGTCAGCAATGATTTTCCAAGCAAATTGACAATAAAGAAGGCTGATGCATTTACGAAGCCTAAGGGTTACGAAAATGAAAAAAAAAAAGCCAACCCCTTTTTTTTTGCTTTGCTCTGCTAACTTCAGCAGAATTAACAGTCAAGATGTTCCTAGTTTTCCAGTATTAGCATTCCTCAGTGCACCCTCAGCTTCAGTGCTGTTGTCAAAGGGTGCTTGAAAGTCTAATCTGCCTCTTTCCATTCTAAGAAGCACTCCACACAAAAATACCCCTAACTAGAGACAGCGAACAGGCTTTTAGTCCTCACCTTGTGACACAAATGTTTGAGAAGGAACATTCCTAATTACAGTTAGTAGGTGGGTGGCTGGCACAGTGCCTCTCAGCCCTGCAAATCCAGCCGCTTTCAGTCCAGTGCTCAGCTGCAGCTCTCAGTGAGGCTGGGGTGGTTGGCCCCAGAAGGAACCAGAGCTGCTTCAGCATCTCATAAGAAGAGCACACAGTTTGACACCATTAACAGACTACCTGCCCAGCAAAAGGAAGGGGAGACTTGCAGTTAGCACTTGTTTTACTTTCCTTCACCCACTCTGACAGCACTTCTCAGGTCACTTATCTTAAATAAAAGAGCTCATGACATTTCATCTTTTCATTAGTCATTTTTCTTTCTGGAAATAATGAAAAACAAAGTAATTCAACCCAATAATTTGTGTCTAACGACAGACATGAATTACTTTAGGTGTGTCTGTGTGTGCATTTGTGCATATTCACACACACAAAAGCAAGTATATGAGGCTTGGGCTACATGGGAGAGGCAGGCAGGCAGGGAGGTGTCTTGTCATAAATGAATTAATTAGTATAGCCTGAAGTTGATGGAGGAGGTGGTAGAATCACAGAGAAGAGCTTTTCCTTAGCTCAGAATTTGGATAGGAGCTTCAGTCTTTGATGTTCAGAGCTACAGCCTATCCCAGCACAGGTTTATTGGGTGACAAGTCTGTTGGAAGAAGCTGTGCTCCCTTTCAGCTCACAGACCTAACATCTCTAAGAGCCAAATGCATCTCTAAATTTTAGGGTCTCTGCACTATATGCCCACCTTAAAAAGCGTTTCTTTTGGCTGTACCTCTACCACTTCACCAGGGTAAGAGAATTTTCTTCTCAGGGTGTCAGTGCATTTGGCATTTTTTCCTTAGGAGACCCTACTACTGGAAACAGGAGGCTGAACAGACTCTTTTGCTCTGCAAAAGAACAAAGAAGTTCTCCATGGTTCACAGCTGCAGAAAACAACATGCAGCAAGCCTAAAAGTAGGGGAGCTCTAGCCATCTCATGACTGCTCTGTAGCATAGACTCGTGATCTGTGAGCACTTGGGACTTGGCAATATTGAAAGCAAGCTCCTCAGAGGAAAAATTACAGGAAGTCTGACCACAGACAAGTGTGACCAAATGGCAGCTTTACGTCTGTCCTTGAGGCATTAATATACAAGCCTCCTTTCCTTGCTCAGTGGCTACAGCAGTCCTGGATCAGAGCCTCATTTTTCACAAGCTGTTGAATGTGTTTGACCTGTTTCAGCACACACTTAATGATGAAATAGGTGTTGAAGCCAGCCCTGTAGACATCTGAGATGAACATCTTGATGCCACCAGCTCTTGTGTTCTCCCAGGATGATTTCATGGCAAGCTTTCTTCCAAAGAGAACAGTTTTCTTTAATTTTCCATGTTGAATACTTTAGGTGGCTGGATCTTTTGGAAATAACTGTTCCTGAGAACACAGTTCCTGCATGTGAAGAAGACACTCTGGACTGCTGCCAATGCCCACTCGGCGCTGGAAATGTTAGCCCTCCCTCTGGAAATGCTTTTGTTCATTTTGATTGAGCCAGATGAACATTTGGATATGGAGCCCAAGCTCCTAGAGTTAGCATCTGCTACTGTAATCATCCATGTACATATTTATCCCTAGAAAAATATCTCAGCCATCTGATGGCTGAGTGAGGGACTGGCCTGCTCCTAGTGATGCACATATTCCTATATCAATTAGTGGCTGCAAGTTGTTCCATATTGGAATTTTGCCTATGTTACTATTTGCATACAAGGCATATACACGTCATATCACGTAGCCTTACGATTTTCTGTCTGTTTTGACTCCTACTAATCAAAAGTCCAGATTTCTTTCTTCTCACAGGCTGACACACAGACATGTCAGTTCAATGGAAAATTTTTTTTCTTAGCAGTCAAGTCAGTTAGGTATTTCTGCTGTTTTCCAAAAATCCAATCTAGCGAAAAGATTATCACATCAATAAACTGTGTGATTTAATCTGTAGGAGTAGGCAGATGAGATCTTCCTTGCAAATCTGTTGACATTATTAATGAGTTACAGTTTTAATGCTGAATAAAATCTGAATTGCAAAACTGTGCAGTAAATTTATTCTCATGGCACAGTAGTGCATTTTAGCAGTCTTCCATGACTTTCTCAGCTGGTTCATGTACAAGAGGCACCCATAAACTAAAGAATTATTGTTTGTTTTATTGCTCCTTTCAGAGGTTTCAGCTACCAGGGAGCATTATTTGTTTCAAAGGTTTTAGAAAAGATTCAGTGGGGTCAATGAGACAGTAGAAAGTAAGAGGAACAAAAGTCCAAGGTGGAAGGTTCATATGTACTCACAGATCCAACAAATGAAAAAATGTGGTATTTGAAAACACACTGTTCTTCACCAAATCATGACCAGGTTTATAATCTTTAAGAACATTTGTATAGTCTGTCTAATATGGTCCTAGAAAAAAAACACATGCAATGGAATGCTATTTGGTGAAGGAAACTACCTTTTACTGACAGCTCTCATATTCCTTCTGTTCATAAGCCTTCACTAAGAATGTGATTCTCCACAACCATATTTCCATGACCTCTTACCTTTTTGCTAGTCTAGCAGAGACTATCAGCTGGACACTTTTCAATGTTGTTTTGCTGGTTTTGCTTAATAATGAAGGTTTTAACTAAGACTCTCATTTCCTTTTCTTCCGTGTGATAAACTATCACATTTGTGATTCCAAACACAAATGGAGAGGGACAGTACTCAGTAAAAAGTGCTCTGTTTCCTTTTTATCTAGATTCCTTAATTTTTTAATTCCCTGGAAAAACTCACTCCTAGTGCATCTCTGTGGCAGTCAGTTAGATAATGTGTTAGTGGTACTATGCTATGAATAGTAGCATAGTACCACTTGCATCCCCGCTGCCTTACACTTTGGGCCACAGCGCTGCACAAAGCACACTTGCTCAGTGCTGTGAAAAAGCTGCCCACCACTCAGGCTTGGCTCAGTTATACCCTAACTCAGACCCTAGAACCTAACACTAACCCTTCTTGCCACTGAAAGGGGTGAGTGAGGGGAAGGCTTGGCCTTTGCACCACCCCTCAGTTTCCACAGGAGTCCTTCCAGTCTGCCGACAGTGGCAATGAGGCCTTGGAACACTGGACCAGCAGGGGTATAAATGTGTGTGGAGAAACAGAAAGGCTGCTTGAAATCTTTTATTTAGGCCACTGGAGAAAGACTGCACATTTCAACACCCTTGATATGTTGCCTGACATTAAAGCAGTGGTAAGCCCTAAGAAAGAAATATGTTCTAAGGTGTAGATAATACCATTCAAAATGTTGGAAACCCTTCATGGGAAGCAGGAAAAATACTAAACCATCTAACTTGAATTTCAGGAAGGCTCTCCATCTTCTCCATTACCGTTTTGGTCCCTCAGTTTTTCCCTTTATAAAGTTCTATTGTCTTCCTGCACCTAATGGATGCCACTTGAAAGCCTGTCACATTTAACCTAGCGATGGGTAAAAGCCAAAAAATAAGGTGCATAAGGAACATGGAGGAGTAAAAAGTTTTTTGAGTTTGGCATGGGTCTGAATAAACATTTAAGTTCAAGGCTGACATTATTTATTTCTCTTTACCTCTGGGAATGAATGGTTAACAGGGTAAAAACCACAATAACCTGTGGCACTGTTTCCACTTTCATGTCTTTACAGGTGCGCTGAAGTTTGTTTAACTGCATTAACAACACTGCTAGACTTAAGGAGGCAACATAAAACCTGAAGGAGTAAATGACATGAAAATTCATTTCCAAGAAGACTCAGGCAACCTGATGAAGCAGATTGGGAGGGTGAGAGGAAGAAATGTTAATAAATGCTAAAGAGAGTACTGACAATAAAAATGACTAAGTAGATAATGCCCTGGATACTGACTGACAACAGAGATGTTCTGAACCACTGTGCAGATAGTAACAAAACCAAAACTTTTTCAACATCTTCAAGTGAAGCTGAAACAACAAAATCCCCTACATACACTTTCTGCATTGATTCGAGGACAATCACCTCCTAATCTGTAAGACTGGTCTCTCTGCAGCAGAAGAGTCTCTTTAACAGTTCCAACTGTTAAACGGTTGTCAATGTTTTCACATTGTCACATTAGCAAAGCAACTTTTAAAAAAAATCAGAACACTTGGAAAAGCTAAGAGAAGACTCTCTGAGAAGTTCAGCAGCCACACCGAGGAGGGTTAAGATCTCAGGTTAATCGATACAGCTGTACCTTACCTGGGTCTTCAGTTTAACACCTCCACACGCCTCTCTACCTTCCTCTGTGCACAATTACTGGGATCTGGAGCATTTGACCTTCCCCTGCTCTCCAGCAGAAACTCCAGTGCAACCTTTACCTTCAGCAGGGAGCTGTGTTCCTTTTCCCCCTCGTGTTCTGCGCAGAGCAATCTAATACACCTCATCATGTGGTGTGTTGCTATAGCAGCAATGAATCCAGCTGCTGCAACACAAAAGACTGACAAAAAGTTGGGTTTTTTTCCTGTCCACCCACCCGGTAAAAGTCAGGGTTGTTTTCTTGTGCAGCAAATCTAACCCAGATAGGCTCATGTCACCTGTGAGAGCTAACTAATGGCAAAGTCTAAAAAGAGAGACACAATTAAACTACAGGTTTTGCTTTGGGGGACAACTTGGGATTTATTTTTAAGAAAACAAATGAGTCAGTAGTACGAAATCAACACCCCTTAAGAAGATAATCATTATTTTTCTGCTCCTGCCATTCACTGGTTTCAAAATTTAGGTCCTTATCTCCATAGGAATTGCAATCACAAAATCATGCTCAGCAGTCAGAAATTCACTGGTAATACAGGTACAGATACAGAGCCAGTACAGGCGATGAACACCAGATATACACCCTCAGAAATGAAACAACCATGCACTTTCACCATTGTGGTCTGGAAAAATCTTTTACAAAATTTTTTGCTTGTGGAACAGAAATTATTTATCTGGAAAATGCTAAATAATCACTATTAATACTGCTTTACTAGATTGAGCATGAGGACTAACCATAGCAGAGCCTTTTGAGTTAAACATTGATGCTTTACAGCTTCAAATGTATTCTTGCACTACTGAGGCATCTTAGTAATATGATTCCAAGTCTGCCTTGGGAAGTGTACTAGAATACAGGAATTACCACACTAAGGTCCCAGTCTTGTAACTGAGTCTTGCAGAACAAATTCTTCCGGCAAAGCAGGGCCATATGCTTACTCCAGCAGTTTCAGCAGAGAAAAGGATAGAACATGTAATGTAGCCAAGCCTTTCACCTGCAGAAAGCTTCTGCAAGAGCAGGGACTGAAGTGGCAGTAACCTGATACCTGCCATATGAACCGAGTCTTGCTTTTCTGAAGCGGTCCTAATGAGGGTTTCACAGGAACTTGCCTTCCCCAAATGTGCTAGGCATTTTGACTAGGACTAACTGCTTCTCATTTTCAGGATTAAAAGCCTGCTCAAGGTGTGAAAGATGCTATTGCTCCAGAATGAACTCCAGCAACTACATCATCAAAAAGTCAACTTTTCTATTTAGTTCTCCATTTGCCTAAATGTAATGGAAGATGTAAAAAAACCAGCTACTGCTATTATGGACCTCAACCCACTCCGTTAGAGACTCAAAAATAAAAATAAAATCCTAATTACTAATTCATTCTCTTTTACTGCTTTATAACTAGAGTCAAACTCTATCCAAGTTAATTCATAATATTTTTACCCTGTTTTCATACAAGACTTGCCAAAGCTGTTTGTGGAATCTGCATGTTGCTGTATCTGTCAGCAAAAGCTGGCTTTGGAGTTCACAGATCTCCAGTTTTGAACATGCTCAAAGCAGCAGCTGTTCTAAGAGACCTCTGAAGATGGAAAACAGCAATGCAAGCTCCTGGAAGAGTCACCTTACTTTGCCTTGAAATAGTTATTTACCTATTGATTCACATTTAAAATTCTGTCTGGCACTCTGGATACAGGGTCAAAACACGTGGTGCAAGAGGATTCTCCTCACAATAATTTCCACAGTTATTTAATGCCATCCTCTTTTTAATACACAGTGAATTTTCTTCCCCTGATGCTAATGATCAGAACAGATAGGCCATACAGCACATTCTGAAGTTGTATAATGTGTTTGAGTTTCAACTGCTATACAGTTGTTTGCAACTCTGTGTTAAGTACTTTACCCACAAACAATTACAAAGAAAGTCCCAAAAGCTGAAAGGCAAGCAAACCTTCCACTCACATCTGTTAATATTGCAGTCTGTCTTCAGTATTTTTAGTGGCTTCACTCAGATTCTGTATAAAGTAAAAAAAGTAAAAAAGCAACCTACTGAGGGAGTCTAAAGGACTATTTAACAACATCACCTGTTAGAAAAGAAATGAACACAGGCTTTTGAAGAGCAATATCCCTCACTTTGAACCAACAAATGATCCAGGTCAGGCAGCTGAAGTTGCAGGCTGGAGCCCCAGCAGAAGTCTCCCCAACTCCATGACCAGAAGGCTTCCCACTCAACAGGGCTTGCAGTCGTACAGCACCTGCTCACTGTTTATAGAAGGGCTGACAACACACAGATTAACAGAGCCATAATTTCAATAATTCATGTCTGCCCTGATGTCCCAAGGGCAAAAGCAGCTTCCCGTTTCACTCATGATTTCACGCTTTCACTCTCGTTATGTTTTCTGCTGTGTTCCCCCAAACCCAGTTCTCCTTCATCCCATGGATTTGTAAAAAACTTCAGGGGATCTGCAGGAAATTCTGGACAGTTTTAGAAATTGTGCCTATCAGTAATGGAAGACAGCCCTGAACTCTTCAGGTTGTTTTTTTTTTTTTTTTTTTTTTAAACAGAGGTAGGCACCTGGAATGTGCTAAGAAAGGTGGAAAGCAGCTCCCAGACAGCAGTTACTTTTGTACGGAAAGGGCTGGGCACGGCTTGAAGCATCATCGCGTGCTTACTGTTCTGGAACACAGTCAGTTAATAACTACCTGGGAAATGCAACAGGAGAAGGAGCCAATGTCAAATGCACTCAGAGGAAGGTTATTCTGCCTTTCTTTAAACACCTGCTGGCCAGGGGCTGCCTGACACAGATGGCATCAAGTACATGTGCGCTTCTGAGATGAATGACTATTTTCCCATCAAAATATTTTATCATAAGAAATGCTACTGAACCGTCTAGAGGGCTCTGTCCCTACTGCCTTAGGATAACTGATCCTTTCCCACAATACTCAAGCCGTACAAAACAAAGGTAAAGCCAGGCTCCTGTGAATGCTGACTCCCTCTGGATGAACTCAGCCTGCAGCAGGTTGACTTTCCCTTTAAAAGGCAGTGTGAGCACAAGGTATGGAGTAAAGGCACTGCTCCAGCACTTCCAAAGCCAAGCAGGAAATGGCACAGGGAATCACATCTTGCTGCTCCACTTGTCTGACAGACAGCATGACTTCCTTCACAGCACCCCTGCCCAGGCACCAGGCAGCTGCTTGGGCAGCAGGCAGAAAAGGACTCCCTAGCACTGCCCAAAGGGCTGAAGGTTGGGCTGCAAACCCAGGTGACAGCAAGATACTAAAAGCAAACAACTTGTGGTTGGGTCTGCTTCCTGCCAGATTTCTGAGCCAGAGATGATCAGAGTTTCAGGCTTCCTTTATACAGAGACCAGTGCCCAGCCTTCTTTCCTCATTTAATTGCTTTCACAAGGAGCCAGCACCATTAAGTCCCATCGATCCAAGATGCATCCTGGCTGAGCCAGCCTGTGTGTCTCAGCAGAGCTGCTGGGCACAGTTCAAGGGCACCCAGCTGGCTCCTGAGGGGTGTCAACAAGATGCTGTGCCAGCTCTGACTCACAGCCTGCCATGCTGGACCCAGGCAAATCCTGCAGTCACTTGGACATCACCACCAGGTGCTCCTCAAGGATCTGTGTTCTGCAAGCCCCAACAACATGGATCCAGCATGGCTTTGCAGAGCCTCCAAGCCCCATGCAAGCCACTGCATGGGAGGGCAGGGCTAGCCAGAGGGCATGGCTGTGGCTGCACCAGTGCTAACAAGCCCAGCTGGGCTCAAGCTGGCCCAGATGCCCTTCTCAAATTAAAATGCGTCAGGCCACAGTGGTGGAAATACAAGGCAGAATCCTCCCTGTGGCTGAGCCACTTCACAACACTGCAACTATTTTGTCCCAGTTCCAGCACTGCTGGAAGGCAGAGAGAAGAGACAGGAGAGAACAGCCCTGGGCTGGCATGGGAGAGGCCTTGCACTGAAGGCAGGCAGAGTTTGTGTTACAAAACTGCACCCTTATCTCATAATAGCTGAAAAGAGGTTGTGACAACTCAAGTCTTTACAGCTCCTCCTTCCCCCTATTCCCTCCTCCCTGAGGATCCAACTATCTGATAACTGGCAGTGCATGCCACTGGCAGCCAAACAAACACTCAAGCCCTATGGTGCAAGAACCCAAAGTGTCCCAAAAAATTATTTTGGTTATTTGATGAGTGGGATTTCTCACACAGCGTGTGCTGCTGGTTGAGATTAAACTCTGAATGCAAAATAAAGCACTTTAAGCAAAATAGGTCAGAATGAACAAAAGCTCTTTGAAGTCTGGGCTCAGCCTCTCTTTTTGCCTACCCAGTGATGGGCTCCTGGGGTGGCTGGGAAGACAGCTGTGCCACCCAGGTACGCTGCCACACCAAGCCAAACGAGGAACCCTATTTTGGCAGAGAGCAAGTGCAGCAACCCTGCCTGCACACACCCCCATGGATGCCTGCAAGAAGCCTGCCAGCCTTTCAGCTGGCTCCTGCAGGATTGCTGAACAACTGAGGAAATCGAGATACATGGGCAAGGGGAGAGAAAGAGAGGAAGAAAGCAAGCAAGCATGCAAGGAGGATATACATAATTTCCAGCCTATTTTTCAACATTCCTACCTCTTCCCCAAGAGTGCCTGTGAACAGCCTAGGAACTGGAGGGTATGACCTGTGTTCCCCATGCTGCTACAAGCAGCACATTCTTTCCAACACAGGACTGATCTGTGCAATCCCCTTGTTAACTACTGGTAGACCACTCAGAATTTTTGCTCACTACTTTGAATTGTTTCTGTATTTCTCCTTCCTGGGGAGAATTCACTGGCCACCACAAAACATTTTCAAGTATTTGCCTTCCATGTCAAGACTTTGTCAAGTCAGGCTTTGAATTTTTCTCTCTCTTTTAGGTGCTTGACATTCAAGGTTCCTTGTCTTGTGCTGCAGCCCTTCCAGAGAACAGTTACTCTGGCACTGAATACAAGGTCAGGGATGAAGGAGCACTATAATGCTGGGTGGAACAAGTGTTTGAAGACTGGACTACGACTCCACAGCAGTGACAGCTTGAGCACTTCCAAAGTAGCAGAGCAAACATGCAAGCACAAGAGGCCAGGGAGCAGTTTGATAAAACAGCCTATTTCTAATGGTTCTCAAAAGGATAAGTTTAAAAAACATCCACAAATAAATTGGCAATTAGGTTCCCTACCACCATGGTCGCTTCTACACTCCTGCAGAGATAGTTTTATATGAATCACATTTCTTCATTTATATTTTAACATATTTCTGCAAAGACAATACCTCAAACTGCCTCAAAAACCATTGGGGCTAAATCAGCCCAGCCACTGGTCTCTGGCCACTCCCCCACAAGCAATGGGGCTGCTGCCAGTCCTGCCCAGACCTCCTGCTCTCTTGTCCCCCACCACTGCCCACCCATCAGCACCTCAGGCCCACCCCCCAGCAGCTCAGGTGTGAAGCCTGTGCTGGGGGCACACATGCTGTAATTGGCAGGCAGTCATGGCCCAACAGAGATACTCTTTTTTTCACATGGGGCAGAAAATTTCACAAGAGTGCAAGGTCTCTTTCAGCAGTTCCGTGATAAATCACCTTTACGACATAAACAGACGTAAGCAGTGGATGAGGTGAAGGCAGCAGACAGTCTGAATTTGCATATATTCTATTTTAAGCATCTAACATGAATGACCTGAATTGCCCATGTAGAGACACCTGCCTCTTGACAATGAAGTTACTGGGAATTGCTGCTCCTAACGCTGTCATCTGAAATGCATCCAAGTTGGATGCTTAAAGCAGATGGTATCAGTACATCTCATAAGGTTCTGCTCTAAGTAGACAAACCCCAACCTCTTTTAAAAATGAACAAAATAGATTACAGGAGTGCAGGCTAAAATCCAGGTGGATCCAGGGGCTGTAGGGACCTTTTGGAGAATCCCCTTATGCCAGAGTAGTTATAGCTGCTGAGAGAACAGTGATGAAGCTCTAGGGCACTTCATCCATATATTTGCCTTTACTTCACCTAAACAGCACAAACTGAAGGAGGTCAACCCAGTACAGAAAAACAAACCTTGTGGGCAAAATGGAGGCCAGCCAAGGAGGTGGGTGGAAGTCAGGAAGTGCCACCCTTCCCTCTGAGTGGGTGCTTGTGCTGGGGTGGATGGTGAGTGACAGTGGATGTTCCCAGAACCAGGGCTTTTAGACAAGGAGCTGAGCAATATTTCTGATCATCTATCATTATGAGTCATGCAGTTCTTCTCCATAATATTTTGCTCTGCAGTACTGGCCAGATTATGTTATCATTAGGTAATTTTGATTGCTAAAGTTTCCTTAGCAGTTTCAGTCCAACACAGCAGTCTTCCTTGCTTTCTGATCCTAGATCCAAGTTCCTCTGATAGGAAGGGGTATTAAGATTCCTGCAAATACAAAGCTTTATACAGTCTCCCAGAACGTTTAATCCCTATGATTATTAGGGATATATTTACATACTGTCATTATCAAATTTTGTGTGGTTTTGTTAAGTTTGAGGTTTTTTTTTTTACCTACATCTGTCACAAAATATAAAAAATTCTGCCTTGTAAGAGATCTAAGGATTTCCTTTTTTCAACTTAGCATAAACTATACATGGTGATGTTTGCCTCTGTAGATATGTGGTAGGAATCCTGTTAGCATTTACATATGCCTCCCTAGATACTTATTCCATGCTTTAATTAACCCTAGGATTTGAGTCTTTCATGAGAAAATTATCAAGTAGGGCCACTGTAGTGTGATTTAACCACTCAGCCAGAGGGAGACAAGGATATTTTATTTTCAAAATTACAAAGAATAGGCCAACAACCTTTTGAGTACAGTAGTTCACCAGCAGTTGTAGCACCATGATAAAACCAAAGTCACTGAAGACAGCACCATGACATTAGTAATTGAAAAGCTAAAATGGATATGCATGTCTGGCCTGTTTTTGTTTTACCTAGTTTAAGGGTATCAAGGGAAGGGGAGGGAATATCCAGACCGCTGACAGACTGCTTTTATAACCACAACCTGGCATTTTATTTACAGCTTGGCACATACTATGAGGGAAACTGATGTGCAGTGCTCATCCGGTTCCTCATCTGTGATAAACATTAAGCTGCCACAAATTTCAGAACAGCAAACCATCTCTGAGAGCAATCCTGCAGTCTGGCAGGTGGAGTGGGACTGGAGCAAAGAGGCCACCAGCTAAATGAGACCTCAGGACCACCCCTGATCTCACCTGCCAGTCCCAGGCCCTGGGGACAGAAGCAGCAGCACCCATCTCTGTGGGCCTCCTGCTGCTAACCCAGGGCCAGCTGACTGTGTGCTTAGGACAGTTTAGGCTACCTGCAACACCACTGAACAGAAAATGCACACTTTGCCATCTGGAGCTTTCCTGCTCAGCAACAAATGCCAGAAATCTTATTTCAAAGAAAAGAAAAAAAAATCCATACATTTCCCATCCATATGCTACTGGGAGCTGACTGCCTCTCTGAAGCTGAACCTGGCTACAGGTCAGGTCTGCAGGTTTCCAGATTATAGGGGAAGAACCAGACCCAGCTGACAGGTGAAGTAAACAGTGTCCAACACCATGGCAACCAGAACAAATTCCTATCTATCTGCTTTCATACATGTCTTCTCAAGCTTGGTGCTGTGTTCCTGTGCTGCCAGGCAGCATGAGCATTCTTGCTGTGGAGCTGCAACAGCATGCCTCCCTCAGTGCTATGAAAGTTATTTTGCCCTCAAGCACCAGAAACCTGAACACAATTTTGTTTGACAAGGCTTCTCACTAAAAAAAGAACCATAGTATTTAACATGAACAGTCCTTGAAAGATACAATCAACTTTCTTAAAATAATCACATCTTCAACTTTCAAATATGCTATTATTACACAGTATGTGTAAAATGACTTCAAATAAAAAAATCTATAAATAAGTATATACTTACTTCCTTTTGTTTGCTTTATAATTTGAACAGCATTTTGTACTTCTATTTGTGCACCTTTTTAATATAAAGGAGAGAAGAGTAGTAACAGTATGAAACTAACATGGACAAGACATTAAGGGAATTAAGCTAAAAGTATTTTTTACTCTTACTTTAATATCTGATTACACTTCATGGCACTCATCTACATTTTTCAAGGAGGGCAAAAAGTAGGCTTTTGCTGCCATTTTACCTATTGCTTTACTATCTTACCCCAATGTTTTTACTTATAGTGCTTTGCTAATAGCCATCTTTTGTCCTTTTTAGCAACTTGCCTCAAAAAGCCTGGGAGATCAGCAGGAAGCAGCAACATGCCTGAGATACTTCCACCTCCTCACTGCTCTTAACTGAGCAAATGTGTCCCTGTAAGCGAGAAGAGCCCCAGAATTCTGGAGAGGATCCAAAACCACATTCATGCATGGAATTTAGAGAAACACAGATTCAACACTACCTTACCTGGTCCACCACCTTGCTGTTTGTGCTGGCCCAAGGCAGTCTCCACCCGCATCATGGACAAACCAAGCACAAGGTAAGGTTGTGTGTATAAGCCTAAATCCTCTGCCATTTTATCCATCATATTTTGCAGAACACATCTCCATCACCTGGTTGACTTCAAGCAGGCAAACCAGATGTGAACTGGCTCTTTGAAGGCCCTGTGTCACATCTAACAGAGCCAGGATTTCTGAACAGACTCACTACTGGAGGTCACTGTGCTCCCATGCAGCCAAAGCACAAGTGAGGCTCACAGATCTGCTGAAACTCAGCTGGCTCCTGCACCCCTGCTCTGCTGTGTGGAAGAAACTCTGTTTTTGAATTCAATGAGTCCAACTAAGCACGTTCCTAAGTCTTAGGAGAACTGGAAACCAATAAATCTTGCATTGAGAGAGATGCAACTGTTTGAAAGAAAAACATCTCTTGATTTTCATTTATGGGCCTATTAGCATTTTTTTTTTAATTCATGCACTGGGATGTAGTGGTTTCCCTCTCCCTAAATCTCTTTGAAAGCATGTTAATGTGTCTTTTTTTTTAATTTAGCAAAAGCAAAAATAGACAGATTCAGGAAATCTATTACTACACAGAAAGAAATGGCATGAACTAAATAGGGCACCATCAACAGTTACAATAATATGTAGGTAAAACTGTGTCTATCTGCTATTAGCATGGAAGGTAAGTACAAGGAACAGAACCGTGATGAATGTAAAAGCCTTCCTAGAGGAATCTCGAGGAAAATGTGATTATAAACAGTAGGTAAACCACAGTGCAGATTTTTACATGACTTTTACCAAGGCAGGCCTGACTTTCCTGCTGGGAGTATGCTGAAGTACAGTTACATGGGGAACAAAAGGAAAGATGCAAGAAGACAGAATGAAATGAACTTGACCATCATGTTTCAGTGAACTTTGTCATTGTGCAGTACATGAAACTCTCTCCTGTGTCCAGCTGAGGGCACTGCAGTGGGACATCTCGCTGCTCTCATCTGGCCCTAAAATACACATGCCAGTATCCAAAGAGCTCTAAGTGCAAGTTGAGACCTCATCCATAATATCCATACCTAATTTCACTTTGACTCATTTAAATGTGGAATGTGCAGGAAACCGAAGAGCATCCTGGCCAAAATTAGTCAGGTTGGATGCCTGCCATCGACTCAGGTGGCTGAACAGGGTTCCGGCTTCAGTTGCAACCAGTTTGTTGCAACCTTCAGCCATGAAGCCTGAAACAAACTTCCCATTTACTGTGACAACCCTATTCCCAAATCTCAGCCAGGCAAGTGGTTTCCACCCACATCTGGTGGGTTCACCTGGAAGACCCTTTCCTGCATCCACTCTCTTTTTCCCTGTGCATGGCTCTGCAGGGGATGGGGTCCCCAGAAAGGCTGGGAGAAGCTTTGGGCAGCTGCCCCCTTAACAGTGTGTGGAAAAACTTAACCACAGCCAAGGGCAGCTTGAAAATAGAGGGAAAAGATGGTGAGAGAGAGTAGGAATCAAAGTAGCCAGAAGAGGTATCACCCCTGAGATGGGTTGCTGGGGAATCCATCTGGGATTGTTGGACAGAGTCAAGACTGTGGGTAGCACAAGTACTGCTGAAGCCAGCTGTCTGGTTTGCCTTCTCCTGACATTTATCCAACTGATTTCCCTTGAAAACATTCCATACAGAGTTTTGGCATAAAGCATTCTGACAGAGAAGTCTGTAAAGAGTTAATACGTTTGGTTTCCAGCTCTGGCAGGCTGGATTCATTTCTTACGTACATTCAAATGAAAATCTTCTCCCTGTGCTTTTCCAAAAGAAGAGGAAATTCCCATTCCATTTGAGTAGATAAGCAGCCTTTTGCTCTAGAGATGCCAATTTGGGAAAGCAAAGGAATGATGTCGATTAAAAGAGAGGCAAAACAGTCCCTGCCTTCCTGAAGAGACCCTACACAATTCTTAAAACACCACACTACAACAGCCTGGAGGTTCTTACTGGAAAAGTGACTCTCAGGATTGGGATCCTGATCATTTAAAAACAGAGCACCAACCCAAACTGCATTCATATTAAGTAAAACAGTAGTTTTAACTAATTTTCACTGAACAAGGAAATTTCTTAATTTTATTTTGAAGAATGTGGTCAAATATATTTTAGCAATTTCACTGTTGTTAATTTAAGCTCTAGTTTTAGTATCAGTAAAAAATGAAGTATTCTCAGCTTATCATCTTTGTTTTGGGAACATTTAATTTCCTTCATTTTTACCTAAATTTAACTACAGCTATTTTTCTTTCAATAGCAACATTGGGTATTTGTACCTGACAATCACCATAGCAAAAAGGTATCTGTAACTGTGAACCCAACAGAACTGAGTGTTATCAAAATAGTTTTAGAAACAATGTTTGACAGTTCATAAAATGCCACATATTACGGCAATACTCAGACCATACTTTTCCCTGAAAACAAAACAAATTAAAATTAATTTCTGACTAAAGTAATGGATGAAGTACAAAAGATAAATGACAAATCCTCCTTGCCTTCTCATCTGGTCCCCTCACCACACTAAAACTCAGCATTTAAATGGATGCATGATCCCTAAAGCTTTGAATTTTTCGCTGAGAAGAATATATAGGACTTCCATCCATAGCACAGAAGATGAAAGAGGACAAAAATTATAAAATACGGAGGATTTTGATTTGATTGCTTATGAAAGATCAGCAGAGACATTTGGGAAACCCAGATCTCCCAGTGTCATGTCACGTTTCACCTACAGCTGTCCTAAAACTTAGCACTGTGTGCTACTATCTTCTTTCACTGAGCTGCCTCATCAATGAGCTGTATCTAGTCATGTCTCACTTCGCCTGCAGCCTCAAACTTCCCACTCCAGTTCTACTAAAAAGATGCATGCCAGGGTGAATGCACCACCAAACTTGATTAAACTTCTCCCCTTCTGCCTCTGCTCTGTGAAATCATCTTTTATTTCATGTGTACCTGGCAGGTGGGAAGAGAGGCCAGGACTCCAGTACTCACTTCTTCACACCTCAGAGACACTGGAAGTCCCCAACTGTGTATGGGAGCTGGAGGACACACAGACCTAATTCCCTTCTAGATCCAGGCCTTTCTGAAGACAGAAGTTTCCAGTCTTCAGGCTAGTGCTGTGCTTGCAACTTTACCTGTTTTCCTGGTACATGGAGGTACAAGGTGCAGTGGCATTTCTTCCCAGGCTCATGCAAGAACCCCTGATTTTGCCTTTATTCTAGATGTAAACCAACAAATCACATTTATATGACAGGAAGGATTTCTCTCAGCTACTATTCACCTGTGATAGAAGCTCTAAAATACCCCTAAAAGACCCTCTAAATCCTGTGCTTATCCCGAGTTTCGTGGGATTCATTACTCTTTAGCCAGCTTTGAACATAGTAAAAATGTCTGTTTGCTTCCCAATGCCTTGTTCTTCTTTCTAAAGCACCTCATCAGCAATTCTGGACAAAAGGAAACTTAAGTCACTGGATGTTTGTATATGGGGGAGAGGATATTCATGATACACAAGAATCCTGTTGTATTTTCACCGCCAAGCAGAAAGAGCAGAGCCTGTCAGATGACTAACAGGTGTCCATTCTCAGGGATGATTCTCCACATCAAGCACTGCAGGAGAAAACCCTCTATGACCTGAAGAGTTAAAACCCTCTATGATCTGAAGAGTTAAGTCCAGGAAACGGAGGTGACTGCTCTCCTGGAATTCAAGCACTTGGGAATGACTGGTGCATTACACTGTGGACCTCCAAATGAAGCACTTGCATAAATATTGATAATCTTGACATTATCCTTATCTATCTTTACAGATGTTATTAACATATCTACAGATAAATGCTGGGGGAAGATGGTAGGGATTTGTATGTGAAGAAGTCAAGTTGAATACAGCTGCACATGATTAAACCAGTTTTAATTTACTAGTACGGAGCCAGTCAGCACTTGAGAGCAAGAATGCAAATCAAGTTCGTTTGTGTGCCCTGGGCAACTGGCCTGGGCAGCCAGGGCAGCAGCCACTAGAGAAACTGCTGAAATGTCTGCAGATCATAGAGCAACCACAGCCAACAGGAGCATGACAGGTCACTCAACTGTAGTAAAAAAATGCATAATGAAAAGGATATGGACTCCTGCACTGGAAAACGAAAGCTTTCTGGGCTGGGGGAAGCAAGGCCCAAAATGGAAACCACACAGATCAGTATTTTTATCTCTTTATACTGTAGGAGAAGGGACAAATATACCCCACAGCTTATGTGGGGTAAGCAATGTGACTCTACACATTCTGACTGTCCTTTGGTAGCATTAGTCCATCAGACCTGTTTGCTTTGCCTTCAATGGGGTCCTATTATGACTAACTATGACAAAATTTTCAGAGAAACTGTAATTAAAAATTGGTTTTTAAAGGATTTTTCTACATTTACCTTGAAAATACTATATTCAACCAGTTACTTAAAAATCAAAGCGACTGATGTTCAGGGAAAACTGTGGATTTCTGTTTTTACTTTTTCCTTTGAAATTCTGCTTCTGAACTTGCCCCACCTGACACCAAAACTTTTGTTTCTCTCTAGTTCAGTTGTTTCTCTCCAGTTCAGTAGCAACGAGGTTGCTCTCCATATGGAAATTATTTTAATAGTAAAACATACCAGACACTTTACAAAAATACTTCAAAATGAAATGCAGCTTTGAAATTATAGCAAATTATAATTTATATTTTGATTTCACTGAGAACATTGTATTTTAAGAATTGTTCCAGCAAGGGATGTGAGGCAAGTTGTAAAGTCTTAAGGAATACAGTAAACACAACATCATTCATAACTGGGTGCAGTATTTTTGGTTTACAACAGGAAATTGGTACTAGAAGAAAAAAATCACAAAAGGACACTCATATTAGAAATCACTTGTAGTCAAGTATTTGCAATAAATACTTAACACTAGTAGCTGAGTGTGGAGGGAACTTTCTGGTTCTGCTGCCACTCTTTATTTGAGCCAGCCTAACAGGGGATCCTGGTCTCACATTCTCTTGATCCTGGAGGAATGAGTGGGGAGGTGAACCTAGGACTTGTTTCCAGCATCCTGATCCTCACCACACACATGCAAAGGACCAGTTTCTGAGAATATGCCAGGCACCTGGGTACCTCACCTTGTCTGCAGAGAGCAAATGGCTCACACATAGCACATGAGAAAGCCCTGATTTTCCAGAATGCAGCTCATATTTTCCAAATGGAAAGCCTGCCTAGGAGTTCTTCTGTTTGGTCCATTTTTCTTGCTTAGCACAGTTGGCAGGAAGGAGAATGAACCAACTGAGAAAAGGGCAACCAGGACTCTCTCCTTTGTGTAGTCAGCCCACACTTGGCACTATTTGCAGCTCAGTACTGCAACCTCTGTTTCCCTTGAGGGCACCTCAAAATCTTTGTTCAGTTCCTGATTTATTCTCCTGTGAGGTCAGTTTAAACCTCCATTCTCCCCAGCAGTGGTTAACTTCACTTTACTTCTGCTACAGCTAAATCCAGTACTGGTACCTTTAAATAAATGTTGAGAGATTTTTCCTTTTTTTTTTTTCCCCCTAATGACAGTGTTGAAAACAAATAGAAAGCAATCAAATGAAAGATAATTGAAATCAGCTTATCTGCTCAGACACTGCAGCAAGCATTACTCAGAGTTTAAAACTTGCAAATACAAGATCATTTCTTACAATGTGAAAAGCCAAGCTGGCTGGGACTTTTCCCAATACAGATTGATGGGTTCGAAGGGACTTTAAAGATCATGTAGTTCCAACCCCCTGCCATGGGCAGAGACACCTTTTACTAGACAGGATGCTTAGAACCTCATTCAACCTAGCATTGAACTTCCAAGGATGCACCATACACATCTCTGGGCAACATGTTCCAGTGCCTCAACACCCTCCTAATAAAAAAATTCTTCCTTACATCCAACCTAATGTCAGTTTAAAGGTATTGCCCCTTGTCCTTTCACTATCAGCCATTCTAAAAAGTCTCTCTCCAGCTTCCTTGTAGACTGTCTTCAGGTATGGACAGGCTGCAATAAGGACTCCCTGCAGCCTTCTTTTCTCAAAGCTCAACAGTCTCAATTCTCTTGGCTTGTGTTCACTGGAGAGAAAGCTTCAGCTTTCTAATCATCTTCAAGGCCTCCCCAGAACTTGCTCCAGCAAGTCTATGTTGCTGCTATGTTGGGAACCCTGAGCTGGACACAGGGGCAGAATCCCCTCTCTTCTCCCCCGATGGTCAAGATACTCTGTGTGCTGTGCAGGACACAACTGGCTTTCTGGGCTGCAAGAGCACAGTGCTGAGTCATGTCCAACCTCTCACCAGCACCCCCAAGTCCTTCTCCTCTGGGCTGCTCTCAATCCCTTCTCCACCCAGCCCATATTTGTACTTGGGATTGCCCTGACCCAGATGTAGGACTGCATACTTGGTCTTGTTGAGCTTCATAAAGTTTGCACAGGTCCAGCCCTCAAGCCTGTCCATGTCCGTCCAGTGTACTGACTGTACCACACAAGTTTGTCATCTGCAAACTTGGTGAGGGTGCACTTGATCCCACTCTCCATGTCACCAACAAAGACATTCAGCAGTGGTGGTCCCAGTACCAACCTCTGAATGCCACAAGTCACTGCTCTCCACTTGGACATCCAGCTACTGACTGCAACTCTTTGAGTATGACCATCCAGCCAATTCCTTATCCACTGAGTGGTCCATCCGTAACATCCAATCTGTTTTCCCTTTTTAAAAACGGGGGTTATGTTCCCCCTTTTCAGTGGCAACATTTTCAGACTGTCACAACCTCTCAAGTATGATGGATAGTTTTTTGCCAGTTCCCTCAGGACTCATGGATGCACCTCATCAGGGCACACGGCCTTCTGCACCTTCAGGTTTTTCTGATGGTCTAAAACCTGATTTTCTCCTACAGTGGGTGTTTCTTCATTCTCTCAGTCACTGCCTTTACATTTTGTGACTTATCTGGTGTGGTGGAAGCATATGCTGGTACAAATTGAATCAAAAAATGAAGCTGAATACCACAGCCTTCTCCATGTCCCACACAACCACATTCTTTTGCAATCATACTTAAAAAACTATCCAGGCAAACTGAAACAAGGAGCATATTCATAAAGATTGCATTATGCTCCTACTTTGTCATTCAGGAGGATTCTAGCTTAATTCCCTGTTTGTTCTGATTCCAGTACCCTGTCTATAAAACAGGATTAATAGCACATCTTATCTCATAGCATTTTTCTGGGGACACGGACACTTACGAGCCTGGTGTGATAATAAGATCACACAGACAAGAAGCTTAGAAATATTCAAGCCAGACCATTCCTGCTAGCACAGTCTGGACAATAACCCAACAGGCTCAGCTCCAGCCAGATATGAATACAAGGGCTACCTTGTTCCTTTGGGCCCTGGGTCAGTGTTGTTACAGCAGAGGGGAGTGTAAGCAAGCCAGACCAGACAGAGACAGTCAGGAGAAAGGGGAGTTCCTGGGCAGGAGAGTGGCCTGGGACACCAGAATACATTGGAGAGAAGGGAAGCAGTTGGCTGAGTAACAGGTAAAGATATGGTGAAAGATAGGATCAGAGCAGGAGAGAAGGGACACAGCAGGCAAATGATGGTGAAAATAGAGAGGGGAAGGTGCAAGCAGCTATAAAGGAAACTTTCTTGCAAGGCACACATGCCTCGCCTATGAATCATAACTATTACTAACGATCATTAATTCATGCTTATATGAACCTATTAGTAGTTTCAGGAGCTTTTCAGTAAACCCAGCCTGGAGTCAGTTCAGGTCTTAATGGAGATATTCTCAGAATTTTCAGTTCCTATGTTTCTTGTGTCCTGTAACAGCACTGGCAGCGTCACCTCCAAGCAGCCTGAGTACTTCACATATCTCACTCCTAAATTACCTCACATAATACACACAAGTCTCCTTGCAGTGCAGCTGCACAGAGTAAAATACCATTCCTTCTTAATCAAAGACATCACTCCCTCCACCAGGATCAACATAAAGATTAGCTGTGAAGAGCATGAGGGAACTGACTGATTGGTTGATTTTCACTCATCACCCACATGATAACCGTATGTGCTAAATACTCAGCCCTGAACAGTTCATCAGTTACATACCTGTTAGCCTCTCTCTAAACTGTTGCATAAATAAGGAGATAAGAAAAGAGCAACAAGCATTATAACATGCCTTGGATTTCACTGCTCTTTGTGAAAAAATAAATGGACTGCACATAAAGGTTGAGCTGGAGACAAGGGCTGCTTCTTTCTCTCTGTAACTTGGACAGCATAAAAGCATTCAGACATTTCTACCCTCAACATGAAAAGGATAAAGCAGCTGTTAACACAAGCTATTATTTGGGAGGCTGTTAACAGAAATCAGGCAGCAATGTACAGCTCTGCCTGTCTCTCACACATCAGTGTCAGGGCACAGTCTAATAATTAAGCAAGAAATCAAGTAAGCCAGAAGTCTAAACATCCCACTGTCTCACTAAAGCAATTGCACCAGTTTTCATCCTTCTGCCTAATAGTGCTTAATCCTCACCCGAGTGACATGAAAGGCACCATCCTCTGAGGAAGGAAAGGATTCCCCAAGGAATTCACCCAGGCATGCACTAAGACCAAATACAATGCATGTGTCTTTGAGGAATCTCTTCCTTGTTTATTTTGACATTTTGACAAATTTATTTGCTAAAACAATAAATACACCTCTGACGTTGTATAGCTCTTCTTAACAGTACAGGCTTTTGTACACCTCTTGTTGTAGAGAACCTCTAAATGGTACAATATTTTGTAGTAATTTCCAGTATCTTACCACAATTTCCAATCCAATCAGCTCAAAAATGAAATGGTAAGACACAAATCGAAAGCCCATTTCACCGAGCAGAGACCTTCAGATTAAATTTCTAAACTGAGTAGCTGCAAATGCCCTTGGGAAAATCTTTGTTTACTCTCAATAGTTTTGTTTGTGAACACTCTATGTTTCATTAACTACTGAACACATCAGTACTTCAAATGTAGGGCAAAACAGTACTTGCCAACATTTTTACAGACCAGGTTTCCCCTTGCCCCAACCCCCAGAGTTGCAAATACTGTTCACACACATATTATTGTGGTTTTGCTATTTCTACTAAGGCCTTGAAATTACTCTGAACCCTGGCCACAGAGTGAAAGCAAAACTATGATTCTTCTCCAAATCTCCAATGGCACTTGGCTGCAGGACCTACTGTGCCAATGCACACCCAAAGGCAAGTGGACCTGGTTCCTTATTCACAGTAGTACAAACATGGTGATGGTACCGATTTTGCTGTGAATGTTTCTGGTCCAGCACAACTAAGGCGAACAGCTGCTAACTTCCAGGGTGTTTGCTAAAGGTGAAGAAAGTCAGAGTAAAAATGTCTATGCTTATTAGACTGGGAAATCAACATTTTAGGGGAAAACCATTATAATGTGGGATGGTGAGTGAGAAATTAACTGTTGATATACTGTAAAATTGTGTAGCATCAGGATGACACTGAGACACACTGAATTAGGCATAATACTGAAGAGCAGGATTCTTACATCAGAGAAAAAAATGTTTAAATGAAGTTCACACATTTCTGTGCTGGTGATAAGACCCAGGACAAAATGAAGGGAAAGCCTTTCATTTTGTGTGGGTTTTTTTTTTTCCCACAAAGCCCACTTGATCCTCCTGCTGTGTGTACACAAAGTGCTCAACCTGCTCGCTCTACACTCGAGCTGATGCTGGGATGCCAAGGCCACTGAAGCAGCCTGTGACTGACAGGTCATTTTAGCAGCACAAACCTCATCTGCATCTGAGACTGTCACACAAGCACATTGGTGTCAAACCTGCCTCAGCATACAAGGCACAGCTTATGTTGGCTTGACATTGCACACAGGAAATCACCCTGCTTTTTGAGTGACTCTGAGCCTGCAAACCAGGGATCAGTGTTTTGCCACCTCCTCTCCCAGTGCTAGGTGTTAGATACCCTGAAGCTGTTTCTGGGAGCAAAAAGCCTGATGTGCTGTACTGTCAGTCAGGGATAAGCAGACCAATGCCTGCACAAGGATGCCTTCAATGATGCTTGTCTTCTTTGATGCACTACAGCTGTTTGATTTTTACTTGATCCAGTACATGTTCCTGGGTGACAGAAACTGTTTGAAGCTTTCCTGTTAGTTGTTTCTTGATCCCTTGAAATGGAAGAGGACAACTCTCCAGGATGCTGTGCACTGTGTTTGTGTGGACAGGGTTTGGTAGAGGGTAGGCTACAGGGCTGGCATCTGGGAGAAGCTGCTAGAAGCTTTTCCCCCATGTTCAATGGGGTCTTTGCTATCCAGCTCCAAGATGCTGGCCAAGTCTGAGCCCACCATCAATGGTGGTAGCACAAAAAATGATTGCATATGGAGAAAGGAATGAGAATACGTGAGAAAAACAGCTCTGCAGACTCCCAGGTCAGTGAAGAAGGAGCAGGAGGAGGTGCTCCAGCATGAAAGGAGATTCTCCTGAAGCCTACTGATGTCCATGGTGGAGCAGATACCCACCTACAGCCTGTGGAGGACCCCACACCAGAGGCAGGGGGATGCTCAAAGGAGGATGTGACACGCTGGAGCAGGGAAGGACACGCTGGAGCAGGACTTGTGGCCCCATGGAAAAAGGAGTGCACACGGGAGCCAGATTGCTGGCAGGACTTGTGAACTCATTGGGAGACCCCTGCTGGAGCAGCTCATGAAGAACTGTAGCCAGTGGGGACGACAAATGTTGGAGAAGTTCATGGAGAACTGTCTCCCATGGGAGGGACTCCACATTGGAGCAGAGGAAGAATATGAGAAATCCTCCCCCTGAGGAGGAAGAATCAGCAGAGACAATGTGTGATGAATTAATTGCAACTGCCATTCCCCATCCCCCTTGTGCTACTGTGGGGGGACAAAGTACAGAAAAATTGGAAATGAAGTTAAGCCTGGGAAAAAGGGAAGAGGAAAGTGTTTTTAAATTTGGTTTTATTTCTCATTATCCTCCTTTGATTTGGCTGGATAATGAATGTAACTAACTTCCCCAAATATTCTGTGACAGTAACTGCTGACTGATCTCCCTTTGTACTTACCTTGACCCATGAGCCTTTCACAGCGTTTTCTTTTCCCTGCCCAGCTGAGGAGGAAAGTGACAGAGAAGCTTTGGTGGGCACCTGGAGTCAATCCAGGGTCAATCCACCACGTGGAAGTGCTCCCTCCTATAGCAGTGTTTGCATGGTTTGCTCTGGTGCCATCTGGCTACAGCCTGGGACACCTTACGGATACAGATACATCCACAGCGAATTTGAAGGTCCAGCTTTGCTCAGTCAGGCCTAGGCAGTCCTGGGTGCAGCATGACTACAAGATACATATCACACTCCACCAGTTTCTTTGTATTTTGCTGTGGAGGAACAATGGAGAGGAAAAGCACCACTTAGAACAGACAGTCAAGCCCAGCCCAGAGAATGATGACTGGGGACATTCACACCACCATGTCATCACATTCTAATGCTGTTAAATGTGGAGACTTCACCTCTGGCTCAAGGAGTCACCAAGTCACAGTCATCTCTGGGCTGGGAAAATATTTTGAATGACCATCAGCATATTTTCCCTACCTCTGACACCCTGATGAATACATGTATGACACCTCAGGGCTGCCTGCAAGCTCTTACATCCATGATATGCACAGCTGTACATTGCTGCTGCTCCAGCAGCAGATCTGGCATAGCAGCTTCCCGGGAGCCAAATGGATAAAGGAGCTGACACAGCTGTGAGGATGGTGGCAGGAAGAGGGCTGAGCAGAGCGTGTTGGAGAAGGGATCTGCCACTGACAGTGCAGCAACACGGACCCAGAGCCCACGAAAGCTGTGCTGCCAAGTGCAGGGCTGCCTTTATCCCTGCTCATCAAACAGAGAGTGTGACACCTGTCTTGGGACACGCTCTCAACTGTTAGTGACTGCCACACACCCCGAGCAGACATTTCAGGCTGTGCTGCCTGACAAGTCTCCCCATGGATAGGAAAACAAATCCTTTCTCTGCCCCCTGCCAAGTGATTTTATTTGTTTTAAAGAAAAAAAAGGAATTCTTGTCCTTCTGCTGAACAAGATACCTGGTATTCAGCAGTGACTTGTTTGTTCCAAGGAAGCAGAAGGGGCTTGGGATAAGCTTACTACGTTTTAGCACAGCTCAAAACACAAAGGATGCCTCTTCAAAAGCTCTGTACAACCTCCCTCAAAGAGAGGATTCAATGCTTTTACATATTACTGAGTGTTTTCCAGGGAGGCTGAATCTATTGTGGCTGCTAGAAGGTCCATCAGCTAAGGTATGAAATCAGGATTATTTTTAGAAAAATACAGGCTGGTGGAGGAGGCAGCATGCAATCAGAGATGCAAAAGCCTTTCTTGGCAATGCATCTTGACTCCACAGGGCTTAAAGGATATGGCTGTAACAAGACCTTTTTATGCACAAAACCAGGAAAAAATCTGGCTCAGCCTAAGGGCCTATTTTCCATGGTATTCTCCTCTTCTCCTACTATGGTCCAGTTTGATTGATACTCTGCTCACTGAGCAGCCAATGCACGGCTCCCTTGGTTTCAGAAGTAAACACTCAAGAAATATTAATTTCTTAAAAGCAATTTGCATTTTTAGGCACTATTTGGTAGAAATCCTAGCAGGTCTGCCTCAGATAGTCTCAAATTAGCTTTCTCACAAGGAGCAATTTCTCATTTGTCCTTTGATAGAAAAATCTTCCTTACCTATTACTAAGGGCTTCATCCTGGGAGGGTCTCTGTTGTGTGATCCCACTCACACAGGAAGGAAAAAAATAGCATAAGCTAATAAATCCATTAGCTAAAATCATGCACTGCCAGTAAGAGCACACAGTCCCCTGGAAAGTCATTCTGAAAGTCATTCTAAAAAGTCGTTCTTGTCATCCATCCTGAAGAAGCTAAACCTGTAAGAAGCACTCTTTTGCTGTACAGGGGAGTGACATTTAGCTTGAAAATAGTGCACTAAAACCTAGTGTCTGCTTTTAATATAAAGCTGAATGAATTATAACCCATGTGCCTTGTCAGCTGATTTCAGGCACTAAGCCATTAAATTTTCTCACTATCAGAAAAAATTCATCTTTCCATTGCAAAGACAACTGAGCTTTCAGGAGTATCTCAGGAGGCTAATTTGCACCAAATTTCTGTTGTAAGCTTGGTTCAGGCAAACATTTTAGACATGGCCCACCCAACAAGCTCCTATGCCTTCCCAAATCTAAATGTGTATGGGTGGCCATGTTTAAAAAGATTTAGTCACTGCCTGTCCACCATAGCTTGGAGAAGATTCAGATTTCCATTCCTAGTTACGCCTTTGGTTAAGGCAACAAAATCTCTTTTTTTTTCAGGTATAAATGCTCTTTTCAAAGCTAAACTTGCACATCCCATTTAGACAACATAAAACAGGCCCAGCAACTCAAAAGCACTCTTTGCAATTTGAGATGCTGTATCATTCCAGTGTCCAAGAGTAACAGAGTAGCCCTCTGCCTTGAAAAGGGCCAACAGGTTTGAAAATAACTCCCATGGCAAGTTATTTCCACATCACTGAAAATCTGTTTTCAGTCTTTTCCTGAGAAGATTTTTCCTGATTGTTAGTTTGTTTCTTTGGCCTATTGATTCAGATGCTACACAGGAAGAAATGTTAAAAGAAAACATAGCCCAAACAGAAAACCTGCAGGTTAAAATCCAGCACTGAACTGCAAAAACAAGCAAGCTGGAAAACAATGCAAAGTCAAATATAATTCGCTTGCTGCTTCTCTCAAATACACTTTTCTGAAGTTTTGCTGGCCATACATGTATATATAAATATATACATGTATATATATATATATATACATACACATAAAGACAGAGCAATACATTGATGCATGTGAACCAAATCCCACAAATCTCAAAGCTCTTCTAAATGTCAGAAGAAGCTGAATTCAGAGTGTTTTACATTGGAGGTTTTTCAAGTAAGTAAGTCAGAAAGTGGACAAACAATACAATTTTCATCCTGTGTTATGCAAAATCAAGAGTAATATCTACTTCTACATACAGAAGTGAAACTGCAGCTATATAAAATATTCACCTGATTTCAACAAATCCAAACGATTGCACTTTCAGAAGGTTCCAGGGGAAACATGTTGGTATAAATTATAGTGTCCTCCTTTCTGGCAACACCTGAAAATAGACCTCTGAGGGGGAGTGAAAACCAGGATGCCTCATGAAGATGTTGCCCCCAAACTTTAGCTACATCTTTCATTCTGGTCTTAACCTACAGAGTACTAGGTTTAATCTAACTGCATTTTCCAATCCCAGATCTAAAATTAAAACTGCTGTTACCTAACCATATGTATGGGTTTTGTGTGTTGCATGGCAGTTTTTAAAAGAAAGCCTGTCATGCATCCACTACCCAGTCTCTGATACCACAAAATCTTTCCATGAAATGTCATTTAGGACATCAGTGAGTGCTGTATTAATTTAGTTTAGTAAAGACAGCAAGAAAACAAGAAAACAGGAACAGCATTTCACTACCACTGGCCCCCACAATCAAAGCCATAGCAAGTGTGGGGTGAGTTGTGTGTCTGGCTTATTCAGCTTCCTTGGCAGCTGTGCCCTGGCAAACACACTGGACACACAGAGAGCATGTGAAGTTTGGTACCTACACACAAACAGTGGAAATACAAAGTGCTCAGATAGACCCCCACAACTGGGGAATGCCTGAACTTGTCAGGTTACCTGGTATAGAGTAGTGTAAACCTAGAGCCAAGAAGATTAATATTTTCAGGTACTGACAATGCTTTTACTCCACTTGCTAAGCTAAGCCTCTCTCCTGTCTCCACATCAAATGTCTAGATGCAAAGAATCCATCAGTATTTTAGATGGCAATTTTTTTCCTGCTTGCATGAAGAAAGACAGTATAAGCACACATTAAATCAAGAGCTTTCCTTGCTTTTGGCCCTTTTGTGCTCTTCCTGTTGTCTGTAGAGCTCTGCTCACTTGTCCTTGCTTTGAGAAACCAAAGTTTACAATGGAACAGCACAAGGAGTCATAAGCTGCCCCTTTACCATTAACTTCTGATTTTGTGACGATTAATTTTGATTCCCATCATTCCTGTATACAGAAAGCCCCTCACTTTTTATGTGGAGTTGTGTCCTCCCCATCTGTTCCTTCACTTTGCCCTTTGCCAGGCGAGACACCCTAAAATAATCTGAGGGACAGAAACACAATTGCTTTTACAAGCACAACACTTGATTATATATTTGTTTTGAAAACAGTTTCCAGAGCCTAGAGTATGTCAGCAAAAGCCAAAGAAAGAGTGTTGATGTTGTTACAAGGTCAGCTCTTCAGAGACAGTAGGCAGCAGTGTTGGCACTCTGACAAATTATCACCATGGCAAAGATGGCAGTTCTCAGGCAGTGATTCAGCTGCTTTGACAAAACCAAGGCTCCAGCTAAATGTGAAGATAAGTTACTCATACTCCCTCGCACACACACACTCGCACTCTACCCTTGGGAGTTTCTTAATGTCTTTTTTTTTTCCTTTCCTTTTTTTTTTTTAATGAAGTTGCAGGGTTTAAGGAAAAATAGAAGCCATGTGCTTAAGGCTGACAGAACACAGTGGAAGTTCTTTCTCTTCATACACATATATTCTGTGCATATATACACCCACCTACACAGACACCTCCTATTGACAGGATACTATTATAAACAAGCTTTTCCTTAAGCAATTGAAGCAATGAAATGTGATTCTCAGAAGACTTCCTTCCTCTATAGAAAATTTCCATCTTCCTCCCTCATTAATGTAAGGGCTTTTGTGCCTTTGTTTGTGGGGGGAAAGGCTGCAACAGCCTTCCCAGGCAAGAGACAGCATGCACAGGGGCTACACACATGGGGATGGTTCAGTTCCCAGAGCCAACATCTAACTGCTCAGTCCTGCTCCTCTTTTGCTCTCTGGGGAAACATATTTTGGCTTTTCCCCTGTGCTCAGTTGCCAAATTTTTATGACAGTAATAGCTGCTGCGTAATTCCGTAAGTATTTTATACATACCTTGTCCTCTTGCTTGTGCACAATGAATACTTGTGTCTCTAGTGCCATACTTCTGTACTCCACATGGCACCAGAAAACTTATTGATGGAGGGAGATGTTTAGAGGCTATGCATAAATTGCAAGTCCTCTTAAAGTTACAATTATGGGCAGGCTTCTGGAAGCTGGTCTGTAAAAATGTATGAATTTCACTTGGGCTTTTTTATTGGGATATTTTGTTTTAAAGTCACTGTTTTTGTTTAATTTTGTGGGTCTGGGAGGACAATTTAAAATTTGCAAGAATGAGAAAACAGCTTGAGATAAACTACCTCGAGTAAAGCCTGCAGACTTGTTAGGAGACACTGCCAGCACTATCTGCTCTGAAAAGCCTTTTTCCAGGCTGGAAAAAGCAATAAAATTCACTTTGCTATACAAGGTGCTTTGTTCTTAGTCTTGATATTAAAAAAAAAGCTTTTGTATCTACGTGCACCCTGCAGCCTTGTCCTCACTCCATGTTAGGGCAAGAATGGGGTGTGCATCAGCTGCCTCCTCTGCCTCTGCCTTGGCCTGCACCCAGCAGCTTGTAACTGTTCCAGAGGAAAGGAAACCCAGCACAGGGAGATCCCACGCACCCTCACCAAGCCCCAGCTGGGCCCATGTGGGGAGGATTCAAGCCTTGATTAACCATCCAAGATGTGCTCCAACAGGGAAAATATTTCAGCATTTCTGTGTGAGCAGGTTTTTCCCCAGGAAAGGTACAGGGATGGCTGCTGAAGGGTATGGGAGCTCAAGTCCACATGCAAGGGTCAGGATTAGGACAGTGCTGCAACTACTGGGGTGATGGGCAAGTCCACACCTCCCAAGCACACATGGCACAGTGGAAGCTCTGCTACTTCCTTGCTCAGAGGAGTTTACCCAAGGAAGAATTCTATCCTTGAAGCATGACATGACCCAGCTAATCAGCCTCCAGGGTAATGTGGGTCTCCACTGCTCTCTCCCTACTGGTAGCCCTTAGACTGCAGTGGATACACAGTGTGAAGCAGGAGAATGCAGATATCTGGCTGCTTATAAAACATCAGTATTAATGGAGTTTTCCTAGTAGTTGCTAATTCCAGGAAGTCTCCTCATTTTCCTAGGAAGAGCCATTATGAGGAGAACATTAAAAAAATACTCAAAAGTGTTTAGAAACATAATGAAACACAGAAACTCTTTCTAGCAGTACTGGGGTCTTGGAATGGTTCAAAACTCTCAGGAACAAATCACGTCTAATGACGATAAGCATCTCTGTGGCCTTATGCATCTGACACTAAAAGTTGGAATTTTGCACAAAGTCCACCGGCACCAACAGCTTTAGTATGTGCATGTCTCCATCCTTCATAATTGGAGGTCAAGCAGCCACACACTCACTGCCCTATTGCTTCTTTATCCTTCAGTGGTTTTGGTGCTTGTGAACAGAACAGGCTGCAGACAAGCACATCACAGCAGAATGCTGCGCCTGTCTGCATACCTTCAAACCCTTCCTCCCCAGGACGCCTTTCCAGCAAGACCTGGACTTCTCTGGATCAGCCACTGTGGGTTGCAGGAGGGTCTCAGTTTGCTCAGGCTGAAGCAGCATGGGAAGACAGGCAGAAAGCCAAGTCCGCTGCAAAACCTGGCTGCTTTTCCAAAGGAGAGATCATCACTTTTTTTTTTCCCTTTCAAGAAGCTACTTGTCAAGGGAGTATTAGTGGAAAATGGAAAGACAGAGCTGTGTTCCTGTGCCTGTGATCAGGTATGATTACAGACAGAAAAGATAAATGTACTTTCAGTGAGTCCAAGGGCCACTGTCAAAGCCACAGGAAAGGTGGAAGCATTCTCCCATTAGGGGAATACATAAAAGGCAGGAGAGAAAAGTAAGCCAGGCAGCGTTTTCAAAATGAGAATGTACATATGGATGCAGGAGTCTAATTTTAATCACCCACGTATGAAATGTTTGGCCCAGCTCCCAATCTTTTCTGAGCAGGAGCAGTTGTGTAGGATTCCCTTTCCTGGCAGGTGTGCAGGTTGTTCCCTCTCCTCTGCAGCAGGGTCCAAATGAACACTCTTGACTCTTCTCAAGGGGAAAACAGATGCAATAGGGAGAAGCTGCCCGTGCAGCAGAGCATTGGCTCCTCTCTGGAGTGAGAACAGACATCAATCAGACTCAGGGCTGCTGGCAGGTGGATTCCCCTCCCACCACCACTGCTGCTCTGCAAGCAGGTGGCCAGGTCTGGAGGAAGCCTCATTTCCCGTCACCCACACGCACACGGATGCCAGTAATACTCCTTTATCAGGGTGGGAAGCAATCACTAGCTCCTTGAGCTGGGGGAGAGTCTCTGAAAGGAGGGACTTCTTCCTTCCTAGGGGTGCCATATGCTGCCTTTTACTTCAGAAAACTGTAAATGCACAAAAAAAGGACTCTCCTTTTTTTTTTTTAACCCGATACCTATTTATCCCAGACACTCTGTTCAACACACGCTGTTTACAAGCAACAACATTAGGCCTCTGTTATTCTTCTTACAGGTCTTGGGCCTTAAAACAAAAGCCATCCACGTCTAATGAGGGGAAAAGATACTACAAATAACTACAAATTACATTGCCCAGATGCAGAGCTTCTCCTTTTGTTACCGTTAGGCATCAGTCTGAAGATCAGCAGAAATGTGTTTGCTAAAAATTGATAATCACTGACTTCCTGTTTTATTTTTAATACATGCTTTGCAGACTGTCTTATCCATTCGAGGAAATGATAGCTCTCATTTCATTGCTGCTGACACTGTTCTGCTGCCTCACAAGAAAGAAAATCAAGGAAAATAAGAGCAGTCTCACAAGGAGGTTAAAATGCATCTACTAGACAAGAGGGGCAAGTATTGACCAGCAACATCTTGCAAGCCCATTCATTACCCAACTGCTGAAAAACCAAGTATCATAAATATTTCATTGTTCTCAGGAACCTAAAGCATGAGCCATGGTACTGATGTTCAGAGACCTGGGAGCAGGGGAGAGGGAAACGCAAGACAGGTTTTTTTCAGCACTAGCTGTGAGTAGCTCTTCCCATCTCTGCTTAGGGATTTAAGGCCCAGTCACAGCAATACTGTTAAAATCTCAGATAAAAATATTCCTTTAGAAAAACTAGAACTCCCATAATCTAATGGGAGCCAAAATCAGAGCAAACGGCAACAAAAGCAACTCCACAATAAAAATCTGAAAATGCTTATAGATCCTGAAAGCAAAACACACCCAACTATATACTGTGAATCACAAATCACTGCCAGCAGCAGGAAGTATTTCCACACTCTACTGGTTTTGGAGTTTGGACTCAGCTCTACTTAAAATTTTATAGGGGAAAAACAATTTCAGTAATTCCCCTTTGTAAAAATAAATTTCCACAGGCAGGCAAGTCTTGGGTTAACCAGCTCCAGGACTTCAGATCCTGCCTCAATGAGAACATTTTCAGAGATGAGATATAAAGGAACATTAAATAACTCTTCCCTTGCAAGCTAAAAATAAAACACGTGAACTCCTGCTTCCTTTCAAGATGCTAAAACAAGCCTTCAAACAGTTAGCTGAAACAGTGTTTCACCGGTTTGTGCTACAACTCATCCTTCCCTTCAACTTATTTTCTGTCTGTCCTTGGCAATTTGTACAGAAAGTTCAAAAAACAACTGGTGTGGGTATTGGCCACCTACGGAAAATACTGCCCCTCTCAACTCAACAGATAACTCTTGCTGTGCTTGTTTTATTAGTGGATGTAGAAATGCACATCCAGTTCCCCATCACAGGCACACACTTTGCCAGTGTCCCAGCATCTAACACAGGCAAGGCTCCCCTCCCTCCACACCGTGCCCACCCTGCTCTCCACACACATCCAGCATGGGAGCTGGTAGTGATCTGACACACCCCTCATCCAAAAAGGCAGGGAGCATTTTAGTGTCCAGAGCTGGGCACTGCCCTGTGCACCAGCCCCTCAGCCTACACCAGGTGTGTCTCTCCCCATCAGTAAAACCTTATTTGCATGCAACATGGCCGGATGAAGCCTTTTCCAGCATGCCAGTGCAGCTGAGTGTGGATTCTCTGTGCTGGAATACTTGCAGGGGAGTCTCCTGATTTGCCTGCATCGATTCGAGGAGCATCTGCCTGCTGAGCCCAGGGCGGTGAGGAGAGCTGGAGCCTCTGTGGGTCTGTGGGTCTACCCTGGCTTACTCCTGCCAAGCCAGCGGGATCCAGCCAGGACCACAGTGCTCTGAAATCCCAGCGAGATCTCCTCCGTGCACGGCGGGAGGGAGTGAGGAGGCGGCCAAGGCCAGGTAAGAGCTGGGGCACACTGACCCCAGAGCACGACAGAGGGACTGGCAGGGCTGCGTCCACAGCCCCACAAGGACAGGTCAGGCTCCCAGGGAGCCGACCTACCCAGCAGCAGATTTATGAGGAGGCAGAAGTACACGTGTGTGCTCCAAGCAGATAAACCCTGGTACCCTCCTGATTCATAGGCAGGGCAGTAAGAAGCTTTCCAAGGCTGAACACCGGTCAGAAACTATTTTCCTTAATCGCCTATTTATTTTGTCCTTTAAAAGTATGCTGTCAAGAGACAAGGCTGGATTACAAAAACACCTTATCTGTGTTTTTCAAATATGTCATATTACTTAAGGGACTGGTAAATTTAGCTTTGCACACTGAATATTCAACTGACCTGGTCCATTTAATCTGTAAGACCATTCAAGCATATACAAGGCTGCGCTAGAGCCCCAAATCCTAGCCTATGAAAAAAATCCTCAAAGCTGATGGTAAAGACGAGAAAATAATTTATTTTCATTTCCAATTAGTTAGTGAATGAGGGTACTAAATAAATTTCTTCTAATTCAAGGAAACTGAGGACAAAACATGACATTTAGGAAGAGCATTTGAGCACTTTCTTACTTGCAGAGTTAATTACCTGAACAGAGTAAAGCACATACCCGTATGCTTACAAGATCATTGGTGAGAACAGAAGAAAAATATCTACAACACCTCGGGTTCCCCTCGTGCTACAGAAGAATTCAGTAATGGTTGCATAAAATCAGGAACTACTTTGCCATTTTTAAGGACTACACAGACAAACACATTTTAATACTTTTTTTTTAATACTTTTTTTCTGCTAGTTTTCAGGAGTGTCTCACAGTCTTCACAGTAAACTAGGTCTCTCTCCAAAGTATTTACCTGCTAGCAATGTTGTATGTTCAGTGGTGTCTAGTCTGGGGCTAGAGGTACACCAGGAAAGAATGAGATGATGGGAGATATAGCCTAAGATTTAGTTAGATCTATCTAAGATCCATTAAATTAAAAAAACCCTGAAAACCAAATGCAGTACCAAATAATTTAGTCTTCAAGAGCTGATTAACTCTGTTCTAAAGAAGGTGGAGTTTCATACAACACCCTCCCTCCCTCCCTCCCTTACATTACCCATCTTCTAAACAGTAACCTGGATAAATATGGTGGGGATAGCAGCAGAAACAACACAATTTCCATCTAAATCCCAACAATATAAACAGATTTTTCCCGTCTGAACTCTCGCTCTCTGAGTAGTTGTGGTGGTGGTTTGGTGTATGCCCTCCTTGCATTTGGCCTTAATAGCAATTAAGTGGATTCGGTAATGACTCCAAAGCCATTACAAATGAAATGCTCAGGACACCAGCAGGGCTGGGTGGTCACTAATTCTGTAACAAGGAGAGCAACTACAACACTTAAAGCACATGATTAACAGTGGTCAGAGATCAGCCACACGAAATTATGGAAGAGTTTCTTACTATTTGGGAAGGTCCAGCAATTCCCTGAATGTAATTCAGACCTCCAAAAAAGAAGCAGCTTGTGTGATTTTTTGACGACTCTCAGGTTCAATACACTGGAGCACAAGTGGGGAGACCTGATGAACTGATTACCAGCTGTAGTTGGCAGAGACAAAACTCAGCAAGAGAATCCCTCCCATTCAAGGGCACTGGGTAAAATGGAGAAACAAGACTCTTCCCTCTAGGCCTTCCATTTAACACAAACAAACAAGGGCCAGAAACAACATTCCAGATGGAATGCCTTTTTTCTTCTTTTTGGACTACATTTTTATAGAAATTGGAACACACTGGTTTACATCCTAGGACCCTACAGGACTTTTCCTACAGATACTGTTACTTTTTAAAACCACTGAGGTGGGCTGTTGTGCAATGTCCAGATCCCCCACTACCAGCTGACCCATATGGCCACACACCATGGTCAGAGAATGCAGATCCAAGGTTTCCTACAGAGACAATGCCACCAGAGAGAGATTTTGAGTTTTAATCTTCTTTCTGACAACTATAAACAACAGAAAAATTAAGTAGGGGGTTAACATTCATGTTCAGGTGGCTGCTCTGACAGGAAAAGGAGCTACGTTGTGGAGGCAGCAACTGAACTGTGTCACAGACCTGCAGAGTGGCTGTGGTTGGGAGGGACCTCTGGAGGTCATCTGCTGCCATCCCCTGCTCCAACAGAGCCAACTGCTGGCCCAGGACTACTGATGTCCTACCCAGGAATCCCTCAGTCTTTTCTAGCATTTTAGTACTACATTTACAACATCATTCTCAGGATAAATTTTAAAAGCAGGGAATTTGTAAATGGTGGAACATTAGCAACATTAAAGAAGAGCTAGAATGCTCTTCAAAGTTTAGTTTTTAAGCAAAACAGAAGCTGCACAGTGCCCCAGTTCAGCTGTATGTCCCTGTACAGATACAACAAAAACCTGAAATGCTAATTTTCTGATTTGAAAAAAATCATGTTGTTGAAGTTAAATAACAGCTGAACCACAGAGAACCCAGGAAACAGGGCAGTCTATTTAGAGCATTAATGACATTTTGTTTACTGCTTAGGATGAATTCATCATACAAACAGTCCAAAGTGAGATCCTGGCAGGCTCTGAACGTGCTCAGAGAGGCTGAGGCCAGAGACATTCTACATCCATATTAGGCTGTGGATCAAGTCCTGAGCTGGATACAACAGTCCTGCTCTGCCTGAGACTTTAAAAGCCCAATGATGGTAAATTACATGCAGAATCACCATTATCCAAAAACTTATTTGATCACACTATGGGCGTGTTAACTATAGAAACATGAAACTATGAACACTGAACTGGAAACCAAAGCTCCCACATCACCAGACTGAAGGAGGATGAGGAGAAGGATTCTTATGCCCAAGGAAAATGAAAATATTTGCAAATTAAACTAGAAACTTTACCCCAAAGCATGAATCTCATATATATGTCAAATCAAATTTTTGATTTATGCCAGGGAAACTACAGAAGTAGCCTGCTTACTCAGCACAGAATTTATTTCTAAGAAAAGAAATAAATCTACCTCCCTAAAAATGTCACTATGTTTATTGTTATGATTAAACTGCAGAGTGTTCAGCAGTTTTAGCTGGCCTATGCAGCAGTGAATTTTTCTTTCCTTAAGCCTTTGGATACTGTGGGTAACATGGAACTATAGAATGGTTTGTGTTGGAAAGGGCCTTAAGGATCACGCAGTTCCAACCCCCCAGGCCACAGGAAGGGACACCTTCCACCAGACCAGGTTGCTCACAGCTCCCTTCAACCTGGACATGAACACTGCCAGAGATGGGGCATCCACAACTTCTCTGGGAAACCTGTTCCAGTGTCTCACCACCCTTACAGTAAAATTTTTTTTCCTAATATCTAATCTAAACCTACCCACTTTCAATTTAAAGCCATTCCTCCCTGTACTATGCCTACATGCCCTTGTGAAAAGTCTCACTCTCTCCAGCTGCCTTGCAGGTTCCCTTTGGGTACCAGAAGGCTGCTCCAAGGTCTCCCTGGAGTCTTCTCCAGGCTGAACAACACCAACTCTCTCAGCCTGTCTTCATATGAGAGGGGCTCCATCCCTGTGATCATCAGTGAAACAGGTGCAAACAGGATGGGCAGTTCTATTACATTGAAGCTTTCCCACAATGCCCATTATTATGGTATTTGAAAACAATTTGGGCAACCAGAAAACAGATCTTCACATTACAATTAGAAATGGATACAAACTTTGGGCACTTAATTTTAGCAGTCTGTGTGGAATGAACTGTCTGCTTAGTATCATGCATATGAACAAATGTTTCCTTCACAGCCATGACTCAGGAAAACTCCTCTGAAAAGGAATGAAAGCTGTGCAGTGCTGGTCCTTCAGTTCACCTCCTGACTGTGATTTCTCTCACATCCACATGCAAGCACATCCTGATGCAATTCTGATCTACTGGAACCGATGCTGACAAGCCCTGGAAGCTCAGTCTCCTTCCAAAACCAAATTTTCCCCATTTGTATTGTTTAGCTATTTGCACACATGCATCAGTAGTATCTGGCACCTCCAGGACAACAGAGCTATGTGTCATTACCTAATCCACAGTAATAGCACCATGTTATGTACACTGAAGTACCAATAAAAGATACCAATAAAAATACTTCTTTGTAAGCAAAGAAGACAGAATGCCAGATACAGAGGCATTTGGGAAGAAAAAATTAATGCCAGAAATTAGGGCTTCAGTGATTTACTGCAGCACACCGAGTACAGTGCTGGGCCCAGGAGACAAATTTTTTTGTATCCAATGTCAAGATTTCCCCACAAATATTTTCATGGCTTTGAAAGCAAATGTATAATGTGTCTTGAAAAACCCTACTGACAGCAAGATCCTGCCCAGCAGAAGAAAAGCAGTCAAGCTGGGCTCTAGCTTTTCCCAGGGCAGGTTTGTTCCAACTTAACTCTGAAGCTGTTAAGGGGGCAGGCTGCCCAGAGTTATTCAATAACCAATTACAGCATTCAACAGGGTTCATAACCACGTCTTGCAACACAATGGAGAGTGACAGCAACCAAACCATGGCTTCTTCTTTATTTGGTCCCATCTCCCTGATAAGAATATGTCTATATTAGTAAGTGACAGTGGGCAAGGACATGCCTCTGAGAGCTGGAGCTGTTGCCTGCACTGCTACAACACCACAGTGTTCCTGGCACAGTGCTGGGCCTAAACAGCCCCCCTTCCTCCAGAGGGCTTCTGGGCAGAGTTTGGGAGTTTGCAAAGTACAGAGACATTTCCAGCAGGCTGTTTGCTTGTGGCCACCCAGTCTAGAGACTGAGATCAGTGGTATGAACACGTGCTGTGCCATCCCAGTTTGTCCTGGTGCCAGAGGAAAACCTCTGGTGTGTTTACTAGAATAGAGTGTCAGTCAGTGAGTTATTTAGTATGTTGAGGTCTGTACTTCTTCAGCTAGATGTATGAATCTGGATGCCAGAGCTCTTCCCAAAATGATGTAAAAATGACACGTTGCTTAAACAAGCTCATTTCCAAATCAGCTTCTTCCCTCTAAAGTATTAATAATAATGGTAATCAGACCAGCTGATTTATCTGAAAGAATTGCAGCTTTCCCTGCAGTGTTTAATACATGTCCTCCATAGCCATAAGTGAGAATCCTGACAGGTTGCTCAGACCTAAAGCTACTTTTACAGAGATTTATATCCTTTACACTCACTGTTTCTGTGCTATTTTTTTTTAATGAGCTGAACACTAAGGTACTCTCAGAAGCCAGAATCTGACCCAATTAGGGCAAACTCTGACCTTCTTCTCTAGCACTGACCATACGTTTGGAGCAAGAAACATAGACAGAAACCACCCCTGTCCAAGAAATTGCCATGCTCTGGGACATACACAAACAAAACTGTTAGGCAAGCCAAAGCAAAGCATAAACAGAACTACTGTAGGCTGCTTTGTCTCATAAAAGGTAAACTTCAGTTCAAATAGCTTCTCTAAGAATCAGTATTTTACATTCAAGTATCCTTAATTCCAAACAGAGGTTATCAAATGAAAAGAGGTGGCAATAAGGTAGGACACATCCTAGGAGAGTATGAAAAAAAGATGCTCTAAAAATACTAGCTTTTGCTCCTGAGTGTAGAAGGACTGAAAGTACCTTTTAGCTATAAAGGAAACCTCCAACAACACAGTATTTTTCAAAGTAGTTCTGGTATATGCTTGTGTTGCCTATTAACTGATTAAATATTGCCATGGCACTTTTTATGAATGAGCTGTATCCCATTTCTTCATGCAGTGCCTATATTGTTTTTTCTGTTCTGCTGCATAAGGTGCAAACTCCTGCGATGAGGAGCACATCTCATGGTATCACATATCCTGAGAACTATATACTTTATCAGAGAGTGGGAGTTTTAGTTCTTTTATCATGCAGCCAGAGGCAAAGTTTCATCTGCAAAGTTATGCTTACTGTCAGTAGAGTGAGGCTACTTGAGCTGACATCCCAACTCCACTTCCCAGCTGATAATCTGAATGGTTTTGTTGTTCAAAGGCCACTTGATTAATATGATTAGAGAGTAACTGTCACAGAGTTTTACTTGTAGTTGCACTACCAAGATTTTAGATCTTTTTGGACCTAAGACTTTTTTTTCTTTCTTTGAAGCATTTTTCTGTGAACCCATTTGTAGACAGAAACCTGTTTGCTAACAAAATCATAGAATGGTTGGAAGGGACATTAAAGACCATCTAGTTCCAACTCCCCTGCCAAAGGCAGGGACACCTTCTGCTCTGGTTGCCCAGAGACCCGTCCAACCTGGCCTTGAACACTTCCAGGGATGGGATTCACAGCCCCTCAGGACAACCTGTTCCAGTGCTTCACCATCTATACATTTCTTCCATATATCTAACCTAAATTTCTCCTCTTTCAATGTGTACCTGTTAGTCCTTGTCCTGTCACTACAGTTCTTGATGAAAAGTCCCTCTCCAGCTTCCCTGTAGCCCTCTTCAGATACTGGAAGGCTGTTGTGAGGTCTCCATGCAACCTTCTCTTCCCTGGGTTGAACAGTTCCAAATTTGTTCCACTGCCTTCACACGGGAGGTGCTGCAGTCCCCTCACCAACTTTGTAGCCCTTCTCTGGACTCGCCCCAACAAAAAGCTGTGGTGAGGCTCTGGTCAGAGCACCTGGGCAACAGCAGGACACCAAGAGAAAAATCCTGCTTGTGCTCTGCTCTCCCCTCTCTGGCCTTCAGCAAACACCCAGCTGCTGCTTCTTGTCACAGACATGAAGATTTATATCTCCGCTGCTCCTTTTGTAAAAAGGAGTCGCCTGTGCACTGCACTGTATTTCAGACATCAAAGCGAACATTCCGAGTCTCCGTTATGCCAACAGCTACGTCAGCTTTAGGGTAAGTGCTGGCAACCTCAGCACCATACAAGCAGAGATGACGACTCTGGCACCCAGCCTGGCCTGCACAGCAGTTATTTCTGTACACATGAAACCACTTGCAACAGCAATATAAACTCACAGTTGCTCGTATCTGCACATCAGCTCATGCTGTTCAGCATCCCTCCTTTTTGTAACATGAAGTTAACAATTTTCCTGCATTATTACGTGGCAAGTATGTTTATCCATGGAATTTACCAGTCACTCTCCTGTCTTAATTGAAATATTTTTGTCTACGCAGCTGGTAATCCATTTATTCAGGTAGGATTTAAGTTAAAATAATGACTGAGTTCAGCACAGCTTTCTGAAACCCTTAATACATTGCTGTACCAAGGCCTGTGGGTCACAACACAAATTAGAGTATGTAAAACTGACAGCTTCCCTGAAGACGTCAGGAAGGCAACCTTTGTCGGGAATAAATTGCTGGGATGTAGGATGTCTTCTTTTTACTTGTTTCCAAACATGTATTCCTCTGTAGTGGGAAAATCTACCTCACATTAATAAAAGGCTCTTTAATGAACCACTCAACTATGGCATTTTTAGTTGTCCACTTGATGAATTATTCTATAACTTTGGAAACTGTTTGTAGAGTGGAGTTGCTGAGATATACTCATACCCTCTCCATGCTCTTTATGCCTTAGCCAGGACATTTCTCATCAAGCAGTCAAAAAACATGGGGTCCAGGGAAGTGAAATGCATGACAAGGAAACACAGAAAATCTTACAAAGGAGATCAGAAAAAAATTCCAAAGCCTTGTTATTACAGATAACTGGGGGCAGGACCTGTTGATTTATGCATCTCTTTAAGATGCTATGACTCCCACTTACCAGAATTTTGTTCATGTTTTCATCAGGTAGAAGCTGAGTTTGTAAAAAACACTATTTCCTGCAAACTTTGCCTATTATTTATCCTTAAACTAGTACTACCAGAGAGGAAACTGGAGCAGGAGCAGTGAGTCTGAAAGCAAGAAGGACTATATAAAGATGATCTTTTGAGGGGAAAGTGATCTCACAGCTTTATAAATTGCAAAGTTATTTTCCATCATAAAGAACTTATTTAGGCAGACCTAAGAGGATTGGGGGATCAATAGAGAAATGCATCCAGAAGTATTATGCAGCTTGGTAAAAAATATTAACTCTTTGTTAACCCCACCATGCAACATTCACATTGATCTCAAGCAAATCTACTCATGTGAATAAAATACAGTAAGCATGGGGCATTTACTAAGTAGGAAATAACATTCATCTGACCACACTGAACAAAACAGACATTGAATCAAAAGGCTCTTTCTGAAGAAAAGGGAAATTGCTAAAAGAGAACAGCAACAAGAAAAAACACAGAGCTGAACAGAGGTGTAATCCTAACATCAAACACACGAATGACAGCAGGATTATTTTCTACTCATTACTGGCCAATGTGCCATAACAAAAGTTTTGAAATGTTCACATATTTATCTTCCTTCTGTTTGTCTTTTTCTGACATCTGTTCAGCTAAGGGCTGGAAGTATGGTAAAACTCCGGAGTTTTGAAAAGCCTCATAAACTAAAATGGAAATGAACTTAGAATGTAAGCCACTGTCTTTCCCCTGAGACAGTGCTGTCCAAGAACAAGTACAGTTCCTTTCCTGCCCCCGGCCTGTCCTACCAGAAGGCTGCCAGAAGCATCGATGTCATGTAGACTTCATGCGAGAAAGATGGGAAAGCCCAGTGTGCCCCAGGATCCTCGATCAAGGTTGTTTTGAATGCTAAGCAGTGTAATTACTACAAGAAACTGGAGATTCTGTCACTTTTACTCCACAAAACAAGGACAATACCACACTATATGCAGAATTATTCCTGAAGAATTCAGGAACAATAATGCTATATGTTTGCTTGCTTTACCATCCTCAGTGTTTAAGAGACTGGAGATGTCAAACTTCAGGCGGCCTGTAAAGCTGCAGCTTTGCCCTCAGTGTGTGCAGGACCTATGGGTATAGCATTTGACTTCTCAGTACACACTTGTGCACCCAAATCCATGTGAAGACAAATACAGCAGAAACCTTGACAACTGCTCAAGGACCAAGGAACAACTTGGGTGCCACGACCATACTTGGAGACTCCCCAGCACCTGTAGAGAGATTGGTTCCATCAAGGATCTTCATCTGCAGCTGGTTCTTAACATGAATAAACTGCTCTGGATTTATTTTCCTTTGAGGGCTACTGTACAGGCCAAACAGGCAGATTTCCACAGGGACAAATAAGAGAAGTACTACTCATGCAAAGGTCATGTGTTCTACTGAAGTTTACATCCTTGTTCCAGTGTAAAAGAACACTAAAGCACACCAAAGAAAATAACCCAAGGTTTTCTTTAAATGTGAAGAAACCCAACTTATTTTTATGCCAGTCTTGTTCTCAGTCTTACTGAATCACTTTTGCTGAAATATTCAAAAAATATTCAGGCTGAGGAAAACCACTGGCTAGAAAAATTTCAGTTCAGACACTAAAGGTTTTACAAATACTCTGAAACTATAAGGTGCTATAATGGGAACTGCTGGGCAACTTTCCTAATTGGTGGTGCTACCAATCTATTACATAGTCAGGAATTTACATATTTTATTTATCACGGACTACACTCTCAACTGCCCTCCACTGAGCTAAAAACAGGCAGTAAAACAAAACCAGGAGGGAAGCAGAGAGCAGGCAGAGCTGCCAGCTGAACCTGGACAAGCCCAGTAAAACTGCTTTGTGGCCAGTCTGGGCAGTGAGAGACTCCAAAGGACAGTATCTTGTGTCTGCCATGGCATTACAAAGCTATACCAGACGCATGCACACGCACATGGCCCTGATAAAGAAAAGGCTTTCACAACATGAAGAGTCTGTACCTCTCCCAAGGTCATGTGCCTGAAACCCACAGCCAGTCAGACTGACGCTTGAACATGAGTGGAGCCGTACAGGCTGCTGAGATAAAATTATCACAGTCCCATTTCAGCAGATTGAAAAGAAACCTGAGATGCATGTTCAGATTAGCTGCAAGAAACAGGATCCCTGGACAAGCAACAGGCAATCCTATCAGCATGTTGTAAGGAAAACTCGAGCAGGTTTCACACAAACCAACCTCTGGAGAAAGAGGAACAAAACAGTTCCTTCTTCTGAGGCAGTAAACCAGGGTTTCCAGAGCCATGTGATGACTGTGGTCAGGACTGTACCTCAGATCTATCTGTGTGACTACAAAGACCACTTGGCTCCTTGAGAGTCTTGAAGTCTCCTAATTCACTGGACAGACCTAAAATGTTTCTGCAGTGACACATGTAGGGCTCCTAGGTCCCACCTAGGAGCTAATTTCGAATGTACTGGTGACAATTCTCAGGAATTTCAGTATCTCCAGGCTGGGAAGACTAGATTTAGGTTTGCGATAATCTATTTAATTTCCTGAGGTCATGAAGTTAAGCTGTAAAGTTCTTGCATCAGGTCAAGAGAACTCCTGACACACCAGAAACTCTACTTCATGATGAATTACAGTCAGATAAAGCTGTCATTTGAGAGATTATAACACCAATGTTCTACTCAGTAACCATACTTGTACAGGATGCTGCTTTTATGTCTGTAAGTGGGTTTTTGCACCTCTTACCTTCAGTAATGTGTGATCCTATCTTTGGAGTGCCTGTTACACTAATATGAAGTGACACTTCCTTACCAAGGGTTCAAATTTTAGTTGACCTTCCATTCTGCCCTGGACAGGTGAATGAATCGGACTGTCAATTTCATAATAACTAGTTGAATTTTACTTTTAATAAGATTTCCAGTGCAGATTATTTTTTGAGCCATTCTACCCATCAATTTTTGTATAAGGTCAAAAGAACCATTGTTCTGGATCATGCATATGACAGCATGAAACAAGGATAAATTACAAGTACAAGATTTTATAAATAGGAGACAGAAGATAAAGAATTCACCTTCAATAAACAGTTGAATTGTGAGTAGTAAGGTCTGGCAATGAAAATAGAACACGAGATACCTAGTAAAGAGAGTAATGTGTGACTGCCATGTAGACTTTCCATGGCCTTCAGAGTTAGAGTTGCTCAGCATCTCTGAAAAAAAGACACAAAGGGTAATATTGCATTTAAAGCTATGGAAAGTTTATGTATGTAATGCACTGTCTCCTACCACCAATACTTCTGCAGCATAAACAGGGTTATTTACGAGTGAAAAAGGAATGAATGCATTTATGAATGAACGGATGTGCTTTCTAAAAAGCCATTAGGGCAGAGGGCAGAAGCTGTCAGAAGAAGGGGGGGTTCTTTTCCTAACACTCAGACAGTCTGATTTCTTTCAGGATTTGATCCCGTGAGGAAAACTAAACCACAAAGCCATCTTGGAACACCTTCATTTTAGTCTTTGTCAAAGACATCTCCTCTCCCTGCCCCACAACCATACCATCCAGTTTGTTTAAGAATGCAGCTGGCCAGGTGAAAACAAGAGGGAATGCCTTTCTTTCATCACTCCTCAAGCAGAGGGTCTGTGAATGGCACATACCTGCTGCACTTTGGCCTACAGAGGGGTCATGAAAACGGGAGAATCACTACAGAATGATCTGAAAGCACAGAGCATGAGCCACGTGTGGTACTCACCACAATGGGGGTGAGGATGGCATCACAGCCAAAAGAAACTTGGTTTAAATTGTAAAGCTCTCACGGTATCATCCCACTGATGTGACAGTTTTAGCCAAGTTTCACTAGACAAACTCATTTAAATAAGCTTGTCATTTTAAGTACTGCTACAAGAATCACAACTGCTGCATTTTCCAGCATGACAAGTAGAACAGATTTAGGCTGGAACCAACTTACTTGTTGCAGTTTTCTTTCCAGAAAAATGGCAGTTTCTTTTGCCCAAACTTCTGCACTTAAAAAAGAAGACAATTTAAAAGTGTTTAATCTGCTCCCTCCTGCTGCTTTTGCCACTTCCTGCAATGTTTGGAAAGTCCTGCTCTTTATTTAAAAGCTGAGTTATCAGATGTGGTGAATAATTCCTCAACACATCTATCTGATTTGTTGTCTGCATCAACATGAGAAATTAAATGACCCAAACTGTACCTTCATTCTACTGACGGAGTGCAAAGCTGCTTCAAAATAATTACAGTCTGCAACTGGTCCTTTCCCTTGCTCTGTCTCCCCTCCAAAGCAGGGGAGCAGAGGCAGAGATGCCCAGGAAAGAGTGCTCTGCATCTCAGCCCAGTGGTGACAGAATTCCTAATGATATTATTTCTGCTCCAAAATCTGGAGTCAGACCAGACCCTGTGCTGGAAAGGTCTCCCACTCTACTGGTTTCACCACAAAAGTGCACCATCCCAGGAATGTCTACATGGGCCATGATTGACAAACCACAATTTCTCTGCTTCCTCCCTGAGCTGTGCAGGTACAAGGCAGCTCTGAGCTGGTTTCAGCTTCAGCAGTTGCTAAAATGCTGTGCATCACCACTGGGCACAGTGTGGTGCTAAGTGAGCTCTGCAGCTCGCGACTGGCATTGGAGCACATCCCACCAGCCTGGGGAAGGGACAGAGGGGAGCTCATGTTGCTGTCTGCTGACACGTGTCCTATGTCTGGATGGGGAGTAGGGACACTACACCTTCACACAGACAATTCAAAGCAAGATTTCTTGAGCCTCTCTCCCTTCCCTTCCCTTCCCTTCCCTTCCCTTCCCTTCCCTTCCCTTCCCTTCCCTTCCCCTCCCTTCCCCTCCCTTCCCCTCCCTTCCCCTTCCCCCTCCTCTTCCTTTTCCTTCCTATTCCCTTTCCCTTCTTTTCCTTTTCCTTTTCCTTTTCCTTTTCCTTTTCCTTTTCCTTTTCCTTTTCCTTTCCTGTTACTTATAAGTGTGTATGTCTAAAGCCAAGCCCAGGATAAAGTCTTGTGAAGAAATGACAGCTCAGCTAGATTTATCAGACTTCCGTTCATTTGAGAGATCTGCTGAAAACAACCACAGATCCTGACTGTGAAAGCATCTCAGCAGACAAAGTTTTTGATCATGAGGAGTTCTGTAGAAATAAAGAAGCACCAAGCACACTGGGGACTTCTCTTAAGGACAAAAGTTTGTTGAATTTATCTGTACACATATATATATACGTATGTGTATATACACATGCATACATATATACTCATAGTCTAAAGCTACCTTAACCTGGAGTCACCCAAACTACAATATTTGAGATTTTGCTTTTCAAATCTGTGACAAGAATGTGAGGACGGAAACTTAAAAAAGTTTCAAAAGCCCACAAACATCCTCAGTGAACAGGCTTTTCACTTCCTCACATCCAGAGCATTAAAAAGTATAACTGACTCCTTATAAATGATTAATGTCTTGTATTGCATGTAAGTGCTCTCCTGTTTCTAGGAATATCTTGTTGGGTAATATTCACATTTGTGATTCATTGCATGTTCTTTTATAATTGCAGTGGAACAATGGTTTCTGGGTAAGTGATTTTAAAAAGTTTGTTGGGTGCTACAGGAGATCAAAGTACAATAAAACTTACATGGAAGCAAAAGTCGTGCATGCATAACAGCACCAGCTTTAACAAAGGACTGAACAAACACATGTAATTCTAAACAGGATGGACTGAATTTTTCATCCTGTCAATTCATAGTGGAAGGATCCATTCAGATGAAAAGGCTGAGCAGATAAGCCTGCACGTATCACCACAACCATTTGCTTCAAAAACATACAGACACAAGCCTGGGTTCCCATGGGCACGGAAACTCTCACTGCAAGATGCCAAGACAGACCTTTACATGCAGAGTTTGGGATCCTCTAAACAGAATAAATGCACATGTAAAAGCAGCCTCAGCAAATAGTAATGAGTAAACCAGACAGTCATTATTTCAGTGAGCAGAGGGGTGGCCAGAGCAGCTGGGATGGCCTCAAGTTCGTATCCCAGCACTATCAAGAAGCAGAAAACAACTGCCAAATATGTCAGACATGACACTTCAAGATCTAGTCACCTGTTGTTTTGTTTCAGTGAGGGAAGACATTGAGGCATTTGCTGGAAATGAAATTTTTCTTTGCTCTCAGAAATAAAAGGAAATATTTTCTGTAAGCATGGAGTAAGTAGAGCATTGAACAACTCTTGATAGCAGATCACTCCTAAATTCAAGCAAAATTCCTCACAGCTTCTCCAGAACTTCTACTACTTCCAATACAACCGGGGTGGGGAACTCCTGAATCTCACTTATCAGTCCCAAAAAATAGGAAAAAAAAAAAAAAGGGTTTTCAGCTTAGCCATCTCCATTTGGAACCAAAATGCTCAGCTGCCAGGCTCTGGCATTTTTGAGAGTAAAAGTAAATTGCAAGTACAGTAATCAGCCAGTGAGCAACAGTCTTGGTGGAATTAGTCACTCATCCAGACTCAACACAGAACACACAGGTTAGCTTAATGCTTCCCAAATATCAAATAAAAACAAAATATGAAGAGACATCCTAATTCTGACTTAAACAGTGGAGAAAAAGAGCACAGAACAAAATGTGTCAAAAGTAAGGGGCCTTTTTTCCAGAAAATGATACACTGAGATGTTATAAATTTGTTCAGAATAAAAAGAATGCAGCAGATAATATATTTTACCTATATAATGTTTGGTTTTGAGCAATTGTACTGAAATGCAATGTTTTGAATGCAATATCCAAGTATCACAATAATCCATTAATACAGAGCTATGTGGCTATTATTTTGTCAAAATAAACTACAGAATGGAGAAATCTTAGAGGCTTAAATTGCTCTGGGATTTCTGGATAGCCTCTTTGCAGAAATACTAACCTAAAATGTAATGTGAAAAAAGCAGCAACTAAGGACATTCAGACTCAGTGTCTTTCTTCATTCCCAGGTGAACAGAAAGCTCCATGACTTGAGTCCAAATATTTTGAAAGCATCAGTACAAAGGAGTGACAGGTATTAAAGACATCACCTACCTTCCATGATTACATGAACTGTATCAGATTGAAGAAACAAAACTTTTTTTTCCCCTAGCTATGGTAGTTATTTTCATTCCCCTCAACAGCAATCTAGTCTTCTATGGAATGCAGTGGCATTTTAAAACCTGAAGTGTGAAGGTCATGAACTGAATTAACACAAAGGGTAAAAAATAATTCAAAAAATGCAGTGCCAATATTTATACAGCAGTTTAACAGGCCATAATCATTATGAAGTCTGTGAAATTGTTTGTGTATATGAAGGGCTTCAGGGGGATGAAAACTGTAGTAAAATTTGATGTGCCTTGTAATCCCTGGATGAACTGCAAGGCCCTGCTGGCAGGAACAGCTCCTGCACTGGGAAACACTGTTCTGTCACTGGGAGAGAGATGTAGGTGAGACTGCCCAGCCATGTCTGGGCTATGGATGCCAGGAGCCTGGCAGGCCTGTGTGTGCGCCAAGCTGCCATCCTGGGACAGAACCAGGTAGGACCACCCCTACAGCCTGCCCTTGCACTGCACTGAGGGAAATCCAGGAATACCAACAAAACCAGAGAAGTGGTGCATTCAACAGGCTCCTTGGTGTGGACAGTGGAAGGAGCAGGAAATGTGCAGAATGTGCTGCCGGCACCAGGCGGGGATGTGTGCGGCCGGTTCTCAGCACGCTGTGGGATGGCAGGGAAAGGCTGGCATGCTGCTGTGTTTCTGCCTGTCCTCTCGGGTGGCAGCTCTCACCCAGCCCCAGTGCAGCCAGCAGCATCACTCTCTCCCCGTGTCTGCATGCTCTGTGAGTCAGTGTCACCCGCACTTTCATGCTCTACTGTTATACAGTACAAACAGGGAAAGTTTTCTGCTGAGGCAACAGTCAGTACAAAGCTACCAGAAAGACCCCAAGCAAAAGCCACCCAGAACAATAGAAGAGAATTCAGGGTGCACAAAACAAGTCTACACTGTTAACAGTGCTGTGTGAGTAACTTAGGAGCCTTTTTCTATCTCTACCCTTTGTGCTTTAGTACCAAAAGGTATTAGGAAGCATTCAAAACACCTTAGCTTGACTCTAAGGCTAAAAATCTTAACAGAAATTGCATATGGAATTCCTTTTCTTTTGTAAGCTTCACAAACACATGATTTGAAATCCCCAGTGCTCTTCCATCAATGTGGAGGTGACTAAATGTAGCAAAGAGCAAAGGTATTACAGGGCAGATTCTTCTCTGTTTTTCATTTCATTGTTCAGCTGCTCATATCTGTACCATGAGTTCAAAGCTTGAACACAAACTGTCTGACAAAAACCCCGCACTGTGTACCAAAGAGCACCCCAGCCACATTTTCCAAAGCATATTTTTTATCTCCAAGAAGAATGTTTTCAGACATAAATCGTATTTCTCCAAGCCACTGTCAGTCCCCAGGCAGTCCCCACAAAGACAGATAACACCACACCCTACCCGCAGAAATGATGCTCCTCCGATCGCTTGCTCTGTTCCCTGCTCCGTCTGCCTCAGAGTGCCCAGATCAGATCCTGCCCCGGAGAAAAAGCAGAGTCAAAGGCTTGTGATACTCAGAGCCGAGTCCTGGAGCCAGGCTGCAGGAGGATCAAGGAGTACTGGGCTGAAGCAGCATGGATGGGAGACGTATCAAAGTATACTATTGCTCAATCATCACGCATAGGTAATTGAGAGCATCTCGGTTTGAAACTGCTGGTCACCATCTGGTGATAAAGTATGGAGATGCCAAATGAGTTAACGCAAGTTTGTGCATACCAGCATATTTTAGTTACACTCCGTAATGAAACCCATCATCACCTTCATTCATACTGTGGTGTCTGTCCCAGAGCTGCAGTTTCATACAATTTGTGTTAACTTTTTCTCTCCTTAGCTTCAATTACAAGCCAATTTCATCTTTCCATCACATACAAATAAACATAACCTTCCAATTCAAGACACTTCTAATATGAAAGGAAGTTAAGTGAAAAAAGAGAGCAGCTGAGACCTACAAAGTCATGACACTCCTAAGAACAGGCACAGAAGTCAGGCATTGGCATGAATTTCCTAAATGATGCAGAACTAAAGTGCTAAAGAAAAAGACAGGAGTCTGGCCCTTCCCCTGCCTCACAGCTCTTCAGTGTGAATTACAGAATCCTGGGACAGCAGCAAGATGAGGCCTAGCTGACTTTTAAAACAATGAGTAATTTCCTAACACGACAAGATGTTTTAAATATACATAACAGCTTTAAACACCCAAAGCACTCTCCTTTTAATTATTTTTGCTACATCTGAAATATTTGAGGAAAATGTAGATGATATCTCTAATTTGTTAATTACCAGCTGGCTCCTAACCGTGCATTATTAAGCTACTATGGCAGTGACTAATGCCTCTGACAATACTAAATTACCAACAACACCTTGTGGAGGAATGTGACCTGAGCAGCCCAGAAAGGACTACCCGCAGGTGTTTGTTTTCAGATAAAGATGGTTTATTAACTCAGGCATACGACAGCAAACCACAAGTAAGTTAAGTACCACAATAACAGCCAAGTCTAGAGGAGGAGGGCAGCACCCCAAACCCCACATGCTGCCTACCCCACGAGCACTGCCATGCCCCATGGCTGGAGTAACCCAGACACCAGCATATCACTCCCTGCTCAGGGCACAGATGAGGAGGAGAAGGAGCACACAGGATTTTTCTCTGGAAGTGCTTTAGCTGCAGTTGTGGTTCCCCACTCGGTAGTTTGGGCAGGGGTGCTGGATGTGCAGAGATGTACCCTGCACCCACGTTCAGGACTCCTCCACTTCCAGCCCAGCAGTCCCAAAGGCTTTGAAACAGGAAAAATAAAGACAAACGAAATGTCATTGCCCACAGAAGGTCCCTCTGCACAGCTGCAGCCCAAGCACTGCCCTTTTCCTCTCACCTTTGAATACGAGTATTTCCCCCACCCCCCCTTTTTTTTTCCTCTCTCTAAGCACTTTCTGCCAAATTGATTAAACTAATAACATTATAGCTTGGACAGGAACTACACATCTTAGTCATAAGTGTGTGAAATAACATTACTCTCCTTTCCAAATCCTCCTGGAGTGGTTAGAAAATCCAGTCTTCTCTTGTGCGTTTGCATTATAAAACTGCTGAACAAACCTATGCTGCTGTAATGGGAAGGGACACATTTTCTTCCCTAGTCTAAGTAGGTCAAGGAAAACATGATGTTGTGAGAATGAAACTGTTTTCCTCCATCTTCTTTCCCTTAATGGCAGTTTCAAATCATTCCAATTTAATTATGCTTCTAGTGTTAGCATAACACTGTAAGGTTATTAACAACTGATGTATTGGCAGTCCTAAAGTCTGGGGTTTGTACTTTCTTGTGGGCTTATTTTAGCCTTAGGTAGACACATGTAATTCCTACACATGGCACATCGTGGCACAGTTAAGAAAAGCCTGCAAAGAAATCTGGATGTGAAATGCAACGCATTATGAGGCACAAAAAATTAACTCTCAGCTCTGAGATTGACACTGAGCTCCTACATCAATGTGATCTCCTTTTTAGGATGACATTCTGACTATCACCTCCTCTCAATCTGTGACCAGTGAACGTGCTCTGAATCAGCACTGGCATAAACAAAGCCAGAATATTTCCAATGGAATTACTCCAATTCATAGAACCTGGAGATTTCTCTGTGTGCATTTCATCAGGAGGGATTATCCAGTACCTGGAGAAACATTCAGCTATAGTTGTCTGAACACTAAATGCAAACTAAAGACCACTGGCAATAAAAACACATTTCAGGGGAGAACACCCCTCTCCTCAATGAGAAAAAGGGAAGAAACTACACTAAAGAGAATACAGACTGCCTAAAGTATTATCAAATGAAATGTTAAACAAAAGCAAAAAACTGAAGGTTGCTTTTCTCCTGTTTACTTCAGAACAGATGGTGTAAATTAGTTTTGTTCATGTTATCTGAAAAAAAGAAAAAAAATTAATTCACCTCATGTAATGCCTGTTGCAAGCTCTCCCTCACCCACTCAAGAACTCCAAAGGCCCCCTTCTGCAACCAAATGTTTGTCATAGCAAAGGTTACACGCTCTTACAACCCACTCCTTGTATCCTTGTCCTGAAAACAATAGGCCTGCCTAGGACAGTAAAGCTGAGCACATACAAGTGGACATCACTCTGTCCTCAGTGTGAAATTTTTACCCTATGAAACCCCATGACTTCAAAGGAAACTCGGATTTCATCCGAAGAATCCAATTACATATTTCAGATTCAGGATGGACTGTCAAGTGCCAGCTGACAAAGTGATGTCCCCAAGTATTTCAGGACAATGATATTTGAGATGAAATGCAAAGCCAGCTGTTTATGCCTTATCTAAGGAACATTTCAAAATGAGGAAATTATATGATGATTAAGTGCCTCCTCCACCTCAGCAAAACACATTCCACTCTGCAGAGATCTTTGCAACCAGAATTCAGAAAGAATGTCTGTCATTAAAATAATTCCATGAGCAGTATTATCACCAGTATCGTCAAATCATAGGGATGGTAGGAAAGATATGTAATCCACCTCCCACCGTGAGACAGAGTCAGATACATTTTGTTCATGTTTATTACAGTCATTCCTAACACTTACAGTGATGGAGACTCCACAAGATCCACTGGCAGGGTATTTTGTGGATAAAACTTTCATGGGGTTTACCTCCACCTCCTTGTTTCATTTTAGATCCATTTCTCTCTGTCCATGGCACAGAAAAGAGATTACTGGCCCAGTCTTTGCAACAGCCTGTACTGTGCTGTCTGTGCTTGAAAACCTGCCTTTTCTCCTACTCACTCCTCCACAGGCTGCTCTTCTTTAGGCACAGAAAACCTAACTCTTTCAGGGTTTCCCCCCTGCGGTATGTCTGGTGGAACTCTGATCAGTTTCCTGCCCTCTTCTCCACATCCAAAGCAGTCAGCATTTTCTTCAAGAGCAGTGCTCCAAAATGAACACAGAACTCCAGCTGAGAGCTCACCAATGGGGATTGTTCCCTGCAGGCTGTGGTCCCACATGCAGCCCAATATTGTGCTTTCCTTTCTCCCCTTTCTATTGTGCACAGCTCAACATCACCAATTCATGTTCAGCTGGAGCTCCACAGTAACCTCTATCCTTTCCTGAAGAGCTGGTGACCCACTGGCTGCTCCCCAGTACTGCAGGCAGTACTGGTGTCAAAAGTTACAAGGATAGAGCTCAGTGAACCTTCTGGAACTACACGCCACCACGGCAGCCTCTGTGCAATCAAGAAGACAAAAGTACCCTTTGCAATGCTGCTTCACAGAAGGCACCAAGTTGTGTGTAGTTTTTCACCAGCACACAGTGCAAAACACTGGAAATCCATCAAGGACTGGGCCAGTAGTTGTATAAATTTCCCCACTTTTTATCAGCTCTATCCACCAGGAGCAGAGTGGAAAAGCAGGTAGGACTATTTCTTCCAAGGCTGAAGTACCCAATTTTATGTCCTTGCTCTGTCAGTAATAGGCAGTCAAGCCCAAGCACTCACCTACAGTGGTGCATGACAGAAAAAGGACAGGACCAATGACCAATGACCTGTGAAACAGGTATGGACAGACCTGGCTCGGATGGGGTTGCTTTCTGGCAAAACTTGGTTTCTCGTGGACATAACACAATGGATGACTTATTTAGTACTTTACATGCACAGTTACAAAGCTCGGTGCTTTGTGCACAAGGAATTTATTTCCACTTTTGTAAAATGAGAGTGGCCTGAAAAATTATCAGCCTCTCTTCTTAGTTGATGCCTTTTTCACAGAGAGTACACCATTCCAACAAAAGTGGATATTAAAAAGTGCAACAGCAAAGATTAGGCCCATTCAGCCCAAGTTACCACCAAGTTGTGAGTAACTGCATGACACTCAGCCACCACCCAGTCCCCCTTCCATGAAAATGTACTGTCCTGCAAGGAGTCCACATGAGCCTGGAGCTACTAAAAGACTTTTTCCGAAAGTCTTTAGTCTCTAAGACTTATAATTCTATTTAGGAATACATTACCAGATTTGATGTAGATGAAGAATTTATATTTGTTTGGATTCTCTTCAATCAAGCACTACCTTCTTTATTTATTTAACAGTATGATTTGTGAAATCATATTTACTATCACCTAGGGTCACATAATTGCTTTCTGCCATTATCATTTTAGCAACTTTCCTCTGTTTATCCCCACTTTCTACTGTACAACATTTTTTCAGTTGCTCTGCTAAATTTTATGGCTGACCTGAGACTTTATATATCAAATATTAGTGTGAGGCTGAATGTAGTGTTTACATATTTTCAGCAAGTTTCAAAGCTAAAGTTATAGAAAAGAAATAGTTTCACCTGTGCTAAAAGAAATCTTTAACTATTCTTTTGCTGAGAAGCCTTCATTCCTCCATTGTTTCACAGAGAAAAATTCTGCAGGCAGATACAACTGTTACTTTTCTGTTGCTATCACCAAACAGCCACTGAGTTTAACAGAAGTCACACTTCCATCCCCAAGGATGGCTCACAGAGAGCTTTAGAGCTTACGAGTGCAACTGATTGCTCTGGCAGATGAAGGTCTGCACCTTTGCTGATGACTTTTGCTATGAACTGACAGGGTTCTATGGGAGACATGCTCAGGGGGCTCATTGCAAGCCTCACACAACCTCTTCTATTTGAAAATGTGTCTCCTCCAGAAATTTCTTCCCTGAGACTCTCTAGGCAAGCAGAGGAGAAGGAGAAAGGACTGCTGCTGAATTACCACTTCTGAAAGTGCTGCCAGCCTGCCCCGCTTGCTGTGACTCTGTCTGATGGGTCATCCAACTCTACAGCTGGAATCAGGGGAAAGACAACTCAGAGCTTTGGACAAAGAGGCCTGGAAAGTGGCAGAAAAAGATGGGAAGCCAGGATGCAGAATAAATTGTAGGGGAAGTAACATGATATGACAGATAGCATTATCAGAAGTGGAGTCTTTAAGGAAGAAAAAACCATGGCTTGTTTACAGAAGAGCCTGGCAGAGAATGTAGCTTGACTCTCAGCTTTGTTAGGCTCTCCCTGCATTCCTGTACCAAGCAGCACAATACAATTCATAGCTGCATTAAGCTGATGTGATTTATTTTCCCTAATGAGACATGAAAACTGATCGAAATTTTAAGAACAAAAATAAAATCATAAAACACTTTGCATTTTGTTAGATCTGTTTGGAAATTTGTTCAGTCTGTTTGGAAGTAAGATTGTTGGTGTATATTCGAGGAAAAGTTAAGTATTTGCTATCATAAGAGCAATTAAAAATATACATCAAATACCAAGATAAAGGATTGGCCAGCTCTCCTAGACTAACTTTAATTTTTCAAGTAGGTGAGAAAGCTTTCAGTCATACAGGATAGTTAGGATTCCATGTTAAAAAAGTGACAAGATTTCAGAATTATCAACTCAGAAGTTAAAAACTTATTAAATCAATGTGTTGCCTTTGTAATTTAACTTTTTTTTTTTAGATGTAAAGGTAATCATTCTAAAGTCATTTTATAGGAAAAAAAAGAATTATCTAAAAGCAGGGAATGGATTGTATTTTCGTATCACACAAATGATACAGTAAGTCACTTAATCCAATATAAATGAGATTTTAATTAGAAAGAAACAGGGGGACAAAACTTGTGGTAGGCAAATAATCATTGCTTTATAAATCTGGAAAGAATCAAAGTGTTCCCTGATCTTCTTCCAAGGACAATGTTGCATTAAGAATGAACACGCACTGAAAAGGTAGCAATTACTAGAAAGCGCATATTTCCATTACAAGAGGTATTTTTAAAATGGAGTAGGAAAGCCCAAGATTACTAATTCTATCTGCAGCTGTTACTTGGTAAAGAGTACTCAAGGACAACTTCACTCCAAGCATGTTCCTCTGTGCTTTGCTTTTGCTTACTTTCATAGTCTTTAAAAAAACTAGTCACAAGTTGTCATCAAATTGCTTTGAAAGTCTACTTGCTGACAGACTTTTCTGTCTCTGCTTCATTTTTCTCTCTTTTATTTTAGGTTCCACTTAGTGCAAATTTTCTCACAAATTTACAAAGAGGTATTTCATACTGGACCAGTCTTATCATTACCATAGGCATAAAAGAAAATAAGAATGCAGCATGTAGGTACTACTGTTCATCTCTTGATCCTGGAGCTCTTCACAGAACCAGGCAAGTATCACCATCACTGCTCTCAGAATGGGATACACCAAACCCTCTCCCTCCATGGCTTGACAAAGATCACAGGCACAGAAGCTGACTTGTTCCCTTCACTGCCCCAGGAAAGGTTATGTTCAGCAAACAACTATCACCATGCCAGCAAATGAATTAATAAAGAAAGATTCATGATTTCCATTGCTTTCCTATCTCTTTATTACTCAGAGTACAATCCCCAAATCAACTGTTATAGCAAGAGGCCACATAATTGGTTCACACACAGGAAAGAGACAGTAAAACTCAGTTTCCCGTAACATCCCCTGCCAGGGAGGATGGTTTTTCAAGACTGTTAGGTGTTAGGCATTCTTTCAACTACCACAGCTGCAATTAGATGCATTTTTAAGCATCCCATTAGTGGGAAGTATGGCTGTGTTTCCAGGTAAAGTCACTGCATACCATAATAATTAGCCAGGAAGTTCTTTATTCCCTGATACACCAAGAGCCGGAATGAACAGTAAGTGCAGGAGATCCGACATTGCTCGGACAGGCAATTTCCTTGGATTCCCACTCGTGGGCTCAGAGGTGATAATATGGCTGCACAGGACATAATAATTGCATTAGTTTGGGGGTTGGGTGGGTTTGTGTTTTTTTTACAGAATTACAAAATTACAGAATTGGGGCTTTCTACAGTGTGGTGCACCATACAGACTGTCATACTCTGCCAAAACAAATCACTGGGAGAAGAATCAGGAAAGGAAGATAAAGGAAATTGTATATTGTATACTATAAGCTGCTACTTTGGAGCTCAGAAAAACCCCAGCACATTGTCAGGGTACCTTGGGGAAACAGTCCTGAAACTCCTTACCAACCAGTTCCTGATGACACTTCCATTTTCTTATTTATGGCAAAATGACCACTGCAAAAGCTTGAAGACAAGGTTAGAAGAAAGTTTTACAAAGACAAAAAAGATCATGGCAGAAGGAAAATGGGAACCATGTGCAGTAACTGTAAAATCTAGCAAGGAGGGATTTATAATAGCCATAACCATATCCTTTGCTGGATATGGTTTTAGCATGGTTTTCAAGACTGTTAGGTGTTAGGCATTCTTTCAACTACCACAGCTGCAATTAGATGCATTTTTAAGCATCCCATTAGTGGGAAGTATGGCTGTGTTTCCAGGTAAAGTCACTGCATACCATAATAATTAGCCAGGAAGTTCTTTATTCCCTGATACACCAGGAGCTGGAATGAACAGTAAGTGCAGGAGATCCGACATTGCTCAGACAGGCAATTTCCTTGGGTTCCCTTGGGTTTTTAGCATGGTTTGAAATGAAAAAAGTGTAGGATCTATTAAAGGGGGAAAACGCTGCATACCCATTTTCACCTGAGAAAGAAGGATGTTTTTGAACTCTCATGACAAAGTCATTTACAACTTAATGGTACAAAAAGGGAGGGACATGACCAGCCTCTTTGAGAAGCAGACATACTACTGCCATGACAAAGCAGTGCTCCTCCATAAGAGACACCAAACAGCTCCTCAGAGCAGGAAAGCACGGCATATGCTAGTGATGCTACTGTACCAGCATCAGAGTAGCACCTCAACCACTCACACAGTTCCTGAAAGCAGGAGGCACCAGCTTCACCAATGTTCTGACCCCTGCTGGATCCTCCTGAAGATCAGCACCTTCACAATCTCTCCTCTCTGCAGCAGCAAGAGGCAAGGACAGGGGACAGGCTCCCTCCCACCACCCCATCCCCTCTGTCTCAGGAGCACTTCTCCATCTCCCCCTGTATGGGATTATTGGAGGTCCTGGGAAATGCGAGGATGGGAAGGGAAAGCTGCAGTGAGGAAAGAAGTCCAGAAGATCAAGAAGAGGGTGTCACCATCACTAGCAACACCTTGTTACACAAGCCTTTAAGAAAGTGATGTTTGCTCCTCTCTTCTTCCTCCCTCCCCACTTCCCAACAAATCCTAGTCACCGAAGGAGCACAAGGCTAGTGAGGGAGAATGGGGAGAGGAGGGTAAGGAGAGGAAGGAGGTTCCAGTCCCTGTGCCATGTTCTGATAAAGCTACCACAACCCTACCCAAAAACCTCAGTATCATGCTGCTGTGTAGTACATTATCACCGAGCACATGCAGTACCACACTCACCCTAAACAAGAAAAATTCACCCTAACAGCTGGCCAAGGATTTTCCACTTCAGTAAATATGCCAACATTATAATAATTTAGAATTTCTATCAAATACACCTACATTTTCTATGGGAAAATATCACTTTATTGAACGCTTTGCATTTATTGCTTGGAGAATTGGAAAATATAATTTCAGGTGGATTAGGTAGACCAGAACCCTTTTTAAAGTCAATCTAATACCACAATGTAGTTCTTTACCCTGGGAACATCCTGTTCCGAGGTCAGATGCTCATTCCCTTCCAGGAGCGAAGGTTTTTCACGCTGCTTCACTTCCCAGAATTCAAAGCATGTTTCTTTGTGACAAAGCTCTCCAGTGCCTCTTGGACATTTAATTATGGGAGAAGGGTCTCGGATAATAAAATGGGAACATCATGCTCCTGAACTATAACTTCTGAAAAGCAATACACTGTGGTAGGGAAATGCAATTAAATTTTGAACTGACTCAGGAATTTCCCATGGAACATTAATTCTATTTTCTGCTCACCTCTGAATGTCAGTCTATTTTTCTCTTTCAGTTTAGGAAGCTTATAAAAGGTGCAATGAACCCCTACTTCTAAATCTGTGGATTCTCCCTCCCTCCTTGGGGAGGCCATAGCCATGGGAAGAGTACATCTGCAAACAGAAGCCTATTGTGTTAAACCTTATCAGAGGTGATGCCTAGCCCGAGGAAATGCTACCTAGATACCCAACACAGAGAAATAATAAAGGTATTTTCACCTCCTTCCAACCCCGTCTGGTCTGCAGGGCCCTTGAGAGCTCACATGACTTGCCTGAAGCTGCACAGGACCCTGTGCAAGAGCCAGAAACTAACCACAACTTCACCAAGAGTCACTGCAAGTTTTATTCATCTTGACATATTTGTCTCAAAGGTCTTCCACTTCAATACCAAAACAAGTATTACAGTAATTCCTTAATGTAATATAAAAAAAATCCTTCATGTAAGCAACTGTTGGTCTGGAAATTTAGGACAAGACTGAGGCACTCATCTAGTCTGAGCTACTTAAAAGAACACCCAGCTATCACAAACTGTAAAAGAACTGGCTTGAATTTCATTTCTCATCCCTGCATCTGTTTTTTATTGCAGATTACCTTAAAGGTTATATATCTCTTTCTTCTCCATCCCCTACACTTAATCACACAGAAAACACTTCACAGCAGATTCACTTACTCAAACACACCCGAATATTTTGCAAAATTCAGGCAAGCTGACCAGTAGAGATGAACTCAATCAAATGCCAGAAAGATACCAAAACATACCAGACACATCATCTTTCCTTGAAACAGAGGAACCGTTTCTATTTTAGTTCACCCACTTTCACATATTTTGCACGACACAGACTGTAATTATATGCATCCCCTCAGCACTGATATCTATAACCAAAAATGTCAGGCGTTTCAGTTATCCGCAGACAGCACCTATTTCCTATGGTTATTATGGGCAGTGTGAACACGTCAGGAATTCTGAGTATGTTTGGGTGAACTGACACCAGATCCAAAGTTAGGAGCTCCCCTACTATGAGTGTAAAACACACATGACCAGAAAAAAATGGTAAAAACCACGCTGGCATTTAGACGATGCACACTCAAGCCCAGATTCAGACGAAACTCTCAGACTACAAGTTGTTGCTACATAACAAATATTATATCTGACTTCCAAATGAGTTGCTGTATTTTAAAATCCTTTTGGGTATAGGAACACCATAACTTCACCAGAAATGTTTCAGAAACTGCCTGAAAAAGACATTGATCAATGAGGCAATGTATCTGCCAGATACTGAAATTACTTCTGATAAGTTCTAGAAAGAATATGATAGCCTGAATTTCAGTTTTTTACTCACAAATTAATTATCTAAGTGAGGACTACCAGGGCGATGCACAGATTTTAAAATTTCTACTAGAAGGACTTTGATCAAAGAAAATGATAGCCAAAATGTTTGTTCTTTTTTCGGTTTTTTTTCCAAACAAAAAAATCGAACTCCCAGTAAAAGCATTATTTGGGAACAAACAAACAAGGTTAAATTTAATTAACCCTGTACTGTGATCAAATTCACCCATGAGGAAATAGTTCCTAAGTGAAACCATGGCCAAACAAGCAAGCAAACACTGACTACATCCTCTCTAACATGGAAAACAACTCGCTTTTCAACTTTGTAATAATAAGGAACATTTCAAACAGCATGTCCCACTAACGAAGAGCAGAGGTATATAACAAAAATCATCTGTTAGGAAAACAGCACTCCAAACGACAATGGCAAAATAAAGCCCAAGACTCCCCAGGTATCCCAAGAAAAGTAACCTTATGAGTTAACACTTCACTGAGGAATAAAGTTCAAATGCTCCGTGCGGGGAAAACGGGAGACTAAATTGCCCGGGGTAAGCATTACTTAAGTATCCACCGCATCCTGGAGGAACTGCCAGAGTACTCTGAAGGCAGCAGGAAAGCCCAGAGGAACCACCCTAACAAATGCATGCAGAGGCAAGCCTCCTACTTACCCTACTGTATGCACCATGATCTCCTGCCACCTTAGTAATTCCCAAGTATTCAGAAAGATGTTATTTTTTTAGGGAATAGTACAGCTGCTAGAGGAGACAGAGGCAAGCTGACAAGCAGAGCTTTGCAAGAAGCCAGGCAGAGAGGGATGAATTTAAACCTTGGCTCAAGATGCTGTGTATTCTGCGTCTATCTTTAACTTCTAAATGATTTGGTTTCACATTCCTCTGAAGTCCTGCTGGCAGATGCCTTCGTGGAGCTTTACCAATCGCAGGCATCCGGCCCCCTCTCCTCCTCCATCCCTCCCTCCTATCCTCCCAAGCTGCCACTCCACCCCCATCTGTCCCATCCCCACCTCTCCTCACTCACACACACACACACACACACACACACACACACACACACACACACACTCACACTCACACACACACACACACTCACACTCACACACACACACACAAACACACAGAGGGACTTGGCTGGCAGGATTTCACGGGCTTCCAGCCTCTGCTGCCCGCCCCCGCCTGAGGGAGCCGCCCGCCCGCCGCGCTGCCAGGCACCGGGGCCAGCGGCCCGGCCAGCAGCGCCACGCGGAGCCTTCGGAAATCGGGGCAGGCACCTGAAATCACAGCTTGTGCCCACTCGGGCAGGGTCCCTGAGCCCCAGCACCACCGACCGAGCCGCCGTCCATAGTGGGACCCCTGGGGCGCATCTTCCGCAGGGGATCCCGGGCACAAGGAGCTAGAAGGCCTGGGGGCAAGGAAGCAATTCACCCGCTGCTGGAGGAAGACTCCTATCTGGAAGCTTACAACTCCCTGCAAAGGGAGCTTTACGTAGGAAGGGCATTTTAACAAAAAACCAGGCCAAAACAAAACAACCCCCCTCCCAAAAAACACAACAACAACAAAAAACCCTCCAAACCAAACCAAAAAGCAACCATCCCAAAATAAAATATAAAATTAAAAAAAGTTTGTACCAGATCTTGACTAGAAAGCTTCTAAACTTCCACTCTTAGTCCGTGGCTCCTTACAGTAACAATGCATTGCAATGTTGTTTAGACTACAGATTAATGACAGCATTCTAGGTGACTGAAGTGGGGAAAAATCTCCTTCGTTGTAACTCAGAAAGTCAGAGTTCCTACCAGAGGTTGCTAGTGTTGACACAAACCCTTGGCTCTGAAGATCAGCCTTTTGAAGCAGCGGATTTTAATGCTCAAATGCATACTCAGTGGAATACTGCTTGCCATCAAGTCTGCCTTATCTCAGACATGGGCAGAAGCAGAACAAGCGCAAGACTTTATGTAAAATGTATGAATTACTGAACACTTTCAGTTGCAACAGGAAAATACCAATTGCCAGTCACACCAATTCAGACAGAATAACGTGGTAAATGTATCTGGTTTCTTAGAGTCTTCAGCCTTTGTCTGAGCTGCTGCCAACAGGGGATTGCAGGGATGCAGACAAGCAGCAAGGACAGTTTGGGGTGACAGGGCAAGGCCAAGCTGTGCCCAGAATCCTTTGGCTGAAAATCTGGTTTGAAAATGCCTTGCCAATGCCCGATTTCACAGGGCATTACACTTTTCAGAATGCCGGTGTTGAGGGATTGGACTGATACTGTCAGTAGTAAAAGCGATCAAGCAGCCTAATGAAGGAAACTGGTCAAACCTGGAAAGGCCTCAAGGAGGGGTAAAAAAATCAGCCAAAGGGCTGTATCATAATGCATTTTAAGAAAGTCTCCACATCTCCTGCCTGCTTGATAACATGCATAAAAATAAGTATGTTTGAGAACACATATAGCATATATGAGAACGTACTGAGAATATATATAGCATATATAGTCTGATGAAAAACATTAACTCCACAGTAATTTTTGTGGTCAGTCTGCACACACTGAAAGGCAAGAGCTCTTCTTAACCTGGACTGAGCTCAGGTTTGTGGGCCTGGAAGTGTTGCCAGCAACACAGAAACATTAAATAACAAATCAGTGGACAACTCCTGAAAAATTGAAATATTTATTTTGAATCACTAACATTTGTTACTATTAGCAAAGCCAGACCCCAGTATGTTCAATACCTGCCTTCCAGAGTGCGTTAAAAAATCCAGCTAAATGTGCTTCCTGCCAGATGAGGAAGAAATCACTTCACTGCTTTTTCTCAGGATTCCTGATACAACAGTTCTGGGCATGTGCCTGTTATTCAGGCTGAGAAGCTGCAGCGAACTGCAGGAAAGCTGCCTTGTCTGGCACTGCTTTCTGACAGAGCCACCTCTAACACTGCTGGTTTATAAATCCCTCAGAGCACAGAAAATCAGAGCCAGAGGATTCCCGTTCAAATGGTGCAACTTCATGTAACGCAGTACGTACATCAAGTAATTTTTTTTCGCAACTGTTTGTAAAGATGTCAGCCTTGAAGGGCAGATAATCACTAGAAGCAGAGACCAACTGTTAACATTAGGTTTTAAAAAGCACAGTGCTTAAGATGCTCAGAGAGACAAAAGAACAAAGAAAAGTCTTTGTGCCTTTGTGGCTGAAGACTCCTTTCTAATTAGGGCAACAAAGAAGAAAGAAAGAAGCACCCCATGGAAGAAGGTGAGATGGACAAATGTGATGATTCAGAAATGAAGTCATGAACAGGAAGGATTAGGACTGAGCTGTTTATAGGACTTCAAACTACCTCTAGAGAGTGCTTAAGTGTTAGGGAAAACAATGACAGGGAAATCCACGGAAGCACATCCACGCTTTTATCTAAGCTTGTGTGTTTCCCTGAGTAGATACAGAGGAAAGAGATTTGGCTTTGAATCTTCTAAAAGGCCACTGCTTGCTTCCCATGCCTCCTAAGAGGGTATTTAAAAACCTAAGAGTATGGGGAGGGGAAGAGCTTTGGAAAATGATGCTGGAAGTTACTGGGAAACCTTAGATGTCAACATGGACAACATGATCCCAATCCCATGAATGAGACAGTCCGAGGTCATATGTCCAAAAACTGTATCACATAAGCCAGAGGAGCAGACAGGTGTCCAGTTTCCTCAGAGGAAGAGCTATGCAGTAATACCAGGGTCTAATGCACAACACAAAGTGTAGAGCTGTGAGATTTACCACTGCTGTGACAGGGAATACTCCTCTCTCAGCAGGGTCTGTTGCTTATAACCATCATCAAGTGTAACAGATCAGGGACTTCTGTGGCATTAGATTTCATATATATAAAAACATATTAATAGTAAGTTCTTGTGGAGGAGTGGGGCTTGAGTTGGAGCTGGCATGGGAGCAGACAAGGGAGTGGCAGAGAGGGAACAGTAATTTGGTACCAGTGACAAGTGTACAGAGGTAACATGTTTGGAGCCATGTGACTTCTTATCCATTCCCAATTTAGCCAAGTGCCTAAGAGGCATGATCTGTCCCTTCATGTTTAGCTATTTATAATGTGCACAGAATTTGCTCTTTGTCTCCCCTTGTCTGTCAGTGTCTTCAATTCATTAGTCTTGGCAGTCTTAAGATTTGGGCTTACTGCGACAAGCAACATCTTCTACCCTACAGGCTCAATCCTTCTAAGTCTTACTCAAGAGTATTTCTTCCTCTTTGGAATGATCTTGTTAACCTCTGCAGAAATTTCAGCGCAGGTTTGTTCGAGAGTAAGAGCTCTGGAGTAGGGACTGTAATTGCACTGACAGGCACGCAGTTCCTGCCCGTCACAATGGATTCAACATTGTTTATTCAGTATTTCTCAACCTGCACACTCCTCATTGCCCCAGCTGACCTCCAGCCAAGCCTACTCAGCTACGTACTTACACCAACAGCCCTCTCCAAAATGGTCCAGCAGCTGGGGTTTGGCCAAGTGGGTTTGGCCAAGAAGTGCTGCTTCTCTCCTGCCTACCACTTTTTTTTTTCCTTAAAAAGGTGGGTGACAACTATTGCAGCAGGTGGGGACAGGGGGCTCTTGGTGGCAGCACCCAAGCACCCACTCCCTTGCTGCCCCCCCACCATGCAGCTTCCAACACAGCAGGATACATCTGCCCTGGGAGGAAACCCAGGGGATGGACATGGGCTCACCCAGGGCAAAAGACTGCCCTAGTCCCCCAGTGTGGAGTCTGACTGCTCTGGGCATAACACTCCCACCATTTCCATGGGGCTCACTGGGTAATGCCAGGAGGCTCAGTCACTGAGAATGTTCAGGTGGGTTAGCTCTGCTATTTGCAAAACAAACACAAATTGTTCGAACTCTTGATAAGCATTAATAAAGTCAATGGGGAATGCACTTAGTACATACTCTGCAACCAGTTTTGCAGCAACAGAAGATTTTTGGTGCTGGCTTTTTTGTTCTTGATTTCTGTGTTTCTGGGATTCAAGCCATAGGGAAAGAAGGGATATCATCCATGGTCACAAACTGAAGCTTCAGAAACAAATCAAATTTTCAGTTATTCCATTTTACTGAATAAAGCAAAAACCTATTATTTACTTTTGAACATGTCTTTCCTTTTGCTATGTCTTGTATTTATACTTTTGGTAGGAGTTTTTGGTATGAACTCATGGCTTAAACTTGTATTTATCATCATATATAAGCACGTCACATGTATAGGTGCCAGGATATAAAGACTTTGGCTTTTCGTACACAAGAACAAAGTTTTAACATTAATTATGAAGAGCTAAGCAACTTTTGAAAAACTTTGTGCCTTTGCCTTTACCAGATGCATTTTCAAACTCACTTGAAAAATACCTAAGGGGAGAACTAGAACAATTCTGGTTCCATTTATCTTTACACTAAATACAGGAAAAAGACTACTCTTTTTGTTAGGTGCCTGAATTGATCAACAAAATTAGGATTTGAGATATAATAAAATGAAGAGCAATTTTTAAAAAATGGAGTTTTGTAGGTAAATGGATAATTTTACCTGACTGAAAAATGTTTTTCTAAAAAGAAAAAAAAACCAAACCAGGTAAACCTAAGCCCACAAAGTGCTGAGGCTTGGAAAAGTCTTTCTGGAACTGGTAGGACTCCTGGATAAATAAAAAGGTCTGCTTTCAGACTTTCTAATATCATCTATTATTTGTGCTCTACCTGAAAACCCTGAACTTTCAAGGTTTGAAGTGACAGCTATAGTTCATTTAAGTCGCTTGGTGAGCAGTGCACCTAATGAAGATTGTCTTCCTCAGGATTTATGATCCTCTGCTATTTATTGCTTCCAACAAGAGTAATCCCTGTTTCCTTTAAACTCTCATGACCCTCCTGCCCCTCAGGAGAGCTGCCCACCTCAATTTCCAGCTTTATGAAGCCAACCTGCACTGCCACTTTCACAATTATCCTTTTAACTTCCCCAGGCCTCCATGATTGTTCTCCTGGATAACTGCCCTCAGTTATGGGTATTCCCAACTCCCTTCCACTTCCCCTTCTGTATTTTCTCCCTACCTGTGGAAAAAGCAGCAAGCAGGTTGTGCAGCTTGATTCAGAACTGTGTGTGCTCAGACTGAGCAGCCAGCACACATGGGAGCTGCTTTAGGAGGGGAATGTTGCATGTCCTGTTCTTTTTTGGGTTGATATCTTGGATTCCACTTCAGGAGAGTCAAGGAGAATCAGTACAGCTGAGATTTCTTCCTAGGTGTTTAATTTAGCAGAAGGTGTCTAGTAAGCTCAAAACTACTGGCTGTGGCCAGGAGTGTGAGACAAACAAACATAGCATGATTGTGATCCCTTAAAAAGCCAAACTCTGAAAATAAAATAAACAAACAGCCCACATGCCAGCTACAAAGATTCGTGACACAGTCTTTGCTCCAGCAGGAGATGCTCTTTGTCTTCTCAATGATAAGAACCCTCTGCTGCTTTAAAGGCTTTATGTTTGGTCTAACCAAGTATACAAAAGGTAGCAAACAATGCTAATTAACAGAGCTCATTGCAGCCTGTTCTTGAAGAGGAAAAGTGAGATGTTTGTGAAAGAAAAGATCACAACACCAAAACTTGTCTTGTCACAACATTCACTTGAAAACAAAGTCCTAATTCCTGCAATTATTATATATTGACATTTTTGTTATGGAAATGTCTCTGTTATCCTGTTTCACTCCAGCACCTTGGTTTCATTGCAGCACTAAATTCTGCACTGAAAATGGTTTCCAGTAAATTATTTTACAAAAATGCCATTAACGTTATCTCTTTTTATTTGCCTGGACAATCCCAAGTTTTTTGTGGAAATTTAGCCATTGATGAAGTGTGCACGCAGGCAGACATGACTGTGGCTGGAGTGACACACGCGCTTTTTTCTGAACTGGAAGAGGATAATCTATGAAAGAGATTCTCTCTTCAGTTGAGGTAAAGGTAGGAACAAGCCCCCTTCATTAATCCCACATCCCACCAAAAAACCCTTCTGCTCTCAAATAAAACTCATTTTATTTCACCCTCCAGACGAAAAACTTGGAAAAAAAAAGGAAATTACTTTTTTTTTCTCCATAAAGAAAAAGAAATACACAGCAAGAACACAGAAGGAGGTCTGGAAGTCTCAGAAACTGCTAATGAGAGCTGGAGCATTAATATATAGGCCAACACCATGAGTCCCATCAGATCAGTTATGTAAAAGCCAGTAGCGCCTGACTTGCTCTCTGAAATGCATCAGTGCCCTGCAGGGCTGGGGGAGGTGTCCCTGCCACACAGCCCTCTCCTTCCCTCTGTGTCCCGGCCCCAAGGCAGCACGGATCCCTCTGGCTCGGGGACTGGGGCAGAAGAGGAGGGCTGATCAGCCCGAGGGTCTGCGCTGGGGCGGGAGCACGCAGGGTGAGACAGCCTGGGAGAAGCTTGTCCTACTGCTCCCTCTGCTGTACCCATCCTGTGGAGAAATCCCAAATGTCAGCGCGGAAAGCTGCGGTAAGGCATGGCAGCTTTGAGCGCGGGTCTGCGGGTAACACGGGCTTGGGGAAGAGATAAAGTCGCTGGTGATGAGGCAGAAAGCACCACCACACTCAGGAGATGGCACGGCAGGACCTCTGTGTGTCCATCCTAGCAAATCTCTTTGGCTCTGTACCTGCCAGGGTTTCACTTGTGCTTCCAGAATGGTGCAGGGTAATAAAGCCTCTCCTTGGCACGATCACCTCGCTTTGGGACACGTATTTAGACCATGATCTCATCACAGGATTCGGGTGGGTGTCCGGATCAGCCCCAGAGAAAGGCCCAGGAAGCTCCCTCGGCAGGGCAGCAGCCGAGTCCCACATCAGGGAATGCCGGCAGCAACACTCCCCAGCAAAGGGGGAAAACAGCCCACCCCGGGTCACATCAGTGCCACGCCACATATAAACAACAGGGAGCACAGGGAAGAAAAAAAAAAAAGGCAGAAAGGAAAGGGGAAAAGTGGCTTATGGTAATGAAGTCAGTTAATCATGTGGTAATTAACGATCTGAGAGAATCTAGAGAATGTTTTTTTCTAACCTAAAGCCACCTGAACACAAATGCAGTCAATAATCCCACCCTATACCCATATTTCTGAGGGCTGAGAATTTGGCAGAACTGGATACCACCTATGGAAGACATTAGCAGCTGCCATGAAGGCATTTATTTTGAACACAGGGAAAACTTATACCCCAAGGAAACTACATATTCTCAGACATTCAAACATTACAATGTGCTTTCTGCAGTCTTCATAGCAATATTTCGGTTACTCCACACTTTCCTCTTAGCACTAATTTATGGAAATCCAAGCTAGAGAAGAAACCATTTCAAAGGAAGAAATGTCTCTCAAGCACTTTTTCTCTGAGAAGGTGCATACTCATCAGAATAGGGAGGAATGATGAGAAGAATCAGCACCTTCAGGAAAAGTGGACACTTTCCATAATAAAAGAGGGGATGAAGGCTGGAGTGCAAGGTTAGGGCTTTGAAAATTCAGTCATACACTCATCTTAAACCATCTGGAGAATCCCAAGAACTTTACACAGCTTGTACCAGAAACAAAACAATTCTTCCTAATAGCAGTATGAGACTAAAAAAAATTAATCAGTGAGTTTCAGAAAGGCAATGTTAACAGAGAGACTGCATTCACTTTTTTCTCCATGCCCTAAGTATTACTTCCTCCTATATTACAGAACATCTACCAGCTAATGAAAATATGGGAAACTAGACTTTATGATATAGCACGGTGATAAAATGAATTATATTTAAATGTCAATGGAATCTATGAAATAGAGCAAATTTGGAAGAAATCCATTCAGTAATTTTGAAGTTGTGAATAATTAGCATGGCATTTTCAAATGCACTTGGTCAAATTCATGACCTAATTCTGCTCTAAATTCTTTAATTTTAGTTTTTGCGAAGCTATATGAGCCATGCAATATTAAAGTAGTATTAGAATGCTGCAGCAGTAGTGAGTCCTGCTAAAAAATTCCACCCTTAAATGAATGACTCCAGCAAAAGAATGGGACATGGTAATTTGGGGCAGAATGAAGCCCATTATTTTCAAAGGCAGCACTCCAGATTTTCCTAAATGCAAACAAATACAGTTTGACCACAGGACTGACACAATGTACCTATTTCCAACTTGCCTAAGTTACATGGGAAGAAGAAGCTGGACTGGAGCTGAAAATATAAACTAAACAACTTTCAAGGGAAAACTGAGATATTGAAAAATATGTTATCTGAAGTAAGCCAGTAATAATTGCAGATTATTTTGACATTGCTCTGTTAAGTTTCACGATGAACAGCTACAAATATACCAAGTGTGAGGCACAAAGACCAAGCACAGATCTGGTCATAACCTACTCACTGTCAGATGCCACAAAGCTAGCTGCTCCTTTTTATAGCACCTCCTTCCACCTCACTGAATTCATCATATTTATCCCCAAATAATAGAAATTACCAAGGTTTTTTTGCTTTGTTCAGGGAAGCACATGCCTTATCCAAGAGCCTCAGACATTCCAGTGTAAATTATTTGTACTTCTTGTTACAAAAAGCCTTGCTCCAGGACTTTGTGACAACACTGATTACCTGAGGGAAATCAAATTAACAGCAGCTGAGACAGAACTATTAAAGGCATGTTCTCCCCTATGTACAGTAGTCTGCTAACGTATCCACAGGCACCGAGAGAGAGAGGATAAAACAAGGACATTTCTCTGAACCATCACTATCTTTCACATTACTGTTCTATTCTTGTGAGGGAGCTGTGGATGCAGTGATATTGATAGGCTCTGGGGTTCTTTGAGCCTCAACTCAAGCATGCAGATTTTACAGACATGCACACCATGAAGACAGTCACTTCCAAAATAAATCAAGCAAGCTCTTTGGTTAAGACTACAGAGGTAGCTGGAAGGTTGTTGCTTGTTCTGAGTGTAATAATGTAAGGAAGTGGCGCACCTAAAGCCTCTCCTCTGCCCCCATGCCCTCAGGAGGCACCATCCAGCCTCCAGAGGAGGAGGTGGGTTTGGGATGGCACCCAGCCTCTTCCTGCACAACGTGCCAGGGCAAGATGCTCTCAAAGGAGCTGCACTCATGCCCCTGCATTAGCACCTCCCTCCCACTCAACGAGGGAGATGACACCTCTGCTGCTTCCAGAGAAGGGCAAAGACACACTAGCAAAATGCTCAGAGTGGCAGGGTCCACATTTGTAACTGGGAATACCACTGTGAAATGCAGGCAGGAGACCACCACGCCATGCTCATGCTGCTCAGGCATTACCTGAGAGGTCAGTGTGGCAAGGTTTATTGTTAAACACCATGCTTAGCAGTGGTAGAGACCTGACCAGGTCTCAGCTATGCCACAGGTTTGTTTTGTCAATTTAGGAATTCACACATTTACTTCCTTCCTCCCACTTCTCATCTGCTTTGTCTGCATAGTCTTCAGTGGTTTTAAGGTGGGCATCATGTTTCTAGGTGCTCAGAGCAACTAAAACTTTTGAATACCTTTGACCTCCTGACACTACTGGGACTAAATATTGAAAACGGTTCAAGTAACATTTTTATTCTGTTTAGTGAATGAAAGAAATAACTGAGTTGAAAGAAAAATGTACCTTGCTTCAAAAGCCTCTTTAATCAGCCCCAGAATGTGAACCAATGCTGAGCATAAAGATTTAAATTTGGCTTAATGAAAACTGAATAAACCAAAAAACAACAAAAGAAGTCTCTTTACAAAAGGTATGGATTCGACCCAGCCAATAAATAATTAAAGCTCCTCTCTGTTCCCTTCCACTTTCTATTTTAAGGCTTTTCATTATATGGGATCAAAGTCAGCTCGAGTTGGAAAGAGTTAGACAAATCCATCACGGAGACAGAATGAATGTATGATCTCATCCCCTGTGACAGCAGCCCGACGGTACCACCTGTTTGAACTCGGCTCATACCACTTCTGATGACACTGGCAATGTCAAACAAATTGCTCGAAATTCAATGGGGTGGGGGGAGAACACTCTCCACCTAAGCAAACAACAACCAAACAAACAAACAAACAAACCCCCCCCCAAAAAAAAACAAAACCAAAAAAACCAAGCTGTAAATCTGGAATTAGGAATGCTTACAGGCAGCCAGCACTGCAAAAAGAGCAGCCACAGAAAGGGTTCAGACCCCATGAACATAAATCACTCTGGGCCTCAGAAAATCATTTGTATGAAGACTGATTTCTGTTTGGAAAAGAGTCAAAAGAGAGAGCAATGCAAGATAGCTGTATAAAAAATTACAAATATTAAAAATAAGGGAAATTAAACACCCTTATTTATCTTCTCAAAATGAAAGAAAAAGAATAACACTGAAGCCAGAAGAAATAATTTGGAGATATGAAAGGCAAGTTAAACAGGGAGTTTAAAACTGACAGGGAAATTTAAAAGAGATTAAGGAAAATTCTCTTCTACCTTTTGAAACTTAAAATAGAAGTTTACCCTGTGGAACTGTCTGCAGCATAATATAATTGGGACCAGAAAGGACTATAAAAAAAAAATATTCATTAGATTGTAAATGAATACCTGCATGTTCCCATTAGAAACTCAACTGTTTTCAAAAGAAAGAATATAATCCTTAATGAACCTTGCTTTTTTTTAAGCAGTAGAAGAAAAACACTTATACTTCCTGACACAAACAATGATTAAGTGTCAGGGATTAAGACATCACCCTTAAGGGGAATCCCCAAAGATTAAGAAAAGCCCCCTCCTGTCACATTATTCCGGAACTGTCAGCTGGCCAGTTCCTGAGCACTGTCAGGAACAATGTACTGGACCAGATCCAACACACCACTGTTTGGTTAACACTAAAGTTTAGTTGAGAGATTTTTGTCTAAAATGCTTGTTTAAGGAAAAAGATGACAGTATTGTGAGTGTACCATAAAGCTTTGTGTTCTAAACCATTTTTTGCTCTAACTGCCAGTAGCTAGAAGCACTTGAAGATGAAGGCAGCAAACATACATCAGCTCTTCTTGGTTTGGTGTATAAAACCACTTTGGTCTAGATCTGGGTCAAGATACACTATTTCACTTCTCTGAGCTGCTTGATGTGTTCAACACAAACATGACTTCGGGTCTGCCACTGCACAAGGCACATTTGCAGTTCTAGGAGTTGTAGGGTATTGTGGCTGATTAAACTTGCAACTACACAGATATGAATCAAACTGTAAAATTATTTCAGATACAAAAAAAAAAAATACCTGCTGTGAAATTTATGCCATTTTTTTCTCAGTCTACTAAGATGAAAATAAAGAAGCAGTTTAGCACTTCAGTAGCTGAAAGAGCTATTTCAAACATGCTCCAGATTAAGACTGCATGACAAGACCTTTTCCCAGTGAAAAAAGGCACTCTGGGGATGAGCATAGGCCCCCAACAACAATGTTCTCTTCGGTGACCTCATTAGCATCTGATGTGTAGGAACATCTTCCTTAAATGTGTTTTCCCATCGACCTTGAAATGGCCCTTTATCAAACTCATATAATTCCTTTCATTTCGTACCAAACAGATAAATAAACCAATGTTATTCAGGCCCAACAGCTCTTCAAATGAAGGAGGAGAAAAAAAAAAAAAGAAGCCTGTAATAAAAAAAAAAATGAGATTGGAAATGTTTTGATGCTTTATGTGGGAGTTAGCTGTATGCAGAATTGAACTGTATTTTCTTGGTTTAGCTGAACTAAGCTGTACTGACAAGAGCATGCTGAATTAGATCCGGTTGTAACCCGAGGTGAACCTGCAGGGTAAACCTTACGTCACTATATTGCTGCAGTTCTTTCTTTTTTCCATGAGCAAATGTGGCTCACTTCCCTCAGTCTCTGAAATGCCGTATCGTGTGTGCTGGCCATGGGGTAGAAGTCCAAATAGAGCATGGATGAGAGTTGGGATTTATTCACTTCAGGCCTCTGGGAATGGAACTGAGCTACTGGGAGAGAGTGAATTAAGACTACAAAGGCATGAAGGAGGCAAATGTGAATGTAATGGGGTATTAGAATGCACCCTGTATTTAAAGACATTTACCCACAATTCCAATTTGTACTTTTGGGCTTTTGCCTACCCAAGGCAAAACCAACACTGTTTCTCTCTCAAAGCCATGCAGGGACAACCTGCCTTGCATTGGGAGATAATTGACCCCAACAGGTGACAATCCAAGCCCTTCCAGGCAACAGTAACAAATACTTAATTTCTAGAGCACCATCCACACAACTCTGCAGGGTAAAATACAACTTTCCTCCAAGAGGCTGGCAACTACTTAGCATGAAGGACAATGAGGACACACATCATTATGGCATGACAATCCCCCCTGCTAAATTTCCATGACCACATCACTGCTTCAGAGATGTAACTGAGCAGATGAAACTGTTTAAGTTGTACCTTACAGCCAGGCCTACAAAACATGCTCTATGTTCCACCTTCAGGCATGTTGCTAAGCACAAAACTACTCTTTGCCAGAGCCAGCTGGAAGCCTCGGTGGCACAAGGTAGGTGGGCACATAACCCTCTGTTATTTCAGTGCCTGATGGCTCCTTTCTTTGCTGCCTTTATCCTGACTTTCTGTGGCATGGCAGACCACACAGGAGCCCTTCCTGAATTAATCCATATACTTGGAGAAAAAGCAACTCTATTTGCAGCTGCACTAGATAGGTAATAGACCACTGTCCACAACACAGGTTCTTTACCTGCAGCCCTTTGAAGGAGTCCCCTGCCTGCTCAGCTGAAATAGCAGGACACTGTAAAAGTTTTCCCTTCATTAAGTGCTGTGGTGCTAAATGTTATTTTCCAACTGTGTATAATCATCTTCTTTAAGAAATTCAGGTACATGACCTCGATAATGATTTTTCCTCAGCTCGTATGCAATGGAGATGTTCTGGAGACACCATGATTCAGCTTAATAAAAATATAAATCTCCATATAATTTCATCACTTCAGGCTTTGAACAACTGGAAATCCTCCTCCTACAAAATTTGTCATGATTTCCTCTCTTTGAGTTCAATGCAAGAAGTGCACAGCTAAATTATGCAGGACTATAAACTTACATAACTGTTTGTAAGATAGAAGAACATAAAAAATAAAGGAGATTTAATAGTTTGGAGAAGAGAAGTTCAACATAGAACTGAGGAAAAAATGATTTATCATTTGTTCTTCAGGTAGACAGGTTTATTAGTATTTAGTTAGTATAAACAGAAGTAAATCTGAGAATATACTGTCATTTCCTTACACATGGAAACCAATAGCTGGCAGAACTAATCATGAAGCAGCTACCTGAACAAACATCAATATAATATGTAGAAAGGAGTATTTACATTAAGAAATCACCCATCTCTTGTCTTAGGTGTACTTACATTAAGAGATCACCCATCTCTTGCCTCAGTTTCCCCTCCTGAACAGCAGTAGTGTGATGAAGGAAGCACCAAAGGGGATGCACCCACATGGCTCACTGACACCACTTGCATACAATCTTATCAGGCATCCACAGCAAGCATATGTAATTTCTTTCACTGCCTACCTACCAGGAGGTTCATCAACAGTTTACCCTTTATGCCTTTTGGTAGTTTGCATTCTCCTTTTCTTGGAGCAGAGTCCCACATTACCCAGGCAGCCTTCTACTCTCAATGCAAGAATCTGGAGGGAAATTAAATACATCAGTCCTCTGCCTGGTTTAGTAAATCTCTCTCACACTGTTCATCATTCCCTGTGGCCCTGCAACTTGAGCTCTTTGGCTCTCTGCTTGTGGGGCTCTTTAATCCTTTAGCTTTCCATGGGCACAATTTGCCCAAGCCCTGGTCTCTTTTTCTAGTCCCTGATAAGAATCTTTGCTCTCACTTGTGGTCTCTCCTGCCTCTGCTGAAACAGCAAAGAGCCTTTTACAAGGTCATGTATATAACACGTTTTAGTCACATGTACTTTGGCTTACAATGAAAGCCACAGGACAGCACAAATGAACCTGAAAGGGTTCAGGATCCAAGGTGCTGTTGTAAAAATTATACTTGGATACAGATAGAAACGGGGATGAAAAGTGGATTCCTTACCATATGACAGCTCTTCAGTGTACTCCAAGCATGTGCATTTGGAAATTCTTGCTGCTGTTCCTCATGCAGATTACAGTCTGCAGTTCCTTTGCACTGTTCTCCCATTAGGTGTGTGAATGAAGCATAGAAACAATTTGTTTTATCGCCTCCACCCTCACAAAAGAATTAAATTGAAAATAGCAGTATGGCATCACTTTTAACAGGGCAGTACAACAGAACTATAATGGCTGCAGGCTTGCTCTTTCCCTCGTACAGCAAACCCAGTAATGGGAGGACGGCTGCAGCTCTGCTTGGGATCCTTCTACTAGATTGTGCCCTGAGAAAAAGTTTGTTGAGAGGGAGGTCACTGTGGGGTAAGTGCCAAAACCCATGCCTGCACTCTTGGTCCTCAGGCCATTTGGCTGGAGGAGCTGATGATCTGTTTTGCTGCTCCATCTTGCTGGCAGCTCATTTCCATGGTGATACTCTTCAAGAGAGACCTTCCAGACAAGCAGCATGGGGGTCCATTTTATTGAGAAAGCTCAATTTATAGGAGCTTTACTGTAAACCTAATACAAGTTGCTATTTTTTAATTTTTGCTTTCCCAGGGGCAGACAGTAGTACCAATATCCACAGTTTGCTCATTCCTTTCCTATCCTACAAGACATTGCAAGTCTGCACCTCAGGACACTGAGGGGCTAACAAAATAGCAGGACATGGCTTGTACTCTTGACATCCATTTGATACAACTACATTTTTTCAAAACCATTGGGCATGAATCAGGTCCATGGAAAATTGCAAACAAAAATCTGAGCTTTAAAAACCCAAGAGACTAAAGACGTCTGCCTTATGCAAGTAATACTCAGCTAACAAAGCTCTTCAGTTGCTCCCTAAGATACTCGACACTCTGCTTATTGCTGGATTTTGAAAATGCACAAAAATACTTACCTGCATATCTTAAACTGCTGCCAGATGTAAAATGAAGGTCACTGGAACTAAAATAAGTGATAGAAAAAGGCTGTAGAGGAATTTGGTGTTTTGGCTAATTTAAATTTAACACTTTATACTTAAGGATATATTTGGCCCTTGGTATTTAAGGATTTTCTCCACAGAACACTCATTAAGTCCTACAAGGAATGTATGTGTGCCATTTCCATCAGTACTACTGGATTTACAGGTGAATTGAGATTCCTCCTTGGGTTCACAACCCCAGCACAAAAGCCCTGGGTTTCCAAATGTGTGAAGGAGTATCAAGGACAGAGGAATTGCCCACAGATACTTCCATGTAGCCTTTCAAACAGCACTTGGAGGAGATGTTTGCCATCTGCAAAGAGTCATAGAGGAAGATTTGGGAGCAGGCTAGGGGCTGGATCATAGGACCCAGCAGTCCTGAGCACAGCACTCCCAGCAGTGGTTGACTCCAATCATGAAAACAGCAGTGGAAGAGCCAACCCAAAATCTCTTTCAGCCCAGGGTCAGTGATCTGCTCATGTACTACTCTGGACATATTTTGTCATCCAGGAGTGGTGACCTTCTCTGAAAATTTCATGCTATGGATAGGAAAACCATTTAACGTGCTTCCTATAGTTTTATACACAAATGCCAAGAGCTTTTCCATCTAATACATACATAAATTAAATTTCTGTAACTGTGAGTTTTGTTACTAGAAAAAACCCCTGTGAAACAATCAAGTTTTCCTAATGCTTCTGCTACATGCAGAGTAAGCATTATTGTGAAAGCTGTGTGCTCAGAATGTGTTAATTACCAGGTCCCAGGAGCATTCCCTTTAGCCCACTCCACATCTTCTTATATAACAGCCTTTACCATACTGTGATGAGAGTAACAGACCTGTATTTTGAAAGTCCATTATTGCTGTTTAAGTTTATAACATAATCATTAAATATAAAGTTATTTCTTAATAAAATTCTGCTGTGGCTTCCTATAATTCTGCATCAGTATTAAGTATTTACTTATCCTTAAATTATTCTCAAAATACTTTTCATATGATTAAAAATATCCTTTTCACTAGAACACAAGTATTTTTCACTTAAAAGATAATGAAGATGGCAATTAGAGATTTATTTGTATCTGATATCCTAAAACCTTCTCAGCTGCCGTTTATTAAAAAAATATTATTAAGAAGCCAAAGAACAGTACAAATTCAACCCTTTAGTGCTCTGTTTTACATCTCTGTTGGACAAACAGCATTAGGACACGAAAGCCATTAACCTCTTTTGTTGAGGGTCATTGCATTTATGACATGACAGACGTCCCAGCATACACTTAATTGTAAAGGCTGTTTGCACATAAAATAACCAAATGGTCAAATTAAAATTGCTTCCCAAACTCTGCATCTATAGTCTGTATATTGCCACACAACTCTCAAGAACTTGCATGTCAACTTCCTAGTAAGAGTTCAGAACAGTTTTCAAATTCACAGAAGTTTAGACAAAGGAAGTGAGTAGGGGAATAAATTGTTTCTTCTATCCATAAATATGACACTTTATTAGTACATGACAGAATTAATTTCTTTCTTTATAAAAAAAGGTTGTTTTTCTCTATACACCCAGGCTGGCAATTGCTTTTATTGTTCCAGTGAGCTCTTCTACAATATCTTAAGAAGAAATTTTTGGGTGCAAACTGGGAGAGCAGATTACTTCATAAGCAATTTTTTTCCTGAACCATTTTGTATTTTAGATTGTAGATAAAAATGTCTTCACAACTGCTCTTCTCAATTTGACTCTTTCCCTCATACCTCTAATGATCTCATTGTCCTGTATCTTAATTTCTTACTGCTCTGAGATCACAAATTTTTATTACCTGACTTCACTGTGGGATCTATCTGAGGATCAAGACATGACATCAGAATACTACAGCTGTGTCTTCTGGTTAGAAATCTCAGCTCTTTACAGTCTTGCAGACATTTCTTCTGCTTTTGTCGACTTCTTACTGTTTTCTCAGAACTACTGAATTATTCATCTGTCAACATAAATGTAGAGTTCATCATATAAATATGCAAAGCCACCATTTTAGAGCAGACATCCAAAGATAAATTCATATAAAGGCTTTTTATAGATGATTAAACCTGCATAGCAGAAGACACAATACACCACAAATGTAGTAGTATATAGTAGGACTGAAGTTGAATATAAATTCTGAGTAGAGCAGTATTCCAGCCTATTCTCTGCTATGCTACTTTTTACAGTAAGGCTTACATTCTGATTTGTAAAGCCAGTTCCTGCTTCTTGCCTCAGCTGATACAATCCCAAAAGTGACGTTCATCTCAACAAACCTATCTATTAGACTGCGTCAGAAAAGTTCCTTTCTCTGTACTAATATTTGCTTTTCATGCAGAGCAGCTACTTCCTACCAGGTATTTTCAACCTGGACTATCTCTTGGCAAGAAATCTACACATCTGAGTGAGACAACAGTAAGGTAGAACTAAATACTCCCAAAACACCCAGTCAGTATTTTTACCTTTACAGCAAGGATCCTGTTAAGACTGCTAAATATAGGGAATTTGCATATGTTCTGCTCACCTAGACTTCAGTGAGAATAAAGGGGACAAAAGACTTATTTGTCGATGCTAAATTTACTACATGAATTTTATGCATGGTCAGTTATACTACATAAAATAATCCTAAAGCTGGTTCATGCATTTTGCAGTCAGCTTTATCAGATAAAGTCTGAAGATTCAATTATAATTTAAAAAGAACAATTACTTTTTAAATAACAGCTTGAGTTAACAAAAGGAACAGATTCATCACTCAGAGGCAATAAGATCATATTGTAGGTAAAGACAGCCTGAGCAACTAAGCAATGGAAAAACCTGTTCAAACACTCAATGTCTGACTGCAATTCTCGTAATATATTCACAGTAACCTTAGCAATGCCAATTTGAGCAAATATTGGAGCAAACCCCAAAAGACTGATTTGGTTTTGATTCTCACCTTACTCCATTTTACAGAATAAAATGGCACACTGGCTCTTGAAAAGGAGCTAAGAAAGTACACTAGGATTTGCTATCTCAGAAGGCAGTGTCTCCCTTCTGTTAACTGCAAGGAACCTGGCAAAGACAGAAGTTGGGCTGGACAGTTTACATTAACTGTATGAGCTGTATGATCATCTTTTGTCTTGATGCCCTCATGTCTTCCCTGGATATTTAGACAGAAACACTGAATACACCAAAACAACAGGAGATGTCATTTGCAGTCATCTCATGGGCTTCAAAAGCCTGATAGGCTGGCCATTTGAGATGCAAATATTTCAAGAAGTGAGACATACTGTTGAGCAAAGAGCAGAGTCATGTTTGCCATCCTACTCTCTGCATTGTATGTACTTCATTCTCCATAGTCACGACTACAAAATACGTTCTGTAAAATCAAGCTCTATTTATGCTCTTGCCCTCATTTTTCTTCAGAAAACATTTCCTTTTCAAAATCCTTGAGTTCTACTCTAAGCATTTCCTAGGGAAATACTATCATATAAAACATGGACACTTCCTGGAAAAGAATGACAAGATCCTTAATAAAACTGACTAAAAATTTTAGAACAAACTCCCTAAACTGCTATACCAGCTGGCATCCAGGGTAAGATATCACAGCTGAAACTTTGTCCCAAGCAGAAGATGAAGTTTTGTGAACTGGAATTAATATAAGAAATTCAGCAGAATGAGGGCTGGCAATCAGGACAAGGTCAGTGCAACACAGACCAAGTCCAAGAGACAGCAAAAAGAGATGGATGCTGGAAGCATGCAAGCTGTCTGAAAGTTGTTCATGTGATCTGAAGTTTTACAAAGTTTACATTTATTGATGGCAAATTTCACAGCAGAAGTGTGGATACAAGACTTCGTCAGCATTCTGCTGAGTAGAGCCACTTAAGTATAAAGCTGCACGTTTAAGCCAGGTTTTATTCTGGAATGCAGAATCCAGCAACACAAACTTCTTGTGAGTTATTTAAACTTAAGAATTACTTTTTTCATTAAACTGATACCCACTGAAAATAGATTTAAATTATTTAATAGATTTAACAGATTATTTAATAGATTATTTTATGTATTTAGGTGAATGACTGTCTGATGAGTTCTAATACAAATTGAGCTAAGCTATTGTCTCTTATCTGAGGTAACAATGATCATGTGAATTCAAAGCAGAAAAGCATACCTTAAACCATCTGGTACCACACACTTGGGATGAATAGCAAGTGCTCTTCATTCATTTCAGAGCAGTATTGCAAGGCAGCACAAGCCAACACTGTCTTTGGTTTAAAGTTTGTGCTGAAACAGCTTGGAGAAACTCACATGGGACTCTAAGTTCCACTGGGAAACTGAAAATTCTTCAACTGCCTGAAGTATCCTACCAATCCTCTAGATAAACTAGAAAACTCAAATTAAAATCGATGTCTACATGAGGTTTTACTTTAACACTGTCTACTTAATTCAAGTAAGTGCAACCATTATTTTTACAAAGTGGCCTAGGAAATCAACTTTCAGCTCACATTAAGCTTTTAGCTGTTGTTTGTAATTACTTCTGGAGCTCTTGGAAAGACATGTTGCTTTAAAATGAACCAATTTTAGCACTTTTATTGCCTTACTCCTACTAAACACAGGCCTGTATAGGTTAAGTTTTACCTGTTCCTATACATGTATAGTAGCTGAAAATAAACAAGACACATTTGCGGGGTGCAAGGCTTAAGTTTCAAAGTGAGAACATGTGAAAATGCACAGAAGACAGTAATTAGAGCAATGAAATAAAGTTAATAAAAGAAAAAATAATATCAGGAAATTACTATCTTTCTTAACAGCAGATCTGTTAATGCTCTGGAACATTTTCCTAAGGGAAGCAGTGGGAGCTCCATTACTTCAATAATTTAAAATTAGACTGACAAAAAAGTAGCAAATGTACAGCATAATAAAGAATAATTCCATACAGGAAGGGGAATGAAGTAGGTGACTAATAAGTCTTTCTTTCTAACAGCTATGAATCATACAAGTGCAATGGTGGCTTGTACAGAAACTGGAGTTTCTATACACAGATGGTAATGCAAACTGGTAGCTCTCACTTGTTGGTACTTGTTGGTAATGGTTGGAGGATCCAATTCTTCATATACCACAAACCACAAACACACATCATTAGACTATCTGCCTAAATTCTACAGAGACTTCATATAGCATGCTTTACATACCATCCCCTACCCCCCAAACAACAAAAACAATGACAGTTTCATTATTGCATGCACACTTATTTTGCTGGGACAGAACTTCCTTAGCTAAAAGCTGCTGGAGCTATGTTATGAACTCAAGTGTTTTACATGTAAGCAGAGGTAAGAATTCTTGGTCTCAGGTCACATCATCTTTTACTTGAGTTCAATTAATTCTCTATTTGAAGGCATATTTAAGACAAACATTTGATCTGTTGAGCATGAGTTCAATATTTCCTGATCAAAGTTGAGAGAAAGAATGAAACACAGGCTTTTTATTTGATTCTTCTGTTTTCCAATATTTTCTCAAGTACTGTAGACAGACAAGTGTTATTTGAACTAATCTTTCCAGGGCAAGCTGTTTGACCCACATGCTTTGCTGCCACTACGTGACATCAAGCCCTTACAAGAGTTGTGCCGTGACAGTGACACGCTGCTCAGAGAACAGACTGGGGGTTAAACATTCACCACTGCAGCAGCAGTCTGCAAATCAAAAGAGGGGCAAAGTAACAGTTTATACTATGTATAGGATAGCATCTTGATAAATCTGAACATGATCTGCTTTAATTTTTGTAAAAAGCCAGACTGTCCATAAAAAAGGGTACTGTAAAGCACTTTTTGTCAAGGATCACAGGAAGTGAAACTTACTGTGGTGCCTATTCTGCCTTTTAAATAATCACCTCTAACTACAAATTTGCAAACAACATATCAGAGAACAAAGGCAGTAATTTTCCACAAACTGTTAAGGAATTAGGAAGAGTAGGAGAATATGTTCAAATATTTTTAAATCTTGTATTTCATCATTTCTGGAAAAAAAAAAGCTCATTTAAAAAAACTAACCAACCTCCACATTTCTTCAAAGATCCTGTCATTGGAGTGGGCTGAGGATGGTCTATCACACATTGTCTGGATGGAAAGTAGCTTATAACAATTAGGAGAAGAGGGGCAACAAGTGCTACTTACTGCACTTTGGAAACAATCTGTTTCCTTTGCTGGCAGGTTACTTTACCTTTGCAGCCGCTTCTCAAAGAGTCTAAGCTGTCTGGAATATTATTTTCCAATCACCATGAGTGGCTATGCCTGTGTGTCACTGTTCAAACAACTTAATGATCAGAAAATGATATATTCAGGTTTGGTATTGGAATCAGCTTAGCTGGCACAGTGATAATACTGTGGATGCAATATAGCATAAAGTACAAGATTCTGACTTGCTTTATCACAGGAAAACACATACTAGCATATAGTAACTAAATAATAGTCTCTTCCTTCTTGCATTCTCACAGTAGCACAGAAAAACTGAAATAACACGAAAATCAGTAGTACACCAAAGATATTTGCCCATATAAGACTTTGGTGGAAATCAACTGCAACTCAAACACCAGCCTAGATTTATAAAGCAAACACTTCCAGTCCCAGAAGACAATCACTTCTCACTTAGGGCACTGGCCAGAGTCAATTGGGTTCCTTCATTGGGTTCCTTCATTAGAACAGAAAGTCATGGACTAGACAATTGAGGTTTGGTGCAGCTACATGTCTTGGGAGACAGTCACTTGAAGGACCATTTCTAACATGTGCACAGCACAGTCAATGAAACTATAAACATTACTGTCAGATAATACTTTTATTTTCAATGAAAGCTGTATAAATTGTTCCTATTTTTTCTACTTTTCAAAATATTTGCCTTCAAAATATACTTTGTGTTTCTTCTCTTTTTAACTTCTATGACTGAAGAAGGGGTAAAGCTAATATAAAGGAAGACAGGAGGCAAAACAAAATGGTAAAAATCCAGAAAGGCACAAAAAACCGAAATACATTTCTTCATGTCCTAAGACCCCAAGTGCTGCTAAACTCTTGGAATAACTTTCATCTTGGAAGGAAAGTTATGGCTGACTGGCACTAACTGTTGAAGAGAGTGCTTTGTTGTCTTCCTACAGCACAGGGAACCAGGACCTTGGGATGCTGGGCTGGTGACCAAATCCATAGGGTGGTCCTGAAGGGTAACTGAAGGGAAAAGCAGCGTGGGGTTAGGATTGGTGAAAAGGAGGGTGAGGATGAGGAAATGAGATGATCAGAGCTCTCACACCAGTTGCTGCAGCCCTTAAAGGCCCCCCCTTCAGGTGAACTGTGGACTGCTGCTGTACACACGAGCACACCAGGACAACTTCACATGAGCAAGATGGGGAGCACCTGTCGCAAATGAGTGGTTTAGGATCTATGACCACAATATCCCCATGAGATCTAAACACTCCTTTAATTCCTTTGCCATAGCAGGACCTGAAGATGCCTCAGCATTTCCTAGTACTGTCTGATGTCATTACCACGCTAAAGAAGATAAGGGTACGTCACATATATCAACAATGTTTCTCTAAAAAAAGTCAGGCCTGCACAAAGCAATGAAGCAGCACAGAATGGGTGAAAACAAGTGAAGTCTCAGTCTGACCTCAGTGGCATAACCCACTGACCTCAGCCAGCCTTCAGATGTGAGCTGCCACAAAAGTGACAAAGCAAGTTCTAGTGATTAAGACCACAAAGTGTACTACTTCTACATTATTAACCTTGCATATTTTGCTACTGTGAACTGGAAAGCGCAGGGAAACTCTTAAGTGTCAGAAGCACTGATACCCTTCTTATACTTACATTTCTGACTTTGATTATCTGATCATAGCTTTTTCTTACATGAACAGCTTCCAAGGTACCAATTCCAGGATCACTAAAACTCACGTTGTTTTATCGATGTGAGTAATCCCAGATGTTCAGTGCAGTTGCTTACATTAATAAAGACACACAACTCTCAAGAGGTTGTAGGATCAGAGCCCTTGGGTTGTGAATGGAATTGGCTTTCCTGCCGTTAACAGGCCATTGATGAACTGCAGCTTCCTTCACATTTGACAGAGGGATATTAAGGTACACATCTATCGCTGTCATTTTTCTCTCACAACTTTTTAAAATGCAGAATCACATTCAAAAACCAATCAACAGCAATCCTGTCACAAGCACCTCTAACGAAGCGCAGCAGAAACAATTTAGTATTAGATTTTCATCTGAAAGGTCTCAGGAAACATTTCTCAGCTCCACTTTATCTGCCCAAAAAGAAGATCAAGGTGTTTTATTTCAGGATTTGAGCCAGTGAGGACAGACACATGCACTGAACTGCCTACAGCAAGAAACTCCACTGTGTAGGATAGCACAGCTCTTTGCATAAAGTTATTGCTGCCATAGATTGCTTGTCCTGCTCACATCTGTTCTTGAATATCTATGTCCACAGCTCTAATTATTATAATTAATTATAGCTGAAAGAACAATGAAAACTATCAATTCTTAAAAGTATTTCCAAAAGGAATTTAAAAAAGACCCTTTTTTGAAAACTGAAAGCCTCTACTAGGATACCTGTCAATGTATCTGTTATATTTTTAATTCATGTTTGTGAATACTGATAGATTGGTAATAATATGGGTCAAGTTTGCACTCAACTTTTCCACACTACTCCCACCATGCATGGCAGCTCTTCTTATTCCTTGACTCCTTATCCATCCTCAGCAAAGTCTGGAAGTCACAGCAGATCTATATTTTGTCAAGTACTGAAGAACATGATTAATTAGAAATACTTCTTTCTGCTGTGAGAGCAAAATATACAGGCAGAATGAAACCCAGCACATCAGCTGACTGAACCTGTTTTCAGGCTTTTCTTTTTTGAATAAAATTTTCAAACACACATCATAACTTTCTGCAATGCAAACCATCCCATTCACAATGTAACTCACAAGAAGGAGCTAGCAGCGATTTTTCACTTATTTTCTAAAGTATGATTATTATTTTTTTGATTTTGGATGCTCACTGAACAACCAACACTGCCTGAAAATCAACATGATTCCCATCTTCAGATATACAAGCTAGAAAAGAAAGGAATAAAATCACACAATAATTTTCAAGAGAAGTATGAAAAACACTAATAAGCACATGCTGATATAAATTGGCTTGTATTTACAGCACCCTAACTGAAAATCCATTATCCTTGCTCATAAAGTGCACTTTTTTTTGTGCACTTGACCTGCACTTTTTAGAATCAATTAATTCAGACTAAGGGATACTACTGCACAGGCAACTCTAATCCAAACTCCTACTCCTAATTGGTAAAAATTACTTTATTAAGCCCTAGACATCAAACAGGTCTATGGTATAGCACTACTGAAATGTTTCAGATGAGCTTGTTTGGTGCCTGATCTAATTCCAAATTAAAAAAAAAAAGCTTAATATAACTTTGTCTGCAAAAGAAAACAGAGAATATCAACACAAATGACCCTGAAATCATAGCAGTGGCTCAAGAAACCACCAACATTCTGAGGGTTGGTAGTGTTAAAACAGGGCTTCAGAACTCCATCTCCCTTGTGGAGGAGCCAGCAAGAGCCTGAAGCCCAAAGTTTCTGAGTTCATACTTCCAATTCACCAGTAAAACTCTCCCAGAAACTGTTTATTTACATGGTAGCAAGGCAACAAAACACCATTTTATCCAAACAATCGAGTTTCGTCAAAAAATCCCCTCACTTTTCTAAGTATGCAGCAGCAGTTTGAGAGGCTCTAAGAAGCACCTGTCAGGTCAAGCATCTAAAGAACCATTGAGAAGCAATTCTCCAAAAGCTTCAGGTGCCTCCCATTCAGAGAGATGAGTAGCTTCTAGCAGTGGGAGAGTGGGAGCAATCCCACAGCAAGCTCTTCTCCTGGCACCACTGTGAGACAGCACAGGGCTTAAAAAGGCAGCAGCTCTCATGTACACGTTTCCAAACCGGGAAGCAGCAAGATTCTTATGAAAATTGATTGTTTTTAATAAAAGGGCTTGCAATGGCCCAAAAGAATACACAACAGTAGCCAGCCACAAAAGCAAAATAGAAAGGAGAAAAAGGAATGACACATCTAATTTAAAAAAATAAAATCTATTAAATCTAGATTTAATGAAAACAGAGAGAAACCACATTCATGTGGCAAATTTATTTTGCCAATCACATTCAGGGGCAGAAGAAATACCATTCCCCAAAATGTTCTTTAGAATGAAACCAAAACCTTCAGTTGCAGTACACTGGCAGTTAAAACAAAAGCTCAAATTAAATGAGCTGCCCTTCTACATACTTTGCACCCATCAAAAGCTTTCAATACATTTATCAGTCTTTTCTTCTTCAGCTGAAATTCTGCTTTTCATTTTCTTTAATCCTAGCTTTATACACACCCCTTCTTGGATCTTAATTGCTCTCATCCTACTTTCAACTCACATTTTGTGTTGCCCTGGGAGAAAAATTGCTTGTTTAACGAGAAGAGAGCCACAGAAGGACTTCAGCCTATTCTAAAACAACATTGAACTATTCCTACCTTACTTTCATGAAATGCCTTCACAGAGGTCATTAAAAAAGTATGTCAAAGGAAAGCCAGTCCATCAAAGAAAATGCTAATAGACACATAGGCAGAATATTAAGACTGCATGAATTACCACATTCTCCCCTGTTTACATGTATTTGCATGCATTCACTCACTCATTCAGCGATTCTCTGCTGCAGCGTCATGACTTAAAGGCAAATTCAGAGCTACAAGGGTTACTGGAGGGTTGGGAGACTTCATCACCCAGGAGGTGAGGCCGAGGGAAGGATGTGGGTGGGTCACATCATCCATGGGGCAGGGAACAGATTTTTTTTTCCGGGATTCTACACAGTCTCTTCAGCTAGAAGGTGGGGGCTAGCTTTGAAAGCCTGTCAGAGACCATCAGACCCAGAGAGTACTGATGAGGTGTTCTTGGCATCTGGGGGAGGTCTGCAGCTCATCCTGCCTTGCAGAAAGGTTCGGCAGCTGTGGTGTGGGTAGGGTCATTAGTAATGCTGCGTTCATGACTCATCTGTGGCTTATTCCTTAAATACACACACAGAGGCAGGAATTTTTGTTTCACTGGGCTTCAAGTTGATCAGGACCTTCAACATAAATCTGTGTATTAGTCTGCAAGGAAATTTATCATCTGACCTTGACATGTTTCTTCCACTTTGAGAAAGAATACTGGTTCCATAGGTCTCTGCTTGTAAGAAGAAAAGAAGCCTTTACAACAAGGGTATTTCCCAGTTACAAGCCATGCAAACAAAGACTGAGAGAGTCTTGGAAGGGACTTGACCAGGAGAACAAAACCAAACAGCAGAAATTTTAGCATGGAAGTGCTTTGACTTGAGCTGAAAACTGAAATCTTCCATCAGCAAAATCAAATGAAGTACTTCATTAAAAGCCAAGTTTAATTCATGCAGAGAAAATGCATCACTTTCAAAACAGACTGAGTGGTTTTGTTTGGGATAAGCTGTGTCTCTCTGGGTTGCTGGAGGATCTCAGCGGATTTCTAATTTTGGTCTCTTGTAGACTGGACTATGGAGCTACTTTTGGACAGCAAAATACAACCTCCCCACTGGGCACAGAAGCTGCATAGTGATGACATGCCAAGGGAAAAAAGTATCTTCAGGCTGGGAAACCTGACACAGTAGGAGACAGAAAGGATGAAGTGCTGCAATGGCTCAGGAAGGAAAAAAATTAAGTTCAGATTGAGGTAAACAATGAATTTGCCAACGTTAAAATCTTTTGATTATGAATTTTTAAATGAAACATTTTTAAATATCTGAATGGGAAGTTTTGGGTTTGGCTACAGTTTTTTGTAGATCAATTTATGCAGAAAGCAAAAGCTTTTAGTGAAACATTCCATAGCACTGAAGATTAACTTTTTCTTTCTTTTTTTCAGTCATGTCAATTTTCTGCTTTTTTAATCAAATTCTATATAAGCTGTGCTAGAATAAAGAGAGGTACAATGAAGTTGCTCTTTGTATTCAGTGACAGAATAGAACAGAAGCTGGACTGGTCTGTTCTGATGCTTCTTAGACCCCTTACAAAGCAGTGTTTATTTCAGTATCAGTATCACACATCTAAAATTCACTAGTATTGAATATTAAATCACATCTTTTTACAAGAGGGAAAAACTTCCTGGTTTATTCTCTGTGAAAACCCACAAAAGTAAGAAATGTAAGTCAGAACTGATTTTATATCTGTAGTTAATAATCTGTAGTAATAAATCTGTGTTATTAGACTCACTGGCATAGCTGTTGATTGTCTAAAATATGAATAGTACCTCAAGAGTCTATTTCTGATCTTTTTTGAAGGTAAGACATTGCAAATTTCGGGGTTTTTCCCCTCCCCTAACAATGTGGGTTTGGTTCTTTAAAGCTCTGTGTTTTGTATGTGTGAGTTTTTCTTCCTCTCTTTTCATAACAGCTGCTTTTTTCTTCGCCTTGCTTTTGAGAACAGGCTATGCAATTTTTAGAAAATACGCACTGCAAATGAATCACCAAATGATAGTAGTTAAGCTCCAGCCATTGTGGATGCTCCTACTGAGGGGGAGCACAAGGGTTTGCTCAGGAGCAGGCAGAGTATGGGGTGGGTGACCTTTGGTGTGGGCTGTCCAGGCTCGGGAGGTGCCTCTCCTACAGCCCCTGCACATGGAGAGCATGGCACAGAGAAGCACAAAGAGGAGGAGAGCTTCACTCACTGACATCTGCACAAACTTCTGGCCAACACAAGCTGCAGCAACACCAAAATACCCGCAGGGAAAGAACACTGCCATCTGGAAGAAGCCCAGTGAAGTTACCCCCCGGCTCCTCAGGAGCCTTGCAGGGGTGTGAAAAGCAAGGTCACAATTAATTCAGCCGGGATTGCACGGAAGCACTGTGCAATGGATTCCTTTCAACCCGCTAATATCCTCTCATGGAAAGGGGATTGTAGGGACTTTTTGCAGACACAAACCTCTCCTTGTACATTTTACAACCAAATCCCGTATCTGGATTTAGCTCAGCATAAGCTAACATAATCTTAAAGTCCTGGTGTATGCAGCAAAGGAAAAAAAAAATCTTATTATGGCAGTAAAATCATGGCTGAGGTAAATATATTCTGCGTCTCTACTTTCAGACATTTGCAGCCTTCTCAAAAATACTGTCCTTTGGTCTAAGGATTTCTTGTCTTGTCAGTTCAAGACCACTTAAAAAACAAACAACAAAAAATGTCTGCCAATTCTTTTTCATCATCTGAATTGCTCAGATAGGAAAAATAGAGGAAATAAGTGTACAAAACGTGGAAGGACATAACTTCTTATCATTCGGCCTTGAAGCCTTCCCTCTGCACCCAGGGCCTAACTTGGCATCTTAGTCATGCTAAACCACCTGGGATTGCACATAGGAATTCCCACAGAAAGTCAGCTCTAATATCAGCTCCCAAAGTTTTCATTATACCATTTTTTCCTGCTTGTGCTGCAAGAGTTTGAAAGGAGGTGTACTGACAGAAATAGAAAATCTGTTATTTGACAGTGTTATTAAATATACTTAAATCTGGCAAAACCAAATCATTACTTTCAGCAGTGACCAGTGTCATCTGGGAATGCCACAGTTAAGTACTAAAGAAGACAAATTTATTTGGCTAGTAAATAAAACAATGGATAAAATTCCCACCTCTTTGGAACTTAAGAGCCCCACAATGAGACCCTGGCTGACTTATGAGCTGACTTAATATACTCCAGTTACAAATGGGAAATGTGCTCATCCTCAGTCAGGTCACTGAGAAGAAGAGTACAATTCTTGGACTTCAAAATATTCCCCCTCTACTGCAACATGTCTCTCTGCAATTAAGCCAGGCATGGACTCCATACCATTTGAAAGGGACTCTGACCATTGCAATCCATGTTCTTAGGACACTGACTTACTCTTTGCAGTTTTGTTTTTGTGATACACTCTACAAGTAATTCCAAAAAGCCTGTTGTTCATTCCTTACCTTTTTTTTTCCCGTTACCACTGTCTCCTCCCTCACCAACTCTCCACAGTATGCTAAGAAATCCTGTCACCTCACCTTTGCAGACATACATGCTTATATATATTCAGGCACCTATTTCCCTTCTCTGGTGCAGCTGTAGTTTGATCCTGCCCCAGTGTATGCACTGGATGCTCCACAGGAAACACAAAGGGAACCATAACAGATTCCCTCAAGAGTGACTTTACCAGAGCTGCATGAATTTCTGGTGCGAAGGATCTACTGCCTAGATTGTGTGTTACACACTCCCTTTGTATGAGAAGGCACAGATTAGCTGTACTACTTTGTATTTTGCTCAAAAGGCTTGGGAGCTAGGGTAGATTTTTTGCTACAATTCTTGATAACTGTTCCATGTATTTTGTTTTTAAAAGGGAGATTTAAAAGTGGAATATTAAAAAACCCAATGGTAACAGCACAGTTAGAAATGCCGAAGTTTTAGATGGAACTGCTGTGGGAGCTGCTGCTAGGAATACTTGCCAAGTAGAAAAACACAACAGTTAAGAAGACATTTAATACAGATGCACAGACAACACAGAGCAGAACTTTGTATTTCAAAATTCAGCTAAACACCTGAATATCTAATGACATTGACAATTCACAAATAGTATGCAAGTGGGTGTTACCACTCTCCAAAACAAAGTCACATCAAACACTCAGCTCTTACAAGGCAGGGGAGGATCATCTTCTTTAAAAACAAAAATTAAAAGGAAACAAAAGGAATAAACTCTGAAAAATAAGCTGTGAAAAAAAGAGTAAAGGCCTTTTCAAGGTCTGAGCTTCCAGTCACATTGCTCACATAACAAACATTAATAAATGTTTTGATAATTCAAGGACTGTGTATGAGTATACGCTGGAGCTTCAATTTAAACACTCAAACACCATTTAAAAACTTTTCCTAAATTATGCTCCAATCGCTGATGTGCTCTTTCCAAATACAAGTGTAATACAATTTGAGGTAAAGCATAAAGAGCAAATATATTCTTAATGAATTTTAAACCCCATGTTAACAAGGGATTCTTTGGACTTAGCCACGCAGACAGTAAGAGGTCCAGGAAGTTCCACTGCCTTGAGGCTGTCAGGGACAAGGAAGCGATAACCTTTTGGTTTGGGGTTTTGCAAACAAAGTAACACACTGTTCTTGATTACTGTGCTTGAAGACCACAGAAAAATGTACACTGGCCCAGTATCTTGCACTCCTTAAATGGAAATAGACGTGTGAAGAGCTAACTACAACAACACGCAAGCTTTGCTGTCATTTCAGCAGAAAGAAGTTAAAACAAAGGAAAGCAAGGAAAGGAAGAATACCACCATGAAAAACCAAACACCCTTCCCCCCCACCCCTCCCAAAGCCCCTTGAGAGCCATCCAGCTAGATGCTGATAATACTGGGTAACTGGATCTGTTGAAACAAGTTTTTTTGTAGCTTGGCATGTTGGTTTCAACAAATTGGGATATAAATCGTAATACCAATGGGACAACATCACTTTTTCTCTCTGTTAAGCAGAGGCCATAGAGAATCCTCTGGAACAAACAGCAGTTAATTCAAGTGCCCTGGCTGGTTTCCAAATAGCCAAATCAGGAATGCTAAGGTCAGGCTCTATGCTCCCATCTCCTCTGCATTCTGAGTGAGGAGGCAGCCACAGGACGCACTGCACCAGTCCATACCATCCCCTCTCAAGCATTCCTGCTTGAGAAAATGTGCAGCACTTTGGCGGGGGGGTGGAAAGGAAGGTGAGGGACAGCCAGCCCAGGTGCTGATATCAAAGGAAGGACAACATGTGCATCCTGTCCTCAGTGGTACCCCTGCACTTCCCCACCCGGCCAAAGGGACAGCCACCCCAGCGGTGCCGACTGCCTGCCTGCAGCCCCACGGTTCCCATCTGCAGCACCAGATTCATGGAATCAAAGGTTCATGGCAAAACCGTGACCATTTGTAGCTCTGGCAGCAGCTGTCAGCACTCCTTCCGTTGTGTAATTTCAAGGTCTTGCAAAACACGTGTCAGTGTATGTAAGGGAAATCTGGGTTTCAAGGACAAACCTTCTCGACACCTGAGTAGTAAGATAACATTGACTCATAGGCATAAAGTCTGCTCTGAAAGGCAACTTTGTTTTTAAATCTTTTTCCTTGGTTTTGAACAGCAAATGGCATAGACATATGGGACTACTAAGGTTTCTGCTAGTATTGCTTTATTTCTGTTTCTTTTTCTTCCAAACTCCCCTATTTTCTTCAGCCATGTCCTTAATTGGATATTCAGATTAAGGTGAGAGATGTATTAAAACTACATAAACAGCAGGATCATCAAACACGGTATGTGCAAAATGGCAGGTTTTAAAAATATTCACTGCTAAAATTTCAACTGTTAAATGTGGTTTGGTAGGCAAAGAAGACTGCAGCTTTCTTAAACATGAGGAAATCCAAAGGATTACATCAAACCATGTTAAAGACACTGACAGATACAGGCTTTCAAGCAAAACAGCTGTCATAAAAGCTACTGTGACTGCTTAGAATACACTGCTGCAGTCTCCTAAAAAAACCCTAAAAATTCATGGGAAAAAAAAATAATACCTTTAGCCTATACTTTAGCTTCAGAACAGAAATGCAGCTCCATCTGTCTTCCTCTTCTTATGAATAAACAAAAGCAACACGAACCATTTCTATCCCTGTGGTCACCAGCAAGGGCCAGAAAGCCACAATATGGCCTGTAACAAGCATGCTTACCTCACAGCAGGGACTTACAACCTCATGCCTACTTTCCTAGGACTACACTTAGCATGAAATGTGTCCATTTCACTTTATTTAACATTAAGGTCTTCCATATACAATATCACTTCCTACCTTCCAAAGGTTCTCACTACTTGAAATAAGACTGTGAGCACTGGGTAAAAAGTCTGGAACCTGGTACCAGCACAGCTGCTAAAATGCTGTTGTGTCATTCCTTCCCTTGGACACTCATCCAAGCTGTCCCTGCACGTCTGTGGTGACAGCAACCCGCCAAAGCCACCAGGGTTTGTGTCATTCTGTGTGACAACCAGTGCAATTAATTACTGACATGATTTGCATGGTCATAGGTCATCCACAGTCAACATGCAGCAATGGTTAAGACAGAGCAGCTTAAATCCAGGTGCCACTGGGAGGATAGGAAAGGCTCCTTGGGCTTGTAGAGGACAAGAGCACACAGGAGCAGCTGCAGGGGGAAGGAGGGAGGCCAGCATGAGGCATGACTGTACTGTGGGATGTTTCTGTGTGGAGCTGGCAAGACAGGAAAACAGCTGGGTCCAGGATCTACAGAGGCCATTGAAGGTTAAAGAGAAGTATCTAGAAGTAGTGTGACCTCTAAACCAGCCTTCTTACTGCATTTCTGATTACCCTCACAGCCTAAATGTGATCAGGTTTGATCAAATGTTCATGTCATTACATGGCAGCCAAAGGAGGGTATAGCTAATGATTTTTTTTTAACTCTCAGCACTCAAAACCATTGTTTAGGCCTGGTGTGACCTTTCCCAATCTTATTCTAACAGGATGCCCAACTTTTATGGTTCCAAATTTTATTTATGGCATAACACTTGCACAGAGATACAGACAAACACATATGAATGCTTTTTAAAGTAATTTTCACAGGAAATGCAACACAAATCTAGCTGTGCATGTCTTAAACCTTCCTGTTCACACTCTGCCCAGAGAATAAGAGTCATTTATTGGGAAGCACATGCCTTCTACTTCTGCCCCTCTCCCCAGGTCAGATCTCAAAGCCTTTCTTCTAGCCTTTCCATTTGGCTACTTGGTGAACTCCAGAAGCATTTGCATTGATGGCGCAGGACTTAGCACTAGATCTGTCATATATGGTTAAGCTGCTGCTGGGCTAAGCTCCCTTTTTTATCCTGAGTGGTATTTTCTCTTTGAACTTTAGGAATTTATACAGTGTTTTATCCTTTCAAGTATCTCTACAAATTCTTCACAGGATCTACAGCACAGGCAGGGCCTTTTTATGACAGAAAGACACAGTAGGTTTTCATGCTTTGCAGTCACTGTAATATAACCCACTGCTTCACTAAGCCCACTAACATTACATTCATTATTTGGAACAGAGCTTATGGTAAAGAAGTCATTTGTTCTGATAGTCAAGTGCACCATCAAAAGTCTGATTGCCTACAACAAATCAAGAGAGTTTTATAAGCCCCAGTATGTGCTTTCATATGTTGAAAGAAAAAAAAAAGCCATAAATTGTGCAGGAATAATTATCTTTCTGCCAGCTTGTTTTTAAAATTAAGATAGGTAACACTTATGTGTAAATGCAAATAGCAGGGATAATATGGGACTCCCAGGGCATCAGAAAGGTAGCATTCCCTGTGGAAATACAGAAGAGCACCACAGTGGGGCAAATGAAACATACCTTTCACCAAAACACGAGGGTATTCTACCGATTCTTCTGCTTAAGGATGACTGGCTAATGCTTAGTGAAGAGAAATGTACTAAGTAGCTGCATTTTAAGTTACTACCTTGTACAATAGCTACTGTGTACCTTTTCTATGCAAAAGAAGTTTCATGCAGTTGTCCACAATAATTTCAGTCTTGATATGACTAGATAAACAGGAGTCATGAAGGAAAAATTAGCCAAGTGCCTTTTAAGAAATGTAGTGTTCACAAACACTGACTGCTTTAAAATCTCCTGTATCTGTCTAGAGAAATGGGGACAACTTTTGAAGCCACTCTAATATTGCAGTATTTACAGTATGTATCACCTTTCTCTGCAGAAGGTTACACAGAGCACAGCATGATGCAGTTCAGCTTCCCAAGTCCTGTCTGTGGGCTTGAGACACCCAGCAAACTGACCCTGCCACTGCTAACGCTGGTCTTCTCCAGAGAATTCCTCCTGCTAGTAGTCCTGTAAGGTCAAATGAGACTCTTTGCCAAATAAGCCTTTGCAAAATCAGTCGTGCTCTATCATGTTAAGAGGAAAGGAACCTAGCTGGAGCATGTACTAATTTTAATTAACACAGTACATTCTTCTCATCAGATGATCTGGTTGGGTTTTTTTCTCCTTTCCTCTCCTTCCGTCTTTTCTTTTTGCTGTTTTTGGGCTTTTTTTCTTTTTTCTACCCTTCCCTTTTGCATTTTCTTTTCTCCTTTCACATGCTATTTTTCTCCATCCCACTTTTCCCTTTTAACAACCCACGTCCTCCTCCTCCTCCTGCATCCTGTTTTTCTATCCCTTTGTCCTCTCCCAGTCCTTTGAAGGACTACACCTGTGTTTTTCTAACAGTCCCATCAGAAGCAACTGAATGCAAGTGATAAGAAAACTGATAAAAACCCCTTGGGACTTAAAGGCTGTATTCCTACTAGCCTGCAGAAAGGGAAATGGCAGATGTGGGCTAAGGAGAGAGGGATTAAATGAGTCAAAACTTGCAGAATTCCAGTACAGGGGATTTAAATTTCTGTACTTCCCATTAAGTAGTGCACACCACCATTAAACTGCTTGTTCTGATTAATATTTAAGAAGGGAAAAAATGAGCAGAGTCACATGGTAAACATGTCTGAAAGCCTAGAAAAAAAGAGTAAGAAGTTAATAACAGTGTGTATACACATCAGACATCATACTCAGACCAGAAATGGTGTTATCATTTCCATTACAGGAGCAAATACCTGCCTCTGAAACCTGCAGGAGTTTTAATCACTTTTTAAAATCCATGCCCTAAGAAATTACCTCATTATTTCCCCTTTCAGAATAGTGCCTTCCTCGCACTCATTCTGGACACCTCACCAGGTAGGTCAGTCCCCAGCAGAAGCCTGGTCCCGTTCTTTAAGCCAAAACACACTCCCTAGGTCTGCCCCAGTGCATTTAATGCGCTGGCTTGCAAAATTTCTCTGTGGACTGTGTGCACACAGAAATCAGCAGTACCTGGTTTGGGAGACACACAGGCAGCTGCCATGTCTTCAGGTTAAGCGTAAAGGGATTACATCAGATCTGGCAAATGTCACTTATTTCCAGGATTTGAGAAAAGATTTTTCTTATCCCAGTAATTCCAGCTAATCTAACTTAAGGATCCTAGAAAGATAAAGCTGAATCTCTACTTTTATACTGAGAGTATCCAGAGCTCATTACAGATTTTGCCAAAAATCACAGATCCTTGGTTTGCCTTACCAGCTCAAAAAAACTGCACCCAGAGACCTTCCAGAATTTTAAGAGAAGCCCATGGCAATTTCCAGCTGGGTATGTGATGCTATTCATCCTGCAATCCACAAGTGCTCTCTCCTAGTGAGAGCTGGACTTTCAAGCAAGAAACCTGTGTGCCCTGAGACAGCAAGGCCAGGTGATTCTACAACATTACATCTATAAAATTAGGGAAATGGGCTCAAGGGAAATGGGTTTCTGCAACCAAATCCTTGTGCAGACAAGTTCAAGTCACCTAGCTTTCCTACGTCCTTTCTGTAGAGATGCAACTAATGTTAACATCTTCAAAAGAATTATATATATATTTAACTATCAAAAAAGTATATGGCCTGCATGCACATGTTAGTTGACTGCCATTTTTGGAAGGGGCTTAGCTAGGGAGTCTAGCTAACTACTCAAAGATTTTGGAAGCTATGAGCTACAAAGAAAGTTTGGTATGTTTTGTACTGACAACTGATTTCCACACAACTCTTGTTCACTATAGTATTTCACACTTTAAAATGCAATTCAAAACAAAAGTATGGCATGCACAAATTCCCACTGATCTCAAGCTGTACTAGTAGCTGTGCTGGTAGAATCTGAGCTAGTAGCAAGCTCCAAGTGGTTTGTAAGGAAATTCACTGCAGTGAAGTGTCATTTTCCACATTCCCAGTTGAAGTTACAAGAGTGCCTAGATTCAAAAGACTAAATAGCCTCCTTTGTTTATTACATAATCTGCAAAACTGCAAGCAGAGAGCAACAAGGAAAGCACATATCCTTCCTCTGAGCACTCTAACATGCCCCCTTGTCCAAAAGAAGTCTCTCTTCAGGCTCACTGCTTTGGTACTCAGCCTTTCACTTTGGCACCTTTTTTCAAACTGCAAAGATCCCTCTTTAATATGCCCATACATACAATTATCTACATCTACACACATGTATGGGCTCTACTGGCTGCCCACATTCAGGCCCATCTGCCAGGCTGGCACTCTGCCCACCGAGAGTCGGTCAGCCCATTTCACTGAAGCAGAACTGTCAGGCAGTGATGGACTCTGGTGGGCAGCCAAGAGCCCTCCTTTCCCCAGGGACGAAAGGCTCCCAGTGCCACTCAAGTTTGTGTGGCACACCACGGGAGCACAACCATTGGCACGCACGCCAAAGCAAAGGAGAAAGAAAAGGGGAGCTGACTGGCACTTCAGACGGTGATCCAGCCCTACTTTGTGGAGGTGATTATAGTGGACAATGATGCTGTGGCCCAGCACAGGCCAGCCATCATTTAACTTTGACTTTGGCACCAATCAAGTACAACAGGGCAATTGTGAGATGACTCAATAGATGTAAATAGCCACTATACAGGGCAATTCGGTGAGGCATGAGGGCATAGACAATTGGCCTACAAAAGGCAGCTACTTCCACACACATGCAGACTCGGTCAGCAACTCCAGCTCCCCGGGAACCAGAAGTCAAGATCAGAACTACATATATCTTCAATTCAGCCCAAATCTTTCCAGGAGGACCACCTTGCATATGCTGCTCCCTCTCATATTTCTGTTTAAAGCTGACCTTGACTTTTACACTTGCACTGTGTGAAGACAGAGGTGGCTCACGGTTTGCACTGGGGTTTTAATCTCTCAGTAACACTGACAACATGTCAGGAAATGTTGCTTTATCTTCTGCTTTTCTTTTCCTCCAGGCACCTGTGGACTTGGCCACCAGGAGCCTGCTTCAGAACCTCTCGATGTGGCTATTCCTCATGGATGGAATCAGCTCACCCATCCTCACTAGTGTCAAGTGGGATGCAGACACAGCTCTGCCTCCCTGCACGGGCCAAGATGAACAGTTCAACGTGGTCTCACTGCTCAATGGGTCTGTTCACCCGTAAGTATGACAAGCAAATTCTGGCACAAAACCAGCCACTCCTCTGCTCCCCAGGAAGGCCCAAGGGCAAAATTATATCATGCTTTTATTTAAACCAACATGGCCAAACTTCATTATGGAGGAGTTTTACCAGTTAAATGAGCCTCCACTCACACTCTCTGTGTGAGGACTCAGTGGCCAGGAAGAAGTCCCAGCTGAACTTTTGCAAAGCTGGAGATAATGCCAAAAGATTCTTTTCCCTGTTGATTTTAATCAGGTCGGAAAAATCTTACATTATGATTCTTACATTGCAAAACAGTTTATAGACATTGGTGTCACACGACATTTTAATTGCTGTTACCTCTTTAGACAACTAAGCCAAGGCAGAGCTTGTCAGCACCAAGAGAAAAGAAAATCAAGTGTGCTTCTGAAGCCTGAATTTCTTCTTAAGCAAAATAAGCAGACATCCAGACCACTACATGAGGAAATTCCACATGTATCTTCTACTTCAATTTTGAATGGCTCTTCTGACATCTCTTCCAGCTAAGAAGATTAAAAAAGACCAAATCACTTCAGATACTGCATTGCTTCTTGACATCAATCTGGTGAAAGATTTAACTGAAAAGAGCCTTTATTTTTGTACTTTGTACGTTATAGGATGGAATCTGTTAAGTTGTAATCTCTTTTGAACAATTATAGAAATGCTGTATTTCCCTTTACAGGCTGTTCTGCCTATACAGAGAGAGCATCCCTATAAAAATGCAATAAAAGGTACGGCTCAGGATTTCCCTCTGGGTCTTTATGGCATATGCACAGGCATGTGAACTGTCAGTGATACTTCTCACATAATCACTACAAATACAGTGCTTCCAAGAGGAGATGACATCACACATTTTATAGTAAAGGCACTATATATAAATATAAAGGCACTATATATATATAAACTTTACTTTTATAGTAAAAGTCCCTATATATACTCCCTAGAAGCAGTTGTGGATATGCCATAGGTAAGCTGAACAGTTGAGATCTCCTTCTCTCTTCAGTGGGAAGGAGAAAATACACAAAGACTGGATTTATGTCATCGTAACTGAGGGGAGGATTTAGCCCCATACATTTCAGACCTGTCTGTCTCAAGCAGCAGGCCAAAAACCTGACTCTATTGAAGGGAACAGCATCAGAGCAAGTAGTCTCAGATTTGGGCATCTCCACACCAGCACACGAAGACCACTGAAATTTCCAAGTTCTGACAAATGGCTTGGCATTTTATCTCAGTTGCTGAGTGTGCTAAGCCATCCCTGCACTGATTTCTCCACAAGTGACACTAGATATCTAAAGAATACAATAGACGCATCTAACTTAAAAACAGATGAAGCCTTGATGCTTTAACTGGAATCTGTACAATTTAGACCTAAATTTGCACATCTTCCCTGCATGGTTTTCCATATGTCTTCATTGTAACAGTTTCCCAATTTAAGGCAATGTGAGAAGACAGAAGCTTTTTTTTGCAAGACCATGAACACACACACCCTACCCCAAAGCCAATACTAACATCTGCGGCAATCACAATATGGTAACTGGCTACACACAGGAGATTAAAAATATACAGATCAATAATGTTCTGCTCTGATTTTCAAACAGAGACCTCATGTAATTTTTTCCAAACACCATCCCTCTAGTAGCTTTTCTAATGACATTGGAGATGGAGACATTGCATTACACTCTTCAAGCCATTCTGATAGTCACACACATAATTTCCCCCCTGCCTCTCCCCGATTTTCAGCAAAAGTGTCATTCTTGTGCTGTTTGTGTAAGTGGACAGAATTTCAAGCATCTGCTCCCAAATGATTATAAATCAAGGAACCTTCATGCTCCATTAGCTTGAGAAGATAGCGTTATTAATGATTGTTATTCAAGGAAGTTCACAGTAAGTGTCTAAGTGAAGACACCTCTGATGTAAGGCTTTGTTTTGTTTCTGAAAACAGCTGCGTGGGCAAATCTTCACTCTTGCTGTTTAACATATTTCTGAGGCTACCACTCCTAAGAAATTTCAATTATTTTCGTTAGCTTAGCAGTTACATCAGTTTCCTCTGGAAAAAGAAACAATACTGACATTCCACAGCAACGCTCATGAAAAGTCATTTAGCTCAACAAATACTGGGATCTATGAAGATGCAACACTGCTCTTACTCTGCTATTCTTTATCCAGTTCCAGAAGTCTGAAAAAGCTGGTTCAACTCTAAAACACAAGAAGTGAAAATTTAAGTTTTAGGTCATATTACATGGACTTGAAACAATGTAAGAAATGACTGGGTATAACCTGGCAGAGCTGATTTGCTCCACAGGTTAATACACCATGATTTCCTACGTGATCCTAACCAGCAGCCTTTCATTTCCATAGTAGTAGGACCAACTCTGCAAAGAAAAGGCGAGTCAGAGGTCTGATTAAGTGAGTTTTCTGCCTGTTAGTTACTCGCCTAGGTGCACAATGAATGTGATGCACCCCATGCATGAATACCACATAATACCGAATTTAAAGACAAGAGATCTGACTCATCACTCCACTGCACCAGTTTTATGCCTACGGGGCTCCATGTTCTTCCATGGTGACTCAGACCCAAGACTCCCCTCTCTCCAGGAAAAACATGACAAGTCATGCAGTACATGTCAGACTTACCCATCAACCATAATCCCCATTTGCACTGCAAAACTAATTGGAATGTAACATTCCATACCACTTACATTTTGTTGTAAAGCCTAGAAATAGGAATATATATAATTAATGTAAAGAGCAGCAGTTTAAAATATAGTCATTGGAATTAACCCTATTACACCTGGCAACACATTCAAGGAACCCTGTTTGAGAAAGCAGTCCTTTCCAAATGTTAGTAGTGTCGATATGGGCATGCTAAGATTAACAACATGGAATTAAGGAGGAGGAGATTAGTCACTGGCACAAAAAGTTTCTCTGAAACAGTTCTCATTGCAAGATTGCTGCCTTCACTTTTCTAACCCAAGGCTGCTGAAACACAAGAAACTTTGAACAACTCTAAGGTAGGCACTGACTGTTTCTTTCAAAAGGACACGCTATGTTTACAACAGCTATTTTTGGCTTTCAGCTATACAAATATAAAACACCATGAGGCCCATTTTCTTCTCACAGCTTCATGTCTGTATATATTCATTGATTTCCATGCAATTATATCTGATTATTTGCCTGGAATGAAAGTTAGATCAGTGCTGACCCTTATAAGCAATTCTGAATGGATTTATACTGGGCAAAAGGCATAAGTGTAAGAGGAGACAATCTACTCTACCATCTGACAGTATACAACTGTAGAAATCAATAAAATAATTAATAAAGGAATAAACCTTCAAAAGTCAAAGAAAACAATTCATCCTTCACCTTGCTCTAAACCTTAAGGGATTGGTATCCAGCAGTTTATCATAACGTACCTTGTGCTTTTTTTCTGTCTTTTAGTCACAGAATCTGTGGGTTACTCTAGAACACAGAGATCACTGCCACAGGCTTGTTTTCAGGACTGGGTCCTGAGCTACTTTGCAGAGAGAATTGAATCTATGATGGTTGATCTTGCACAGGTCAGCCGTGCTGGGCACCAATGCACACAACCAGTAGTACACTGAAAACTGCTTGTGGAAATGATTACACAGTGCTGGGGAGCCACACGTACTGAGCATTACATGCATAAACTATCCACTTGCTTGTGATCACAGAGGGCACATGTATGTAATGCTGCATTTACTACCACCATATGTAATTCTGCACTTACTACCACCACTGCAAGACGACAGCATCTCATTCTGGCTACACTTATATCCCTCTGAGAGGTCAAGCCAGGAGATGGTATTATATGTGTGCTTTTCTATAGGAAGGCAAGATTTATTCTGAGGCATTCAGTTCTTTGAGTTTTACCTCTATCTTATGAAAAAGAAAAAATAAAATCCACAAAAAATCCCACAAAATTGTTCACTGCAATGAATACGGACTTTGAATAAAATACAGGACCTTGACTGCAACAGGAAGGTGAAATCCAAAAATGTGTCAGTAGGATCATTCTCTTTTAAGGAGCAATATAAAGACATGAACTTAAAATAGACATGGTGCTGGCTCTTATCTCATGCTCACTTACTCTTTGACAACCAGAAACCACGGTGATTTAAAAACCCAGCACTTACTACTCCTTAGTTGTGAGAATTTTATTAGTCTGGTCATGTGGCAGTCACAGGTGTGAGACACAACCTGGTATCCAGGTAAAAGTTATGAAAACAGCTCCATAGCTAATGACACTGTTAAACCACAGAATCCATGCCTTTACCCCCATTATCAGAATACTTCTAAATCCAAAAAAAAAAAGGGGGAGAAGCAGAGGTACAGTGTTCAGAACTGAACAGCAAGTTACAAAACTTCAAACACAACCCAATATATTGAAAGCCTACTAACACCAAATTTGTGATGCTGCTTATTGCTTGGTGAACCTTTTAACATCTAGGTCACCAGTAACTATCAAGGATTACCAGTCAACACTGCTTCCCACCCATGTTTAAAGTACTACTAAAGTACTACTTAAAACATCACCCATGCAAGGGAAGTGGATCCAGTGATTAAGTACCCGATTCAGCGGTCGCCAGCAGTATTTCACTTTGGGTGGTAGCTGCTCTCTAGCATGGGAGTGTAGAAGAAGCCAGTTTGGCTGCAACGACCGAGATTTTCACCGCCCAACACCAAAGTTTGCCAACAAGCCGGTGAAGGCACAGGTAAAGGCAGTCCCTGCTGCGTTGCGGGGCGCCGTCCTTTCGTCACTTTTACCTCAGCCGGCTGCAAGAGGCGACAGCAGGCGAGCAGGGACAGCCCACCGGGTCCCCAGGTGGTCTCCAGGGACCCCGGGACCTGCTGCACGGAGAGGCTGGGTGGGCGACCAGGAGCGAGTGCCGTGCCGCATGCCTGTGCACACTCT
>JANPWX010000043.1:4078254-4143286 GCA_024734555.1 Trochalopteron elliotii
CGTGGGGCGGGCCCCGGGGCAGGCCACCCCACCCCGGGCCAGAGTCGTCCCAGCGCCGGGCGGAGGTCCCGTGTAGCCCCCGCCGGCCCGGCCGGCGCTCCCGCTGCAGGGCGCAGAGCGGAGCGCAACTTTGGCAGCGGCACAGCCGGCGCAGGGACGTGTTGGGGAAAGAGCCCTTCGTGCGAGCCGCGGCTGCAGCCCTTCCTTCCCCGGGAGCCGCGTCCTGCAGGTGCAGGTGGCGGGGCACAGGCTCGGCTCCAGCGCGGCTCGCTGCTGAGAGCAGAGGTTGGCCTGTGGGTGGATGTGCGGGAACCTTCCGAGCACATCGGGTAGCCCGGCTGTGCGGAGTGACGAGCAGCAAAAGCTTCTGATCATCCTGCGGTTCTCAGAATGTGCGCATTTACGTTTGCCGGAGAAACCGAATGGTCTCCAGCGCTCGGTTTCTGTGACCCACTTATTTTTTCCTAACTGATCAGATAAGCCATAGGGATTAACCATGTAAGCTTAACACACAGATACCTGAAAAGAAAATTTATCACCTTTCAGAGTAGCAGCCTCAGGTTTCCTTTCATCTTCAACCATCATGCATTACCTTTAAATAAGACACAGATATCTACATTAGAAATGCAATGCACAGTCTTTAAAACAGCAACATTTGGAAGTTGGGTGGGGTTTTTCATCTCAGTTTTCACAGATTTTCCAATCTCCTTAACAAAAACAACAATATGTGCAACTGTTCAGCTACATACTTAAAAACTTGAGCTTGGATAACGCTTAAGGGTCTAAATGCTCCTAAATACATGGTGCCGGGAAGGCTGAAGGCTTTTGGGATTCTTCTACGTCAGTCCTGTATTGGGACTGATGCTTTCTCCAATCTGAAAGCAACATGAAGAGACTGCATTTCTGACTAGAAAAAAAAACCAACAAATCGGACAAACAAGAAAATGAAAAGGTTTGATCATACGGGAGGCTCAAGCATGCCTGGTTAGATAGTTAGGGCATTACACTATCCTCCTTCATGCGAACATTAAGCATAGTATTCCTCATCTTAAAAGTCTTAAGAGAAAGGCAGAGGCAATGCTGGATTCTCGCTCTGATACCATTTTCTAGATACTGGCCTCCTCACACTGCTGGAGCAGTGGGAAGGAGAGGTGAGAAAAGGATGAAAATGTGATTCAGGCATAGTTGATACCACAGAGAGTGGCCTGCTGGTACCCTCTGGCTTGGTGAGATGCGCTGGGAACGTGGGAGGGATGGAGTGCATAAGAGGTGACACAACAGGTGAAGTAAGGTATGAGGTCATGGAGGACACAGAGGTTGAAATGCAAGCTTGAAATGAAAGGTGGTGGGAGATAGAAAGCCAGCAGGGAAGTCTTTGTGTCTGCAGATTGTATCAGTTATGGAAGCTGATTATTATTATCACAATATAACAGAAAAATGCAGGGAAAAGGCAGCACCACAGAGGATGAAATGAATGAGCCCACTACAGGGATTTTGTCCCTGTAATGATAGGAGGTAAGGGAAGACTTGTGCTTCAACAGGAACATTTAAGTGTCAGTAACGTTACTAAAGAGGAGGAGTGACATGTAAAACGGATCAGACCACAGGAGAACCTCTCCTTAAAATCTCTGTTTACAGCTCACAGGAGAATATACCAGGAGACCTTGATACTCAGCAGGGAATCCAGTCAAGATATAAACAGGACTGAGGATAGCTCTTTAGGCTGCTAACTGGAAGAGAGCTGTTACAAATTATATCTTCTGAGGCTTTGTCAGGGAGTGTTGCTTCATTTCTTGAAATTATGGGCTAAATTAATCACTGTTTTAACATAGTGCTAAATTATTTGCACTTACAGGCAGTTTCACCACAATAAATCTTAATCTTTCATTCTCTAGAACATGCCCTTCCAAGGCTGAGTGAGCTATGGACTCCCCACTCCACGGGTCACCACAAACCTGACTGGGATGGACTGTGCATGGCAGGAGAACAAATGTTTTCAAGGAGGATTAAGACTACAATTAGCAAGCTGCTTTTCAACAAACTGTCGTCATATGGAAGCCAGAATTCCCATAGAAAAACTCTTTGATTCCTGTCAAACCGCCACAGGAACAAGACTTGAGGAGCTGCTGATGCTCTAAGTGTGATTAGCAGAGCATTTGTCTTGAGACAGACAAATATACCTGGCTGACAGAGCTACTACCACATCAGGAAGCTTATTTTCTTTAGGGTACATGGTAAATCAGCTTATTGTAAGTGAAGCTTTCCTTGAATGTCCAGTTTGCAGGAGAAAAAAAAAGGTTTCTGGGTTTGCTTGAAATTGATGAAAACTAAATGAAAACCAAACCAAAAAGAGAAGCCTCTGCAAAGTGAAAATCCTGCTTTTTGGACAGTCTCATGAACACACTGATGGTACAAATTCAAAAGCAGAGTTGTTGAGGAGCAGTCTGAGTGCTTGCTGCAACTGTGAGATTTATTTCAGCCCTCTGTCCCCTGCAGAGAGACACTGGGCTGTGCCTACCAGAGCAGGCGGCTTTCTGCAATTAAACACGTGAAGCCTACATCCCCCTACCCCCCATTAATTTTTGTACCTGCAAAGCAGCACACTCCATGTGCTGAGCCTTTATATAAACCTTGCGGAGCCATTTCTCCAGAAAACCATTTTTATGCCCCTTTATGTAGATGCATTTGGATTATCTCACAAACCACTCTCGTATTTGTTAGCTTCACCTGGGCTTGTCATCAACACTAGTCAAGTACAAACATTAATCAAATTAGAGGTTCAATCCAGCCAGGCATAAGGTCAAGCTTCTAATTACAAGGTTGGAAAATGGGAATGACTGGGAGTAATTTAAACTTAAAATGTAATTCTAGGGCAAATTTAACAACAGGTTCTTTTCTAGTTGCCCTATTATCATTCACTGTGAGTTTTTAAGATGTCTCATCCATAAAAAAACAGGAGTCTAATTTGCACCTCTGCTGTGTGGCTTGTCTTGTTCCCTTCCAGCACAAGGCAAGTGTCTCAGGTATGGCTAGCTGTTGTTCTGTTTGAAGTTCAAAATAGTTTCTGCATTCCTAAGCCTTTTTTCTGTCACAACTTCTAAACAAGCTGTCCTATCACACATTGACCAACCCTTCATTCCAGCCACCAATTCATGAAGGAGTTTCTAAAGCTTTTACTGTCTTTCCTACAATTTGCATTAAGTAGTATTAAAAACCATGAGATCTGTAGCAGTCCTCTCAAGTTTTCCATGCTCAGCTGATTTCCTCTTGGATAACATAAATGGCTCTCTAATAACAAAGATGACAGACATGATAATGACATATTTTGACCAAGCAGCACTCCCACCATTCAGTGTCAGCTTCTGGGGTTCCTAATTTCACATCCCCCCACTGCTGAAAAATGAGAGATTACACCTCCTACATCCAAGAGTGTGAGAAGAGCAGGAATCACGCTAGACAGTGCTGATCTTAATGTCAGCATTAACAAATCCAGTCTGTCCCCAGTTCATCTATCACTGTGCCAACTAGGCATCATTTTGTATGATTAAGTACCTGTGAAATCAAATAGTAAACTGAATTTGTTCCATTGGGTACATTATCTGAACTGGACCTTTGGATACATCATCATTAGTATGATCTTTGACTTGTCAGAAATGCCAAAATACAGATAATAATGGTAAAAATACTGACACTGTACATTAGTGATTTCCTTGACTCATTACAACCAGAGAATAAAGTCTGGAAAAATGCAGTGCTTAACACTGAGATGTCACAAGGAAGAAATAGGATTTCTGTTACATAGAAATTAAAGGTTTTAGGAGGCAGAGAAGTACCAAACACTTTATGCACTGTCTTACTGTAATTTTTTTCATTAATAATTTTATTTATGTGCTCAAGAAGGAAACTGTGTTGGCTGTTTAGCACGAGATTATGTGTCTAACTGGGCTTTCTTAATGATCTGGAAGTTAGAATTGTGATTAAGTCTGTTACTAAATTAGTAGCTTTGTTGTAGTTGTGTGTTGTGTGAGTTTTATTCAGCATGTGATGGCAGTTCCAGAGACATCACGCTGTATTAGAAGTATGTTGCCACAGACCTTTATTTGCTGGCAAAATGAGGAGACTGTTCACATCTCACACTTCTAAAGCACCATCTGAGAGTATGATTTACTCTACTCGAAGAGTTTAAAACTTTTTCAGTGGCGAGTGTCACTGGCTGTTACTCATAACTGGGGACACCAGGAGACATCTGCCTTCCGTAGTTTTAATGCTGCCGCAGTGTGACACCTTCTCAACTGAGCTCCAACAGACTCCCACCCTCCCCATAAGAGTCCAGCCTGTCTGCCAGAGAAAATAATGGGTCTGAAGGGAATCTGAGAGGAGTACAACTGTGTGAGAGAGAAAGACTGACAAATGCATGGGAGGCTGTGAGGGAGCTGAGTGATTTTTCACCAAGCAATATTCTTTCAAACAATTGGATTTCAGGTTGTCTGAGAGGATAAAAGTACAAAGATCACAAGTTACAATAGTCAAATATTTAATTCCTTTTTAGGAATTAAAATTAAATAAATTATACATTCTAGAGCTGGAAGTCATCTTTCAAGAGAGTGAAAACATTGTGCTGCACAGTTATTGTCAGCCAATGTAAGTGAGTTTATGAGCGTTATTTGCATTAATGTAGTTGCATGGTGTATTACTGTGCTGTTGTGTTCTAAATCCTGAAAATGCAGAAGTGTAACTTTAAAGGGTTTGGAAGATGGCTATTGTAATGATACTCGGAGCAATATACAGGCTTTACAGAGACTTCAATTTCATTAGCACGTTGCTGCAGTCTGTGCCAAACAGCTAAATAACATGCAGCATTTTAATATGGAAGTGAAATTACATGTGTATCATCTAGACCTCTACACATACTGAGGGAAGTCAGTGGTTCACCTGTGGTGCTGCTGCATGCAAGAATGTAGGATGGGGATTTGGCAACTGGTTTGGCTTCCTAACCCAATCTGAGTTGAGTGTCCCCCTTGGCACAGCCCTTTCCTTTCTGTTCCTCCACCTGCAACAGGAAAAGGTGGTGGTCCCTTGTAAATGCCTGAAGACCTACAAGGGAAAAATGGGAGCTATCCTTGTGGTAAGCAGGTGTATCCGTACCCACCTAAAATAATTACAAGATAGTTATTTATGGGAGCAGACACTTGAAACAGTGGTAGCCCACACTTCAAACACAAGCACATGCAGAACATGAATGTGAAGCTGTATGATCTTGAGAGGATAACAAGTCCATGAATTCATCTACAGCTGGCTCTAAAGAAGCTAAAGCTGCTTTGTCAGTTGTGTACACTCTATGTTATGCATCAGGGAAATACTGTGTGAGTGAACAGCCTCTCTTCTGTCCTTGTGGCTGCACCGAGCCCTGGCACTGCAGAAATACCCTACTGCACTGCCAGGTTCACCTTGCAGAGTAAACAACACTGGAATCAGACAAAGCAACTGCACAGAAAGGAACACAGGGACAAAGGCTGCCTGAATAGGAAGGATGCAGAATGGCACAAAATGAGTCAGAAGGGACAAATTGTAATGACAAGGCTGAAAGGATGTTAGAAATGGGGGAAAGCCAAAGGAAGGTCTGCAAAAAAAGAGGTGACACAAAGATTGACGCATTCAGTGGTTTCCAGTCACAATCAAGGTGGCACCCAGAAAATTAGCAGGCTTCATTTTAACAGGTGTGTAGAAAAGTCCAAAATCAAGGACAGAAAACCTTTTAGACATTTAAGGAATGTGGATTCATCGAAGTCAGCCAGGCCCACTGAGCTTTACGCTGGCAAGTTTAAAGCACTGTAGCGGTCTTAAAAGCACTAACAATAATCTCTGACAGCTACTAGAAGAAAAATCTCAGTGGATAAATGTAGTACCTGTCATTAAAAAGGCAAAAATTAAGAAAACGGTGACTTTCAGGGGAGTCAAGCTATGACTGTCATTAAGAAGCATTTTAAAGCAAGTACAGTTTGTTCCTAAACATACAAAATACAGTGAGGCAACAAAGACTTTTGACAAATAAATCCCATTAAATAGATCTAAGCCTTTCTTTAGGACAAGAAGCCTCATGCCATGGGCACCGACCCCTGTTGCTGATGGTGACATGATGTCTCTGAGAGGCATGCAGGAGGGTGCCATGCTTTCCCCTTTTGTTTTGAGAAGTTTTTACCCACAAAACACTTAACACCTACACAAGTTCATCCCTTTCTGTGGGTGCTGGATTTACTGGACAAGTGCTACAAAGATCCTGCATACTGTTGAATCCCTCCTTACCCTTTGACTGTGTCTGGGGGAAGGTGGCCAGTTAAAACTCTGCTGTGCGTTGTTAGGAAAAGATAATCTGCTGCCTGCATAGGTAAGGCGGATTCCTGGCAGTTGGATATTGGATACAATCTAACTGCAAGGGTAGTTGCACAATCTGACTGCAAGGATACTGCAAGGAAAAACTGTACATTGGGCATCCCTGACCTAGCTGCTGGCATGTGGCAAACATCAGATGTGAGTAAGCCTTTTTAAAAGCTCTTGATGTAGTCCTGCATGACACTGTTACATGCTGAAGTAAAAAAAAAAAAAAAAAAAAAGAAACAAAAAGAATAAAAAAAAGAAAATAGGCCAGGCTAAAATCACTCTGCAGTCTGGTAGGTGCATGAGTGGTTGAAATACCTCTTGTTCAGAGGTATTTCAACAGTGAATCAATGATTCACTGTCAAACGAGGGGAACACTAAGTGAGGTCTCACAAGGGTCTGTCTAGGGTCAGTTTTACTCAGTGCCTTCATTAATGACTTGGATGAGAGCAATGATTTGTATAGAGGGTAAAATTTGTGGATGACATTGAGATGGAAGGCTTTGTGAGCACTTTGGTGAACAGGATTAGAATTTAAAACAATTCTTGCTACACTGGTGAAATGGTCTGAAATCAATAAGATCAAATTCAATAAAGAATGCAAAGGATTTCTCTTAGGGGGAAGAAGTCAAATGCAGAGGTGTGAAATGGAGACTAGCTGGCCAGGCAGTGGTACTGGAGGCAAGGCTCTGGGTCCTGCAGTCAGTCATGAACTGAGGATGAGTCAACGGTATAATGCTGCTGGAAAAACATTCGCCCCCATAATGACTCCACTGTCCCATGAGCTGAACAAATGCAATTCTGGTGAATAGAAGGATAATTACTCTGTGCTACTCAGCACTAATTCAGGTTGTGTGCCCAGTTTGGAATACTATAAGAAAAAAACATAAAGCAAAATTAACTAGAAAAGAGGAAGAGGAGTGATTATATTTAATTAATCTAGAAAAAAAGGAAAAAAAGAGATGACCTGGTAGCATTCTTCACCTGTGTAAAAGATTCGCAGAGAAAAATCAAGTCGTCTCCATGCCAACAAAAAGATGAGAATTGATTTGCAGCAAGAGAGATATATGTTAGATCATCATTTTCTCAGTATATCTCAGGATTTGAAGAGGTTTCTTAAAAGAATTCCCATTGTCAAAGTTTTAGAAGAACAAGACAGGCAAACTTCATTCATGAATGTGCTACAGAATTGATTCTTCCTCAATGGAGATAGGACATTTATGTTTCTTCCAACCTTATGTATCTGTGATTTTCATGTAACACCTTCAGTCACTACAGACAACATAACTCTTAATTGTCTAATGCTGCAATTCAGTATTAGTGTGTAGTCAATACAAAAAAGTGTGAATCAATTAAATTCTGAACTCCTGCATGATGGTGTACAGAACCAAAAAGCTGATATACCATAATATTTTGTTATGGCACGGCTCCTTCCACTAAAGGGCTCAGTCCTAAGAATCTTAATAAAAGTCTTTGTACAATTATCTTACCTTTACTCTGGGAAAAAAAAAAAAAAGAAGAAAAAGCTCCTCACATCGGTATAAAATTTGAAGGATTGAGCTTCTTTGTGTATTACAGACGTGCACAGCACAGAAACCTTTATCAGCCTGGCGATGTGTGTCACTGGCTTTTTTAATTCTGTGTGTGGACTGGGTCCACCTCAAGCTAAGCCTGGATCCGATTGCCCGTGTGACAGGGAGCGCTGTGAGCAGCTGCTGCCGCACAGTGCGGTGTGTGCCGGCTGCTGCCGGACCGCGCCCCGCACACCAGAGCACCCGCGGGGTGCGTGGGCAGCTCGCCCTGGTGTGCCCTGCTCTGCTCGGGCTGCAGCAGCTGAGGAGCTGACCTGCAGCCTCTCTGGAGTACTGTTTTGCAGCTCTGATAATAGCATCATGAAAGGATCCAATTTATTTTTGCTGTTGTACACTCTGTTCTAGCGTTTTGCCTCCTCTCCTATTCCCAGAATCCTTGATTTGAGAGTACAGGAAATGCTGTAAAACCAAACAAGATGTCATGAAATGCTGCTTATTCATTCACTGGTTGGTTTCTCTTTTTTCCAATTATCAGCTCTTTGGGCTTTGGGGACCAGGTGAATGTACCAAGAGACATTTAGTGTCTCTGGGGACTGCTGCAGAGATTTGAGATTCCCAGTTGGTTATGTAGAGTATTGGGCTAGGAAACAGTCTGTCAGGTCTTCAGCAAGAAGCCTTCTTCTTACCCTAAGTTTAATTTTTACCCTTTTTCCCTGAGGGTAAGTAAAGGAAATGAGAGAAAGGCTTTAATTTATGGACAGAACCTGAGAGTTGCAAGGTTCATTCTCCTTACAGGCAGTCTGGGCCATGGCTGGGTGCCTGGCTGAGGGGTTACTCTAGGGTTAGAGTTAGGGATTTAGGTTCTAGGTTCAGTCAGGGAAAAACACAGAACTACCTCCTGCTGTAGGGGAAGCTGGTCAGAGGCTGTGCCAGTTTGAGCTGGAGTTCAGGTTAGAGCAAGAGGAGAAGAGGAGGAGCAGAGTGATAGTGGATGTAGGGCTGGCAGGCAGCTACCAAAGGAAGCTGAGGGCTGCAAAAGGAATTCTCCCCTGAGGAATTTATTGTCTGGGGCACAGTTAATCTTGACCCTAAGGTGCTCTGGGAGGGCTGTGGCTGGCCTTTGGGACGGGACGTGTAGCAGAACCCAGCTTCTTTGGACAAAGCTAACTGGGAAGAAGCAGTAATTTGAGGGTGGCTGGAAACAGCCCAGAGCTCAGGCTTGAGTTTCTCCTGACCTTGTGGAGCAGGGTTGAGATTGGGGTAAGGTGGCCATTAGGGCTTTGTGAAGAAGAAACAAGCAGTCCCTTCTGAGCAGAATCCTGTGGTTAACTCCACAGGGTACTCTGCAGAAACCTGGGCTCTGCTCTACACCCATTCTGTAACCCTGACTACAGAAGCTGGCAGAGTGAGCTGTGAGGACATGAGCAAAAAAGACAAACAAGGTTCTGGCACTTTCGGAGCCCAGATCTCATCATGGCTTCCACTCCTCATACCCCCACAGCAAACCACCCTAATCCATTCTGTAGCCTGAGGGTGGTACCTTGGGGCTTCCTTCAGCCCTGCCTCTGCCTCTTCAGTGTCCCTCTTCCTTCAGCTTCCTTCACCTTCTTTCTTACTGCAGTCTCAAAAGTCAAGTCTGGCTAAGTGCAGGTGGTAAGTGCTGGTCTAGATGTGCTTATCCAGTTTTCTGATAACCCTGCCAAACCCTTTTGTCCACTACAATCATACAGTACATAAGAGAAGAGTCATCTGATCTTGAGCTCTGTATAAGGAAGAGAACAGCAGCAAGGTGTGGGAGTCTAGCAGCAGCAACTGTTTGGCTTTGGAGAGCAGTTGGCTCAGTCACTGAACAAAGTGGATTTAATTTTATGAAGAGATTGCTTTTGATGGAGACACAGAACTGTTCACTGGGGGAAAGACTGGATAGTTACATCTGCTCTGAGAAGTGGTTAGAGTATTCCCCATCCAATGCTAGTGCTAGGTGTGCATTATTGGTAGGTAGTGGAAAGAAGCCTCTATTTTCTCTAACAAATTGCATTAAGATTACAACAGACTGGGGTAAACATTCAGTATCTCACAGAGCTAAGGTCAGCTGAAGTGCACAGCATTTCATGTTTTCTCTTGTGAGAACAGAGACAGAAACAGAAAAGTAGAGCTCCAGGGGTTGGGTATCATTAATGTCTGGCAGCAGAAGGAACAAGCTGGTTAACAAGGAGGTTAACACCTAATCACACAGGAGCTGGTTAGCTTTATTACCCCAGAGAATATTCCTCCCAGCCTCTACAGCTTTGGCTGAGAGCAGCAATCTCCTACTTCATGAGGGACTCTCAGCCCACACCTCTTGGCTACAGAAGAGAACTGGTCTCTGTGTGCATCTCAAAAAGCAACTTTTTCATGGATAATACTGTTGACTTCAGTCATAACACAGACAATAGAGACTCCATCATCTTGTTGTTCATGGAAGAAAAGTATTAGGATTCCTTCACTTCCCTGATTTATGGAGGAAATGGGAAAACCCTGATTTATTAAAACACAACAAGTATTTCTCCAAAATAAAGAACTGTAGGACTTCACTCAGCCAAGCGTTTCTCAAGCTACAAGAACACAAAGAAGTAGGAATAGACTATAAATCAAATAAATTATTTTTTATATCTCTTCTGTAGCTATATCTGTGCCTTCCATCTGCAAGACTCTCCTGTTCAGCTATTCACTTCGCAGAACAGATACATGTGAAAAGCTGGCTAAATTGAAAAATGTTAGACTTCTGTTTAAAATGCTTATAAAATCCCTACATTTGAATTACCCAGCAACCAGATCCAGTATTTAATGTAAAGTGCATTTGTTTTCTTGAATTCTGTACCAGTCCAGTAAGAAATTATGGTGAATATCATTCTTTTTTCTTTTGTTTTGTGGGGAAGAATTTCCCCCCAAAGACAGATTTTGCTTAGATTGTCATTTGGGCCAGAAATTTGTGTAACATTCAGCTCCCGGTAATAGACCACTTTTCTGATAATTGAACAAAAATGACGAAGTACAAAACCCAGTCAAGTAATAATCACACTTTATTGAATTAGTGCAAATGAATTAAATAGAATACTTGACAGTAGGAGAAAAGGATGAGAAGAAAATACACAAAATGTTTTTTCTTTGATAGCAGACTTCAACTTTTTTGTATCTTCTGGCAAGCAGAGAGAAGATCTGTGACTGATAGAAGAGACGTTCCTGTGTTCTTTTCTCCCACTCTCTCCTTTTTATTTTTTACATATCAACATATTTATTTCCATTCCATTTTTTTCCCTGTCTTTTCAAATGACACTTTTCTTTTCAGTGTAACCACACCTGAAATTTTGGACTTTCACCTATGCACTCCCACTGAAATGTGTCACCTTGAAGCTCTTCATCCACTCTCAACTCTCAAGTCTCCCTTGCTAGATCCAAGTTCTAGACCCCTCTAGGGATTCCAAGACCCCTCTATTCTTTCTTTGCAGTTCTTGGAGAGTTCATTAGTGAAAAAGCAGGGAGAAATATACACCTGACTAGATTGCATCCAAAGGCAGCTTCTCTCTGGAATTACAATGGCCATGTTTATGGGGTGCTGGGGCCAAGCAAACTTAGCTAGAATCTTGCTGCATCTTCTGCAGCCACACAAGTGTTCATGCCTTGAACTACCAGTTGCTGCCAGGCTCACTGGCTCTGCTGGAGAGCTGTGCAATGATAGTTATCCTTGTTCTAGAGCTGAGCTGGCTTCTTTCATTTGCTATGGGATGATTATGGAAAAAGGAGAAATGAGGGAGTGTTCCCTGGACAGCTGAGTTGAACCTGCTATTATGAAGGTTAGCCTGGAAGCAGCAGTATTATCTCCATTGTTATCAGCCAAAGATGGGGTGGGATTCTTCTGTTTTCTGAAGTTTCCTAACACGAAAGTGATGAGGAGTTGGCAGTATACATGTAGATGTGAAAGGTTTATGTAAAGTATCAATAATTTCTAGATAGTTAAAAGTCTTACCCTGTGGTATCTGTGTACCCAGATCTCATTTGAGTGTTTATGCATCAGTGAGATCATTTACAGGAAAATCTTCCTTGGAATTGTCCTAGCACCTGTTCTGGCCGTGTAATAGCGTTAGAAGCAGATCCCAAAGTACAATCAGAAAATAATGTCAGCAAAAAAACTTGGGAAATAGCAATAACAGAAAGAAAAAACTGTCCACCAACATGCATATTTCAGAAACAATGAAAAATAGACTTTGTTTTGCCCTCAAGTAGGCACAGGACACTAAACCATAGTTGTTCTGTGAATTGTTTACAGTGAGAAGTGGAGAGAAATAGAGGGAAAACCCCATTTAGTGGTAAGGGAGTGTGTAGCTGTGAGTAAACTGTGCCGACTCTTCTAGCTAGACCAGGATTCATGTCCCTGAACAGTTTTGAGACAGATTAAATAGCTGAGGATTCATACTACAGGGACTGTTGTCTCTTGTGTGGAGAAGACATCATACAACAGGAGAAAGATATCTTCATATACTGATATAATCATGTGTTCCCTACCTCCAGATATGTTGATTCCCTAAGCCATGAGTTCAAACATGTCTGGTAACAAGTTTTGTAGTGATGCCATGATCTGTGGTGTGTCAGCTAGGAGACACTGTCACCAATGAGAATTCTGCTGTTACCAGTCCCAGTGATGATACAGAAGTATCTCCCAGGGTTTTGGCTGCTGTTAAAGCCTGTTTGATAAAAGTTATAAAACACTCCTGATATTTTCACATCTCATGGAGACATAGTGCTTGAGACACCAGAACTGTGGTACATGGTTTTGCCTCTCCTGGAAGAATGTTGTTACCACCAGCACTGGCAGTATGTTATTTGTAAAGCCCTGGTTATTTGTGAACCCCTGTATTATTCACAGATCCGTGGCAGTTAGTCACAGAGGACACACATTTGTGTTTCATAATGAAAGCATGGACAGCCTGGAGCTGGGCAGCTTCTGTGGTCCATCAGCTGAACTGCTCTGAAGGAGGGAGATTATACACAACAGGGTAAGACTTCACAGTTCATCAGTCTAATAGTAAAGCAAATGGAATTTAAAGACTTGAGGACTAATTGTCTTAAGTTTTGATTCCAAGAGAAATCATGCAAGGCCCTAGGTACTTAGCAACTGAGAATTGAAGTGCTACAGCTGGACGATGAAAGGCACTGGAGGAGGACAACTCATTGATGGCTTCAAAAGTTTGGGAGGGATAACTCTGCACAGACTGCATGCCAGATCAGATATTTACTGTCCTCTTAAGCACTGGTACTGGATGAGGAATAACTTAGAGAAGCAGTATAAAGTGTCATCAGTGTGAATCATGTGTTGGGTGCTCCAGCTAACTGGGCAGAAATGTAATTTCCTTCCCTGATACTGATCAGCTTTCTTTTCTCATGTGCTGTAGAGGCCCAATATTAATAACACAGCACCAGAGCCTTACAAGACAGGAAAAAGATTGAGTAACCTTAACAAATGAGTATACAACCCACCAGAAATCACAACAGAATTTGGGTATGGTAGTTTCAATGCTCCAACATGATAAAATAAAGCTAAGACTTCGTGTCAGCTGATCAACTGACATAAATTATATACATATATATATATATATATATATAAAATGTGATATATTTTGTGTAATATTGTTATATCTTTATTATAATTATTTCAGCTTCATTTAGCCTTTTCACTCTTACCACTGCTAGAACCATAGGGATAATTGTATCTTAAGAAAACAAGTAAACTTCTCCATGTTTGACAAACTGAGATGTCTGTTGAAATAAGAATCCTTTTCAAATCAATCACATCTCTAAACGTGAAGTGGTGGCTGGTAACATGCTTACAAAAAGTCTTTTTAAGTTGTCTGGCAGATCTAGCTCCAAATCGTTCGAATATAAGAAAACAAATGGGCTGCAAAGAAAACCCATCAAAAAATTTCCCAGCAGGAACTTTGGTTACTACCCAGTGTAAGTTACAAATTAGGTAATAGGAAAAGCAAAGAAATAACAGTCTTTAATAATGTTAGGCTTAAGTTAGTATTAGTCCACTTCTTTCTGGAATCACAAAACCTTAGCACAGCTTACTTGGATAAGTTGAGCTACGTGGGAACATAGATTTCAGAATGTTGTTTAAGTCATATTGTTCTGTGATCTCTCTCTAAAAAATGATAACTCTCAGAGTCTTCAACAGGCTGACAAAGGTAAAGTACTTTTTAAAGGATCAGAGCTCAAATAGACTAAGAAAACTGATTTAAAGATTGACCTGCTTAAATATGAATGTTAATTCTTAAGTATAGGTAGATTGCATTTAGCATTCATGTAAAGCATACCCTTCCTTACCACCTCCAGAGCTTTTATAATTAAATAAACACTGCTGACTTAAATCATGAATATCCAAGAGTGACAGACTTGGCAGGAAACACAGACCTCACAGAAAGCTATGAGAATCTTCTTGTGCATGCACAGCTTTTCAGGGATTTGTCCAGTTTATGCATTAATGCACTGTATCATTTTGGTCATGCTTGCTTGCTCCTGCACACCTCCTGCCCTAAATGAAGACAGTGTGCTTCTACTGCTGCATCTTTCAGAGGCTGGAGGATTTGCAGGCAGAACTGAGCCACATTCTCTTTGCAGATGACTCTTCACCTGGACACCACTACCTCTGTGCTGGAAGTTCCCAGCTGGGAGCAGAGCTAGCAAAGGGGCTCCTCAGACTCATCCAGGCAAAGGCATCTGCATGCAGCTGGTTTGAAACTGGACTGTGCTAACCTTGGAGATTTTACACCAAAACAGATTGAGCAGTGCTCACTTATTTGACTGCACCTGGTGATGAGCTGGGACCCTTGTGCCAGTGGGTGGTTACACGTAGGGAGCCACAGTAGCATCTTCAGGTGACAAAGCTGGGGCCAGAAGAGTGCCACTGCTGGTATTCTCAGCCTAGGGGTAGTGACATTGTGTCTATGCACTCACCTACCATGTAAAAGTACATGCTTAAATCAATTTTGGTTTGCTCTTCTTCAGTATTCTGAGCCTTCCTACCAGCTATTCCTTTAAACTGCTGTAAATGTACTAAACAGCTGGCAAAAGGTTTGTGCCACCAGATTAACCACTTTTAAACTCTTTCCTTTAAAGTAAGGCAGCAGTTATTATATTGCCTTGATTCAAGGCAGCAAAATTGAGCCCTTGGGTAAATAAGGAATTTTTAGTACTTTCAGTAATAGGCAGCAATAGGTCAGCAATAGCTGAGCTGGCATTATTGCATGAATATATATGTATGATCATGTCACCTAAGTGACATGGACACAACAATATGGAGGTAACTTTAGCCATGCAGTTTGGGTTTTTAGCAGAACAGCTCAGATAATGCTGGCAGAGAGATGGATTCCCCAAATTCTTCCTCCATGTGACCTGCTTTTTTATCTCAAAACAGCCTCTTTGAACAATACTGGAGATGCTTTTAAATACTCTAGAGTGATTAATGCCACCAAATGTTGACTGTCTGGGACTTTAACCCAGTAAAGATTTTAGCAAAGGGTTGTCTGCTAAATAGAGAACAAAATGTAGTTATCAACCATCTACTGAGATATAGGGAGAAATAACAAAACCATTATTTACTTCATTCACACAGAGGAATGTTTAGGAGCTCCCTCAAAGTAATTTGATGGCTCCTTTGTACCCTTTTTACCTGCAGTATGATCTGCCTGTCTTTTAAGGCTGGAATAGATTTGCTGTCCTGGATAAATCTGCCCCATGTCTTCCTAATATCCAAGCTTAGTACAATACAAACCTTGTCTTTGTGCAGTCCTGACACCTATATAGAGGATATCTTTCCTAATGGAAGTCTTTTTATAATGTAGTTGTCTCTACAACATTGTACTGTATGATGATAATAAAAGTGATTAGATGGCCTCAAGCTTCATGGGCGACTATGTGACAAGAGAAAATTTGGAATTAAAAAAAACTCCACAGATTAGTTTCACACTCAGGATTTCTACACATGAGAGGCTTTCCATTGAAATGAGATGCTTCTCTTTAACTGCTTCACATTATCTGCCCTGGAATAAGTAGAGATAAAGAAGCATGGATTTTTATCTTGCTGTAAGTCATTGTTTTGTTGTGGTGGTGATTTCTTTCCAAGTACTCCCTCAGTGCTGTGAGCTAGAATTTCATGTTTCTTGAGACTGATGGGGGACACAGGGCATTTTGGGATTATGTCACTGGCATTAGAAGCATATTTTGTTATTGATCACTGTAAATCTAAATTTTCTGTTTCCTTTAATGCAAGTGTAAAAGTACCATGGTTTGTCTTTTGTCACAAGAGCTCATTGCTGTCTGTGGATTTGTGTCTCAGCACAAAAAACTGATTGATGTGGATAGATATAGGACATAATTCTCTCAGGTACCCTGTTCCTGAGCAGCAGCATCTTCCAGTTTATCTGCACAGGAGCTTGCCAAATCAAAGGTCTGGAAGGAACCTCAAAGTTCATTTGAGTTATCCCACTACCCCCAGGTTCAACTGTCCTATTTTAGTCTTGACTCAAGCCTTCTAGAAACCTGCACTAGGAAAAATTCCACAGCAGCAGAGTAAGAAAGCAAAATGTAAGAACTGTCTCTTATCTCTGAAGAAATTCATATTGGGTATGGCTCTTCCCAAGACCAGGGAATGCAAGAATAGAAGTACTTCTCTGGTAGATTAAGCCAAAGGTCTGGCTAGCTCAACACTGTGTTTATAAGACGTTGAAATAGGGCACATATGTTGAAAAAGGAATTTCTCCTCCAATGGAGATGATATACTGACTACCTTTTTTAATTAAATCAATAGGTCTATTTTTTATTAACTTTGTCCTTCATTTTTAAAACGGTTTAACTTTTTACACCTGCAGATATCCTTTGCAATTAAGGTTCGTCATTCAAATCTGAATGGAAAAAAACCCCTTTCATTTTCTTTATTAGAAATTAGAGCTCGGAAGCCCTTTGACTATTGAATTGGGAAAAATAATGAAAGACTGTTCCCTGCTCACCTTTCACAAACCATTTGGAAGCTGAAAGTTCCCATAGAATTTAGTCTGCCATCATATGGGAGCCACTCTATGCATTTATTGTTCTGACAGCTTTCTCCTTCCTTCCTGTTCTCTTTGTGAAAGTGAGTGATCAGAATTATGTGCTATAGTCAAGATAGGAATATATAATAGATTTTTACAACTGGATGACCTTTTTTACTGTTATTTTCCTCTGCTTCCTTTCTCACAATGCTTAATATGCCATTCGATCATTTTGAACATGAAAAATTGCTCCAAATCCACTTTCCTGTGTGGGAATAGCTAAATTATGTCCCATCACTATGTATATATAGTTCATATAATCAGTGTTACATTGAAGTGGTGAACCAGCTTCACATTGTATGTATTTGCACTGTTTCATGCACTGTTTTGTCACCAATTAAAATAAAAGAGGAATCCTTGTTGCATATCTTCACAGTCAGCCCTACTCTGAACACACTGCTCTGCAGATATTGCAATCTCACTCTCTACTCTTTTGCTACATAACTTTTAAACATCTGGTACAGCACAAGCCCTAGAACAGGTTTCCATAGTAGTATCTTGTAACCAACTTCTGTTGCAAAACCTGCCCATGTCTTCCTGGTTTTTTTTTCCCACCTTTTAACTCAGGTGTATGTAAGACAGTTCATTAGGACACCTCCTTTCTTCTCAGGAGGCTTAGCTTCTTTGAGAAGCTTGCTGAAAACTTTGGCAATCAAAGTATATTATATCAAATAAATCACTTTTTTACATGCTCACTGACTTTTAAAAAGACTCTAATAAACTGTAACTCAAAAGTTCCACTTATAATAAGCACCTCAATCTTTCCCCAGCGTGTCATACTTTGGCTTTATTTCTGTTAAATGTATTCATCATCTTAGCTCCTACTGATTTACCTTGTACATGTAGAGTTAGGGATTTTGCAGCAGAATTGGGATGACCAGTGATAGCTGAATGACTTCAGATTGTCAAAGGCTATTTTTCTAGAAGTAAGGACATGGGAAACTCAGAGTGTTCAAAAGTTTGGCAGTGTGAAGGAAAACTTTCTTTGGACACAAAAACCCCAACCCTATGTCACTATTACTGAAGAATCTACAGTAGGACTGTAGATTTTCTCCTTAAGAATTATAATCTAGTGCCCTGCAACTCAGGGTTGCTCAACAGTGGTTTGAAGACTTTCAGGACCAGCTGAACAGCACAAGATGCTCTCCTGAACAGCAGTTGCCAGCAGCACACAATCTGAGATGCCTGGCACAGCTGCCACAAAGAGGGAACTTTTTTAAAAGAGAGTTTTTTTAAATACTGTTTGAAAATTTTAAGTTGCAAAGTTTTCATTTTGCATGCTCTGTGTATCCTTGCGAGTGTTAAAATGGGATAATGCTCACCAGCCCACCATGTGCAAGGGGTTCTGCATGGTGAATCAGAGGGATCATTTTGCAGCCAGTGTTTGCTTTCAGGAATGCTGATCATTGTTTACCTGTAGCACAGAGTGGATGACCTATGTAAGAGCTTCCATTGACGGGCCCAGAAAGGTTTTCTGTCCAGATTTTTTCACTCAGTAAGATTTTACTCTTCTATTTCAAACTGCACACTCAGTATGAATGCTTCACCTTTCAGAATTATTTATTTTCATTTTTTATGTTGTGAATTTTAGAAACAGCTGATGAGAAGATGCTTAATCAGTAAACAAGATGTAGCTTCACTAAGTAGATAAAATAAGATTCTATTGTCCTGATGTGAATCAAAAAAAATATCACCAAAGTTACATATACACATTTTTAAGATTATTTTGTACTATAAAAAGAGGAAAGTTAAGGTGGTTTGGCTTAGGGTCTTGGTGAACAGTCCTTCTTATTGGGGATCTCCATGTGTTGAAGGCCTGTATCTGATTCATAGAACCTTTGGGAACAGTTTGGTCTTGTCAGACTGAGGCAAAGAGATGGCAAAGCTTTGAGTGGCTAATTGAACAGTAAGAATAATAATTACCTATTGATAATGCCCCTGTGCTGTCACACTCTCTCCATAGCCACTAATTTCCCCCCTTGTCATGGCCAGACTGTGCTCTGTTATCTTGCAGGTGTTTTCTGGCAGCTGCCAGGTCAGACTGAAACCCTCTTTCTTTAAGCACTTCTATACGTTTCTCTCTTTGCTGTTATGCCTTTGACTTCCACTTGTCCTTCATTTTCTCTAGTCTGAGAAACATTCCATGTATCAGAGAGCTATAGACTCCCAGGAGATCCCTGAACTTTATTTCACCTTTTACTTTTCAGTTCACGTAGAACTGTGAAATGGTTAAGCCTGATGCCTCAAAGGGATGTTACAGGTTCTGAATTGGCAAAACTAAAAAGGGTGCTTAATGGGTTTCAGGTTTGTTTTCTTTGTTGTTTTTCTTTTTTTTTTCTTTTGTTCATCCCCATCAATGATCTATGGTACTGTTCAAAATCTTGGGAAATTTTGGTGATATGACTTTGTCCAGATTCTCTGTAAAGGTTTCTTACCACAGATAATTTTCTCTGATCCCTGAAACTGATGAGTTCATGCTGGGCCATGGGAACTGGCATGGGAACAGAGAAGGGGCAACCCTACCCTGCTGTGAGAAACTTCACAATAGCACTTGCTCTTTGGTGTGCCACTCTGGCTCTTCTGCACTCAGGAGGTCTGTGCTTTGCACTTGCACAAGTGAATTGCTTGTTTCTCTTTTGGATGTGACCACCACACAAAATTTTAAAATGCACTGGTGAAGGCAGAAACACTTAGGGCTTCTGCTCATATAGGAAGGGAAAGGGAAGCAAAATTCATTTTCGGCTGTTGTCAAATAAAAGAAAACAATTTTAAAACTAATGAAGTTATAAATTTGGGACAAGGAAGAAAGCTACTAAAAATTTAGCTTCCCCCTCCATTGTTATCACTGAACTAATGGATGAAAAAGAAAGAAAATGAATGCTGTTATATCTAAGACTGATTCCTGTTTTGATAAAATTGCCCCAAAAGATTACTCAGAATTAATAGGATGATGCAAAAAGCCAGCATTAATTTTTGGCATTAATACCTTCCTCATCAAATCACACATTAGATAATCATACATGGGCTGTTCTTGATAATCTTCAATTTTAGTTAAGAAACCCAAAAAATAATTTAATATTATGAGGACCAGAATAAGTGGTATGGGGAACTGAGGTCACTGTTGAAAAGGAGAAGCCATCTGAGTGGCACATGATGGGATGGGCATTTGGGGCTTTTTTTGGACAGGGAAATAGGACCAAGTGGGGAACTTGCTTGACTGTGGTCCAGAACCATTTTGAAGACTTGGAGGGAAGCAGTAACATGAGGATAGCAAGGAGCTGGGGAGAAACAAAACTCTCATCTGGGCTGTTGGTGACCTGAATGCTCAGGCAGCAGAGAGGCAGGGCTGAGTGCCCAGGCTGGTGTGAGCGCAAAGAATGTCACTGTTCTGGGAGACAGAGAATTCCTGTTTGGGCTCTTGGAAGGCACCACAGTTTCCTTCATGTCCTAAGCTCTCTCCATGCCACTGACAGAGCAGATTGCCAGGAAACTCTCTATCCTGGCCAGGTGCTAAGAACAGGTGATCTTGTCTGTGTTGTTTCCAAAGGTCTTCAAATCACCCTGTAAATCTCATTAAATGTTCAGCTTCAAACGACTTTCTGTTTTCTACTCCATCATTTCCAGTAAGTCAAGGGGTTCAAGTCTGGAAGATGTGTCCATCAGAAGAGATAAGATAGGTAAAACACCCTTATGGGCTAGCAAGGCAAAGAGTCAAGGACTTAGGAAAACACAAAGGGAGAAAAGATGAGCATAAATAGACAGACCATCTAAATGCCAATGTGTTAGAGCAGGATAAACAGAGCAGCCAGAAAGCAAGGAGCATCAAAACACTCTGGTCACAGTCTTTTCTCTCTGTGCATGTGCATCACTGCTCAGTGGGTATCAACCTCTCTAAAATAAGTGCTATATGAACCCATTCAAATAGCTAGAAATGTAAACACAACCTTGTTAACTGTATTGTAAACTCAGAGTTAATTCATCCTGATGCATGTGCCTGTTTGTTTTTACACTATTGAAATGAAAGAAAATTCAGTATTAAGTAAGTAACCAAGGAAAGGATTTAGGGGGTGACAGATGATGTCTCAAAGTCAGTACCAGTAGCTGAAGAGCCAGGAGGCCATCTCTTTGCTGCTGTGGACTGGCATAGCTCCACTGCTAATCATGCTGTTAGCTAAGCATCAATTTTTGCATAACAAAAGAAGAAAGGTATTTAAGGCTCAGGATAAAGTAACAGGCTTTGTTTATTCATGTTGGTAGCTTACCTGCTAACATAGTTGGTATATGTTTGCTGGTCCACTAGGATGCATTTATTACCTTTAAGTGTATGCTTAAGAAGCAGAATAACAATACTTGCAACATTGGAAGGAAGTGATAAGAGTTCACTGGATTAAGAGGCTGAATGTTCCAGCCACCACACAACAGCAATTGCTCATGTTGTTCTTGGAAGCTTGCACTATTGCAAGTCCCTTTTCCAGTGGGTCAGATATCATTGGGAATTAACAGACAAGAAAGGGTGTAGGAACAGCAGTACATTACATTAACCCACAGATTCTGAGTCAGTATCACTTAAGTGATGTAGGACATTGGAGTTTGCAGTGTTGATGACAAAAGTCTGAGGCATTCAGTGCCAATATAAACCATCCTGTTTTTTACTGACAGCTGCTTTTCTTTATTTCCAGAGAAGCATTTCCAAGACACAAGATTTGTATCTTGCTGCTACATGCCTTCTACACACAGTGCTTAAGAGATAATCCCCAATGCACTGTAGTATATGAAGCAATAAATGGCTGCTGAGATTAATAGACTGAGCAAAGCTGAAGCATTTAATCAATCTGCAAAAGGTACTCATTGCCAGAATACTGCAGGCAAGAGAATTTGTTCCTCATGTACAACAAACCTTAACAGGGAGCAGCAAAATTTCTGTTCACCAGTGAGCACTTGAACTTCTGAGCTGCCCTCTTCCTTAACAGGACACCTCAGTATGGGGAGGAGATGAGGGGACCAACTACAGTCATAACCAAGCAGGAAAGATGTACAGGTTTAGACCTGACTGAGGAAACGTGCTGTGGCCAACGTGATATTGAATGTATATTGTCCTGTTTCTTTGTGCCATGGTACCCTTATTCAAGACAGAAGAATAAGAACAAATATTAGAGCCTCTTCTTGGTATAAGAAAGAGCAGAATCCAAGGAGACTTTGAATTTTATTGATCCAGCCCAACTTGTATACAATTTATAGCAGCTGCCAGACTGCTGCAATTTACATCAGTGCTTTAAAGTTCTTAACTGTGCGTCAGCAGGGATTACTGGAATGAGGTTTCCTCTGACAGACCTTGATGGACAGCTCACAGCATCTAGGTGGTGAGGAGCTCCTGTGTGACAGGGAGCTCTTGCATGAACACAGAACCTGTGTATGCTTTACCTGCACAGAGGTGGGTGCTCAGGCTTTCTGACTTCAGAAGTTGTCCGTAGACCTCCAGTTTCCCATACAAACACATCCAGCTGCCTCAGAGGCACTTTCACTTGCCTCAGAGGGCATCACACTCCTCTGCCTGGCCTGAGACCAAAACAATCCATAGAGTTCAGCAAAGGAGTTCTCTCAAAAGGAATTAATATTCCATGATAATTATTATGTAAAGATGCAAGCCCTGACGGGGCAGAAAGAAGATGGAAATGCCATTCTGTGCACTTCCCATCTCACTCACATGTTCATCTGTGTCTTTACATCACATGTTTATTTGTACTTCTCAATATCTGATCAAATGGGGAGCTAGAATTTTCACTGCAAACCCAGTTACTTTCTATTTAAACCTGAAAAAATGAGAAATGCTGGTGCAGGGCTTGGATGCTCTGAAAGTGCTGGTGCTGCATGCCATCTCACACTGGACTCCTAACTCATTTCTGTTTGCATCTTTTCCCTAGATATCATATTAGCTTGGATATTAGAAAATATTTGTTCACTGAAAGAGCAATAGAGCATTGGAACAGGCTGCCCAGAGAAGTGCAGTCACCATGCCTGGAGATAAAAAATATGGAGATGTGGCACTTTGTGATAGAATTTAGCAGTGGACTTGATCATGCTGTGTTGATGGTTGGGTTCAATGATCCTAAAGGTCTTTTCCAACCTTAAGGATTATATGACTCTAGAGTATTGTGGCTGATTGTCCCAGTTTTATGTGTCCTCTATCACAGTCTCTTCCAGCTCTTCTTAATAATTTTCAGGTCAGTGCAAAACATTTCCAGAAAAATCATACATGTTAAAGGGAATATAAAGTGGTCACTTGACAATCTCCTATGTGACCAGGTGATGCTTGCTAAGGTTGTGTGAGAATGCAAATGAAGAAGCATCCCTGCCTTAAGCTCAGGTGTTTCACAAAGCAGATCAATAGATTTGATTGGATCTGAATCAGGATTTTAATATTAATCTTTTCAACTTCACAGAGAGGAGAAAACTAGAAAAGCACAATGAGGAAGGTGGTGGCTGTTCACTTGTAAGAACTTTGAAAACAAGCAAACAGACAATAAGCAAAACCAGATTTACCTTTCTATAAATCCAAGGTAATCTGCTTTTCTCTAGTATCTTTGTAATGAATTCTCATTAGTTTACAGATGGGGTTGTGGCATTTAAGTGGATAATGATACATGCCCTCATTTATCTTTCTTCAATCATCTGACAGATTCCCACAATGTCCTTAGGATGTTCTTATTTTTGAACTCCATATGACTGAAATATTTATTAACTTTCAGTCTTTCATATCATGTTGTAAAGTCAATTAAAGAATTATTTATTAGAGCAATACACTGACTAATGTGAACGAAACATTTTTAGAAAATTGACTTTGTGAGTTAAATAGGAGGAGAGACTTTCTGAAGGCTTTACTCAGGGTTTCATTTAGACAGGCTTTATTCTGAGGAGACCCTCCAGATTTTATTCACATCAGCATAAACACGGGGTAAGCACAGTGACAGGTAGTTTATGTGTCTGTATAACATGCTCTCCAGAATAATTTCCAAAGCAGGAGGAACCCTAGATATACTTATCTTTCATGAATGTAGGAAAGTTGGAATAGTTTTGAGTTTTATCTGTTTTGCATAAGAAACACGGGAAAGTCTTTGGGATTTTTCCAGAGCCAATTAATTTAATCAGTCTTTATCACTCCCAGTTCTGAGCCTTTTAAGGAACTGGTTTGAGCAGTTGTCACTGCTAACTTGAAATGGCCTAACGTTACAGTATTATCCTTTCTAGTTCTGTAAAATAGTTTAGGACTATAGCCACATTCTAGACATGCATTTTACAGGCTTTCTGAAAGCTCTGTCATCAAAATTTATGTATGTTCCTGTGAGAACTTAAGGGGTGGACAATGTCATGCTACTGTAAAGAAACACATTTTGACAGTGACAATCCATAACTAATTTGAAGGAATCTTACCAATTAGTTTGAACTCAAGGTTGGCCTGCCTTAAAATTACTTTGCTATGAAAAGAAATGTGTTTTTCTTCTTAAAATCACATTTAACCTTTATTCTTTTTTAGAAAAGAACATCAACTACTTTTTTCTCAGAAAAGCAGAAAAAGCTATAACACAGTTACCATTTAAATGCATTATATTTGAAGTGCTATTACAACAAGAAGAGCTGTCCATGTGGAGAAAACAAATTAGCAAATGTGAATCCATTCCAATTCTTTATTCTGTTGTAAAAAAAAGCTATCTAGGTAAGACTGTATCCCTGTTTCTGGAGTGCTCTTGACTTCACTGATTACATTGCAGATATTAATGAAAAAACTCCAAAGTAAACCACATTATGTACTTTTGACATGTGATCCATAAAAACTGTAGAAGGGGGAAACTATTATTCCTACTGACTTCACTGGGGAGGGGAATAATGTATGTAAAAGGATAGATACCAGTGTCAGAACTGAGATCACTCAGTCCTTTTCCATGCATTTAAAGGACAATATGGCCTTCTGACAAAGATATTTTGTGTTTTCTTTAAACTTCACATAAATACATGCAGGAAGAGAAGTGGATTTGATACCGCCATATGCAGAAATTGACAACACAGTAAAATAAGTGTGAAGCTCACTGCAGCCAGAATAATGACATTTATTCTGACTAGATATTAGCATTTTTATTCATACTTTGCAAAAGATGTAAAATGGCAGGTACAGGGTGACTCAGGCACCAGAGCTATTTCCCAATTAGCTGCCTTTATTAATTCCATGAACCAAGAGCATGTCTTATTCTACTGCAGGCAATTTTCAGTAGGGGCTTTCTCTGACACACTTACTCTAATGGCAACTTTTAAACAATCAAAACACATATTTTTCAGTTCTTTTAAGGTATATACATATGACTGTCTAATTGCTCCATGAAGAGCTTTTTGTAATCTAAACTTTCCCCAGCTTGAGGGCCTTTCTTCTTGACCTGCTATTTTCTGAGACTAAATAATTCCCTTCTTTCATTTGTGCTGTCCGTTTGATAGTATTTATAAAGCCTGCTTGTTTCTCTCTTGAGTATTCACTACGCTAGATAGTACAAAATTTGTATTATATGCCCTCCATGTAATACAAATTTATTTTACAGGTGGTTGTGATTTAACTTCAGCTGGCAACTCAGCCCCACAGAGCTGCTCACTGAGTCCCCTACCAGCACTGTGGGGTGGAGAATCAGGAGGGTAAAAGTGAGAAAAGCCATTGGTTGAGATGAAGACAATTAAATATGCAAAACAAGAGCCACATGCACAAGCAAAAGAGAACAAGGAATTAATTCACCACTTCCTTTGGGCAGGCAGGTGTTCAACCATCCCCAGGGAAGCTGGCTCCATCACATGTAAGAGTGACTCAGGAAGACAAAAGCCATAACCCCAGATGTCCCTACCTTCCTTCTTCCCCCAGCTCTATATGCTGAGCATGATGCCATATGGTGTGGGACATCCTTTGGTCAGCTGGGGTCAGCTGTCCTGGCTCTGTCCTCTCCAAACTGCTTGTCCACACCCAGACTGCTCACTGGTGGTGTGGTGTGAGGAAGAGAAAGAGCCTTGACACTGGGCAAGCCCTGCTTAGCAACAGCTAAAGTAGCCCTGTGTTATCAACACCATTTCCAGCACAAATCCAAGGTATAGCCCATACCAGTTACTGTGAAGAAAATTAACTCTATCCCAGCCAAAAACAAACACTGAGGCCTAAAATACTGTTTGTTGCCCTGGACCATATATTTTGGTTCTTTTTATTGGTGCACTGACTTTTACACTGGGTGGATTGGAAGTGCCCATAATTCCAGGTGTGGCTGCTACCTGAGCCATGCATAATCATCTAAACTCAAGATTTGCATATAATCCTCCTATTTGACATATCAACCATTAATACCTTTGAACTTTGGAGCTGCACTGCAAACTTTATTTGGTTACTTACTGTTCAAGGGGAGCCTATTGATGAAGGAATAGGCTGCACAGCCTGCTCCAGCTGCACAAGGAGCTGTGCTCATGGGCTCTTGTCCTGCTGGGGGACTGCAACAATTGCAACATCTGGGAAAGAAGCATGGTGAGCTGTAGGAAATCCAGAAGACTCCTGGAATGCAGGGAGGAGGACTTCCTAAGCCAGGTAATAGACAGGCCTACCAGAGGGGATATGATACTAGATCTGATGGTCACCAACACAAGCAAACCTCTCGGGGACATCAAGATTGGATTCAGCCTGTGCTGCAGTGATCACAAACTGGTGGAGTTTGCAGTCCTGAGGGAAATGGGTCAGGCAAAGAATCAGGACTCTGAACTTCAGGAAAGCAAAATTACAGCTCTTCAAGGAGTTAGTCAATAGATTCCCTTGGGAAACTGCCCTCACAGAAAAGGGACCAGATCAGAACTTGCCACTCCTTAAAAATGCTTTCCCATAGAGCACAAGAGCCAGCAATCCCCAGGTATAAGAAATCAGGGAAGGAAGGCAAGAGACCAGCACGGCTGAGTTGGGACTTGCTGGTCAGGCTAAAGGGCAAGAAGGAAATTCACAGATAGGGGAGGCAGGCACAAGTATCCTGGAAAGAGTGAAGGGATGTTGCACATTTGTATAGGGGTGGGGTCAGGAAGGCCCAGGTGCAGCTGGAGCTGAACTTGGCAAGAGATGCACAGAGTAGAAGAGCTTCTATAGGTACGTCAGCCAGAAAAGGAAGATCAGAGAAGGCACACACACAGATAAACAATGCTGGCAAACTGGTAACAGTGAATGAGGAGAAGGCAATTTTTTTGCTTCTGTCTTCACTGGCAACCTCTCTTCCCACACCTCTTACCCTCCCTGGAGGGTACTGCAAGGGAAAATCAGGTTTGGAAGCATCTGAGGAACTTGATGATACATGGGTCTATGAGACTTGATAAGATGCATCCCAGAGTTCTGAGGGAATTGGCTGATGTACTTGCCAAGGCACTCTCCATGATGTTTGAAAAGTCATGGCAGTCAAGTGAAGTCCCACCTGACCGGAAAAAAAGAAACATTGAGAACCCTGGGAGTTAGGAATCTGTCTTCCTCACCTCTGTATCTGGGAAGATCACAGAACAGATGCTCCCAGAAACTATACTAAGGCACATGGGAGACAGGTCCCTTCCAACCCAAACTATTCTATGATTCTATGAAAAATATCACAATATGGAAGATGATCAGTGTTGGCCTGTATATATGCAATGTATGCACTTTTTCTAACTACTCTGTCTCTGGTACTTCCTGCAAACCTTGCACTGAGATCCAGGCCTTGCCAACACTGGAGAGCGGCAGCTACTTCTCCACTCACCCCATCTACATCTGCAAACTCTGCAGAGAACAAACCAGGCATTTCTGATTAAAGTATTTCCAATGAGCATGACTGGAAATTATGTTAAAACTGTCCTAACACTTGCACACCACTTTAGAAAGGATATAATTCATCCACCAATTAACAATATTTTACCAGGCTTTTAAAAAGAAAACCATGTTTTACACGCTGATACAGGAAAATTCTCTTGAACATCTTTCCTACACTATAACCACTAAGGGTGCTACTCTGGGTAATTTGTTTTTTGTTGTAAGGCATTCTAGCTACCTGCATATTTTCAAACCATGGAAACATGGAGTGACATAAGATCTTTCACTGCCGGCTCATTGGGAGGTCAATGTGTTCCCCTCAGCCACTGAGCAGTGTTTCTGTAAGAGCCCTTACCTCTGTGTCACTGCAGTTCTTTCCACAGAACCCTGTCTGGAAGTCCATTTAGAAGCCACTGCTTGAAGGGCAGGTATGCTCACCTATCTCAACAGGCCTTCAGTGCTGCTGGCTCTCCAGTAGCTATTTCAGAGCTATTCCAGCTGTTTCAGAGCAGATTCCCCGAACTGTCTTTGTTAATTTCATTATTGTGTGCTGAGGTCCAAGAATATTTTACAACCCAGCCTGAGATTTCTGTAGCATGCACAGGCTCAACTCAATGCTCTCTGTAACACAGAGGCACAGGGAAGAGAAATACACAACAGATTATTGATATTTGTTACTGGTATTGTGTTTATGAGGCTGCTGCCAGTCCCTTTACAGTCTGCTACTGGTGCAAACCAAGCCTGCTGCTATTATCTTTGTCAGTCCAGAGAAGGTGCAACACCACCAGTCAGTGTTCCTAACCCACTGGGGCAAAAGGATGGGTATTAAATCTGTCTCTACCCAGGGCTGGATAGTGGTATTTTACAGTCTGCCACAGAAAATGTTGCGGCCCCGTAGGTGGTGATGTTAAAGATTTCCCCCTACACTGAGTAGGGGGAGAGCTGCAGCTACAAATAGCAGCTGAGGCAAACAGGTCCAATTAAAGACTAATTCAGTGAGGAATAAAACTCCAAGACTTACTGAGTTTCCATTTTGGTAAAAGAAAAAAATACAACTTCCAAATATATCAGATCTACTTACATTATTTCATTATTAGTAATTATAATGGCAAAGCAGACCAAGCCTTTATTAGCTGAAGCAGCAGTTTGGCAGTGGCTGGAGTTTTATTGCTCATTGATTAAGCAATAGATACAAGCTGAACCAGTAGCCTCATGTGAAGGGTATTAGAGTTGAATGCCTGGCAGATTTGTGTGAAGACTTATAGCCACGGGACAGATAGATCTATATATATTGCCCAGGGTAAAGCTGCATGAATGACTCTGAAAGGAGAAGGTTGCTGCATCATGGCAAATAATTGTTAATTTATCTTAGTGTGAAATCTTTTTACACCTCACATAAAATAAGCCACTTTTGTGGGAGGGTTCGTTCAAGAATATTTCTTTTCAGTGCAATGATGGGGTTAAGTGCTGCCTTTTGTCTGGAAAAATGGACAGTCATTCAGTGAACTTTGGAGGAAAACCTTTCCTTTTTTTGTTAATCCCTGCTCTGACAGAAATATTGAGCAGGGACCTGAGGAAGCATCTTGCCATGGATGCTGACCCCCAGTCCTGCACACACTAGCTGCACAGCACCTAGAGAGAAGCTCTGAAAGAAACCAGTTCTGCTGTCCCCTGATGTCATCCTTGCCCCAATGCCTAGAAATAACGCTTCTGTAGAGGAGCAGGAAGAAGAAAACATTTGTTCCTGGTCTGGTGCAGGCATACTTGTTTAAACCTCTGATGAAGATGAATTTTCAGTGATGTGTCTGTTCTGGCATCGATGTGGCTGAGGTGCAAACATTTTATTGCTGACACTGCTGTGAGAGAACTAATCTGCAAAACAGAGCATCCTAACCCACAGTAGCTCTTTGCCTTTGGGAACGTGAGTCAGGGTGTTTAGATTGCACTGGTTTCTATTAATTGGCTGCTTAGCTCCAAAGAGCCAGATGTCTATTTCATTTAAAATTACATTTTTACAAACTTAAAATAGAATAAAATATAGGTTATAACAAGACTTACCTAAAAACTCATTGGACTTCATTTCCCTCTGTTGCACTGTGATGTGAGAATGAAATGATGGAACCACATACATAAAAGAACTTCTCCTGAACATTTCTTTTGCCCAGAATTCAGACCTTGTATTTGACATGAATGTCATGGTCTTTACTGAACAAATCTTGTCCAAAAAAATTCATGCTCTGTCTTGCACAAGCATAAAATTAAATGATAATGAACACTTCATAAACTAGTAAGCTTACATTGTGTCTTGCTTCTTTTTCCTAAAAAACCAGGAGAACAAGTACCCATTTTGATGTAAAATTGGGTTTGAGATAGCTACAGGAGAGATTTCCTGGGCAAACAGAGACATCTTCTTCAATTGTAGTCAGTTAATTTTCCTCTCATATAAACATCATAGTTGGGGTCAGCTATAGCAGAAAGCAGTTATTGAAATCTGTTTTATTTTTCAGAGAATGTGTGATCTTGGTCAGTAACATTCAGGACTTTTATTTCATGCTGCAAAAGCAGCCTGGATGGAAGCTGACTGGGGAGGTAGAAAGCAGATATTTTCCCCAGTTCTGATTTCCTGGTTATTGCATGGCAATCAGCAGATCCCATTTTGCCTTATGATTTCAAAGTGAAATTTTCCTTGAGTGGAGCCTAATCTGTGCTTGAGTGTAATGAATGACCTGTGCAAACACAGGCAGAAGAATTTCACACTGCAAGAAAGAGCCTCCCATGAGCTGTTAAGAGATGCAGTTCTGGAAATCAAACACTGGAAGCAATTTTTAAATGCCTGAAGATGGGTTATTCAAACTTTAAAAGTCCAGCTTCACTACAGTGTGGCAAACTCACTGAGTGTTGCAGTGTGGTGAGAGAAGGTAGAACATATCCCTGCAACAATCCTATCTCTTGGGCTGAACAGAGGCTCTCCAGTGCACTTGTTTTACAGCAATTTAGGGACTGAGCCCGAGAGCAGCACGAGCTGTTTAATTTTATTTCCTGAAGGCACAGACTGAAGAAATATCAGAAGCAGACTGCACTGGCCTGTAGAAAACTCAGTGCTGGATTTTTTTTTTTTTCCCCACCGCTTGCCAAAGCCTCTGACATCAACTTTACCCCAACAGGGAGCCAGAGGAAGGAGAGGGAGGTGCAATGGCAGATGGCAACCCACAAGGAGGCGAGAACTGCATACTGCACTTTGGCACTCCGTGACAAGGACAACTTTACAGTAACCTAGTTTGCTTATAAATTGAATGAGGATTATTTGCTATTTCCCCCCTCCTCCCCCATGTTCGGTCAGATCACTGCAAGACAAGCAAAAAAAAAAAATCTAATTAATTAATTGACTTAGCTCTGGCAAGCTGTATTTCTAATACTGGGAGGACATAAGAGAACTGATTTTAATATAGTTAAGCCAAACATTGTGTAACTTCAGGCTTTGATACGGCTTCAATGTGTAGATGAGCTGGGGGACAAATTCGCCTACCCAGTAAAGCTGCAGTGAGTTTCTCTATTACCTGGCCTGAATGCCCCAAAAATCTGCAGAAATTCAACAGACGTTTCTGCTTGTCTTTGCCTTCAAACAAAAGTGTGTTCAGTGGAGACAACAGGTAAGGGAAAAGGAAATTTGACTTTCTTGGTGTTCTCTGAAAATTGGTTCTCCTGTCTACTTCTAGACATGAAAATTAACTTGCTATCTAAATGGATCTTGACTAAATTAATTGTGCTGTCTCTGTGCAGCGTTTCCCCAAGGAATGCTCTGAAATACTGTTATGTCTTTGCCTGTTCTTGTCTGATTGAGATATTAATTAATTATATGAATAAGCCTAGGAAAATAAAAGTAGGTTTCTCTCTTAATTCATGTGAGTACTGGGCCTAATGCCTCATACATGGCGTTGGGCAGTAGTCACTTTGCTGTGTGACCTTGTTCACTACTCCACAGTGCCCTTGGTTGGGTGGGGCAGATGCAAAGAAGAAATAGAGTTGTGCAGGGAAAGGAGACCTGTGCATAGTGTTGGGCACCACAGCTGACTCCTAGCAAGTGCTGGAGAGGAATAGTGCTCTGATGGACACAGGGTTGTCATGTAGCTAAAAATTTTTGTCATGCAGCAGTCCCACTGTTCTGGGATTTGTTCAGCTCAGTTTTGCATGAGTCAGTCAGGCTGGGCTTTGTGCACTAATGCTGTGTCCTTGCTCTGTGCTCAGGGCTCACTCATTAGAGTCACAGAATCATGTTGGTTGGAAAAGACCTCCAAGATCATCGAGTCCAACCATTAACCCAGCACCACCGTGTTCACCACTGAGCCATGTCCCTGAGTGACACAGCTACACCTTTTTGGAACACTTCCAGGGACCAGCAACTACAGGGCTTTCCTGAGCAGCCTATTCCAGGGGCTTTGCTTCAAAACCCTTTTGGTGAAGAAATTTCTCCTAGAATTCAGTATAAATCTAGACCTCCTCTGGCACAACTTGAGGCTACTTTCTTCTGCCCCATTTCTTGTTGTTTGTGGGAGTTGGGTGATTATTCAGGGACAACTTCCCTGCCCTGCATGACATAACTCTGTCCTGAGCATGTTGGAGTCTGGCAGAAAGCCTTTGGACAAGCAGGGAGCCTAAGAGTATGAGATGTTGCTTTTTTTGAAACTCCTGAAAAAACAGAACCCCTTTTCTTATCTAGCAAATAGAAACGTCAATGTTCTGCAAGGCAAACATATTCCTTATGACAGAGGTGGACATGACAGCTTTGTTTTCTCCTTGGTTGGTTGTTGTTTCCTCATTTTATGAAGCTTCTCCAGGATTTTTAGCTTCAAGGAAGAGTTTCCTTACTGACACTTTTATTCTTCACATGGTGTGGAAAGCAAACCCCTGAATCATGCAACTTACCTTGCCTCAAAGCTGAGGGGAAGTTGAATGTATATTTTCTCTGCCATTAGCTTACTTAGAATGTTATATATCTGCATATAACATCATAAATATTTAGCTGGAACAAGAAACAAGTACTTAGTGTTGTTTAAGAATGCTAAAATTGCAGACTTAAGAGTTGCAGTAGCTATTTTATGCTGCTCACCAGTAAATGCTTTGCACTCCTGTAATATGTCTGTCTCCAGTGTACCTATTAAAAAAATGATTTAAACATTTGAAAAACAGAACTTACTTTGTAATTTAGCTTTGACCTGTAACATTTACATTTCAAAACTCAGACTTGATTTGAAAATAACTATATTCCATGAAAGTAGGTGTCAAAATTGCTTCCATAGTCGGTCCAAAACTTTGTCTCTGTATGCTCTGTGAACTTGTGTAATTCATATTCAGATGACCATACTGAGAAAGGTTCAAGTGTTTGCTTCCCAGAACATGAGGAATTCTTTCAGACACGGTTGTGATTTACCAAGACCCTTGGTTTCCTGTCACAGAACTGGTGGAGCCCTGAGCTCGAGGGAGAGAAGTGGGATTGTCTGTGACACCTGCATGTCTCAGAAACAAACACTCAGGCTCTGCTGTTGGCTCCTCTGAATTGAATGCAGAGCAGTTCATTCACTTTGATGCTGTGCAACTATCTCCTTGCTTTGCACAGTCATTTTGCTTGAAATTATGAATAATGCCTGGGTAGTGTAAATTCCCTGGGAGCCATAGCAGATGCCATAAACTCTGCCAGTGGTATCGAGGCATTTGGAGAATTCTTTTCTTTCCATACTTTACACTACAAGAACTTCAACACTTGATTGCAAAGGAGTTTGGTGAGGGACGGCAAATTTCAGAAGACACACAGATAGAAGTTTTATAAGTTTTAATAAATAAGTTCTAATAAAGACTGAAGAAATTGGGAGACACGAAGGATATTCGCCTGTCTGTAGTCTATACAAGATAAAAACAGATTCACATCAGCATTAGCATTCAATATCAATTTTTCATATGCCCTCTACTGACTGTGTCAGGGAGATCCTTCTTTTGAGCCAGACACCCTACACCCCATAAGCAGCAGTTATTTTTGTGAAGAGTAAAACCATATTCAAGCCATGATGACCCTGAAACTTTGCTCAGGAGTGCTGTAATTAGAGCTTGTGTCTCTTTACCTTGAGCTTCAAATCTGCTTAGCAAACCTGAAGGCTTGGCACTAAACCCAGCATTTGTGCTAAGATGCTGTGCTAGCTACACTCTTGGATTTGTCAAAACAATCCAACCAACTCTCATAGGAAACCAGAAACAAGAAGGAAAAATTTGGCCAAATTCCTATATCCAAATATTTTTACAGCATGAGAAATTGAACTAATAATGCTTCTGTCTGGTTAACAGCTGTCAAAGGATGAAAAATAAGCTACTGGGAATGTAGTCAATCACTCACTCCTTTTAATGTGGTGTGAAATCCATAAAGGCATTTATACTGAATCTTAATGTGTTTTACAGAAAAATCACTGGTAGCTGTGTTGAAGAGATGCCAATTTTTAACAAGCAGCGTCTGGTGCTTTCTGGGCCACTCCACGCATGTGCATTCTGTAGAGAATGATGAGCTTGCACTCTGCTAGCTTCTGGGAATGCATATTTAGTAACATTCCCTCTCTTCCTCTTCTGCTTGAGGTGGGTCACCAGGACATAAGTTTCATTCACAAAAAGACATCCGAGCGCCATCCAGTTCCTCTCTGGTTGCAGTTTTCTTCCACATGGAGCATGGTGCCTCCCCTCCTGCAAAGTGCTGCATCCCACTGACACGGTGGCACACAGGGACATAACCATGACAAGTCCTACTAATTTCACAAGCCTGTTATTTTAAGGCCTATTTAGACAGTAATTCTAAGACAACAGAGCAGGTGAATCGCTCTTTGCAGGGCTGTGGCCCTCCCTTGTGTGCTGTATTCTTTAACCAGCGGGTAGTGCTGACACTGCCTTGCGTGACACAATGGGATATTAATGTGTGTGAAGAGCTCGGTGTTGAACCACACACAGAACAGCCTATATATAGCCAGAGGTAGCAGCTTTCTGAATCAGGATGGCTATTTTTGTGACCAATAGCACTGGGGAATGAGGAACTCAGTGACTGTGCACAGAGAATGCATGGCTCAGGTTGTTGAAGGATTTGTGTTTCCCCCTGGCCCTGCTCTTCACTGGGGTTTACTGGATGGGTACAGCTGGATACAGCTGCATACAGCTGTGATGGTCATGGTCTGAGGTATCTTCCTCATCCTGCCCCAGAGGAGATATCCTGTATCAGGTGGTGCTAATGCATGGGCTAAAGGCCCCTTTGGTCACCCTCCTTCTCTGGCTCAGCAGTTCCATGGCAGGGTATACAGGGCTTTTCAACTGCCATGCATGAGAATGGTAAAATAATAGAAAAATACAGAACAGAGTCTTGCTGTTTTCTTTTCTGTTTGTTACCTTAACCTAGTGATTTGTAGAGATGAGCAGTTGCTACTGCTCAAAACAAATACATACTCAGTTTCACATGGTGGCTTTCACATGTGAGTTAGGGCTCTTCTCTACACTTTCTAATAGCTCCACAGTACAAATTATACAAATCAAGGCAATAGAGATCCTTAGAGGTGGGATTGCACTCAGAATGTCTTCCTGCTGTCTTGTCACATTGAACTCTCCAAACTGGGATGTGCACAGGCATAGTCATAACAGGTCAGTCTAAAATAGAAAGAAAGTGCCTCAGGATGGCTACAGGGCGAACATTGGTGTTGTGGTTCCTGTCCAGCCTGACGACATCACTATAATAAAAAGTGGTTTCAGCTGAGCTCCTTCCAGACATAAGTTCAGAGAGCAAAAACCATCCAGCAAAACCAGGATCTGTGGAGGAAATGACCAGGGCTGAATAAGAATGGTGGTTATCTCCTTAAAAAAAAAAGAAGATTCCCTGTAAGGCAAACACACAAGATACAGCTGCCTGCAGCCTGTTAGGCCAGGGAACAAATTAGGAGCATTGGACTTCCAGTCCCTTGGCTCTCAGAAATGTATCTCATTAATCTCATTTTCTGAATGATTTCTGTACTTTGTAACATGCAACTACTACTACTAAACACATCATATCAAACCAACACTCATGTTTCTTTGCTCTATTTATTAATTTTCCACTTTTAACAGATCAGCTCCCAGCCTCCAGAAATTGCATCTTATGGTAACATCGTGTATCAGTGATGTACAACATTTGGAGGCTTTCCTAATATGCCCCTGCATTCCAGTGTGCTGCTCTTTTTATTCAACTAAACATAAGATGGCCTTGTGCTTCTCTCTTTCACGCATGACAGAAAGGAGACATAATTTTTTCATTAAGATAATACCTCGTAAAATACTGTTTTTCATACTGGACAGCAAGTACCCTGAGCTTCCACTGAACTCAGTAGTGATGGAGAATGCTTCTGAAACTAAGCCTGAATCCTCAGCTAAGTGAAGCATTTGGGATTTATTTCAGTCCCACTGAAATCAGTGGGACATAAATATAATTTTAAACAAACATCTGAGTGCTTTGCCAAATGCAGTTAGAATGCTGAACATAGGTCTCAACAAGAAACTGTTTTCTATTTCTTACCGTGATAACATATTTTGACACACTGTTATGGTACCAAGTCAGCCATATCATCTTTAACACATTACAACCAAGAAAGAAATCAGCCTGCTGCACTAAAATTCATGAATAACAATCATCTTTGAGTGGTATTTGTGAAAATCAGCAACACCCATTTTTATATGAAAAGTACAATACCTCTATTTCCCAAGAAGTCTTTCACTTTTATGTCTCCAAGGAAGCTCAGGCCAGGAGTTAGGCATCCAGTGAAGAGGCCAGGTGCACAGAATTCAGACAGATGTTTTGCCCATGTGTGGAGCAGGCAGAATTACATGTGAGATGCCCATTAAGTGCCCTAGTGTGTGAGCATGCCTGAGGAGTACAGGACCTCACTGAGGCAACACAAAATCTCCTGCAGACTGCTGTGGCTTTGTCCAGAAGGTTTGTAGAGCCACATCTAGCTTCCCCTGAACAGATCCTTTTGGTGTTTGCATTTTACTATTTTTAGTGCACGGTTTCACTTTTACATAACTTGTATCTTGCTATGCATTGCATTGTTACAGCTACAGGACTGAATATTTCCTTGTTGTTCCTGCAGTTACTTTTGTCTTTCTAAGTTTTGGACTTTATCTGAATTGTTCCTTAGAGTGTTTCTGGTAATAAATCTTTGTCTAGTTGATAGTTACTTCCCTCAAATTCAGGTACTAAAGCAGCAGCTGTTCTAGAAATGACTGAATGTAGTGTTGTGATTGCTATGTATTTGTGGAATTCTTAGAACCTCAGAATCGTTTGTGTTGGAGGGAGCCTTGAAGATCATCCAGTTCCAACTCCTCTGCCATGGGCAGGGACACCTTCCACTAGACCAGGTTGCTCAGAGCTCCATCCAACCTGACTTTGAACACTTCCAGGGATGGGGTATCCACAACTTCTCTGGGAAACATGTTCCAGTGTCTCACCACCCCCACAGTAAAGAATTTCTTCATAATATCCAAACTAAACCTATCCTCTGTCAGTTTAAAGCCATTTCCCCTTGTCCTACTGCTTGTTATTTGGCAGAGACCAACTCCCAACTGGCTACAACCTCCTTTCAGGTAGCTGTGGACAGTCATCAGGTCCCCTCTGAGCCTCCTTTTCTCAAGACTGAACAGTCCCAGCCCTTCAGCTACTCGGCATGGGACCTGAACTCCACACCCTTCACCAGCTTCTTTGCCTTTCCCTGGACACACTCCAGCACCTCAGTTCTTCCATCTCTGCTTTTGCCACCTCCAACCCCGAGGAGGGACCCCGGGGAGCAGAGATGAGCGGGCAGGGGCAGGAGAAGGGGCAGGGAAGGGGCAGGGAAAGGGGCAGGGAAAGGGGCAGAAGGGGCAGAGAAAGGAGCAGAAGGGGCAGGGAAAGGGGCAGAAGGGGCAGAGAAAGGAGCAGAAGGGGCAGGGAAGGGGCAGGAGAAGGGGCAGGGAAGGGGCAGGGAAGGGGAAGGGGCAGGGGAAGGGGCGGGGAAGGGGCAGGGAAGGGGCAGGCAAGGGGCAGGCAAGGGGCATGGAAGGGGCCGGAGAAAGGGCAGAAGGGGCAGGGAAGGGGCAGGGAAGGGACAGGGAAAGGGTTCACGGCGCCGACGCTTTGCCCTTGTTACCAGGAGAGGGAGCAGGTTCCTGCACATCCCCCCGGGCTTTTGTTCCACCTCTTCACAGCCTCTCAAAGCTCCACCGTGAGCTTCTAAACTGCGGGGTCGGAGGAGTGTTTCGCTTCAGACTTTCTCACACAGGCACACAAGCGGCTTTTAAGCAGTTTTCCATGGCTGTACAGCTTTGCACCTGTGAGTCATTAGACACAGTCCTGCCACCCTCACTCATAATCACGAGTTTCACAAAGAATTTCCCTGGAACCTGGGTGTTTCCTTCTTAAAAAAAAAAAAAAAAAAAAAAAAAAAAAGAAAAAGAAAAAGAAAGAAAAAAAATAAAAAGAGAATTCTTGGAATTAAGGAAGACAGGAGTAGGCTGTCCGGGGCATGCGAAGGAGAAGTGTTACACATCTTTAATTTCAGCAAGTGGAAGATGATGTACTCAATTCAGGAATGAAAGAAAAAAAGAGAAACCGGAATGGATTTTCAAGACTCTGGAAAAAACAGCACTCTGTAAGAGGGAATAAATAAGATTTTTCAATAAAATTATGAAGACATCTGGGTTCAAATTTTACAGCAATAAATACCTATGCTGCTTTCTGCAGTAGCAAAAGCCATGTTGTATGACTCCATCTGAACACAGCTTTACACATTGCACAATATATTATTTTCCTTTTGGATGTGAGGGTTAAAAAGTTTTCCTTTCCAGCTTCTAATGCAAATAAAATTGCTCAGAAAACACGTCTCGGAAATGAAAGATGTTATGGCTGGCAGTGCTCCCACATGTGCAGGCAGGCTTGTGGTCACTCTGGTCAAGTAATGCTTCATCACACACTGCAAAATGATATTGGGAGAGACACTAAGGGCCACTTGAACTTAGGCAACTTCATGAGCCCACAATGTTGTTATTTGCTTGGGGGAGTAAGTTGTCTCTGTGTTGCCTATGTGCCATGTAAAAGCCTGTGTTTACATGGTTACCACTTCTTTTAGACTCATAATCAGTTAAATAAGCTGGAAGATGCTGGTGTTATCATCTTTTATATCTTGTGACAGAGACAATTTCATCTGCAAACACAGACTATGACTAGGAGTCAAGAGGAGGCAGCTTCCACTCCTACCTTTTGTGGTCTTGGGAAACTCATGCCAACACCAAGAAACTGCAGGAGCAGCTCCAGCACTGTTACATGGCCACCCTCACTCAGGAGTGTGGTGTTCTCTAAAATCCAGCTGTTTTCCACAGCAAGCCATGAAGTGGGACCACCTGATGTCCCAGGCCACCTCAGACAAGTTAGACAGCACTGCAAAAGGAGAGGCCTCCACCTCTCTGCTGTGATTTTCTATCAGTATATTGTCAGTTTTTTCACGGCTCATTGGTTATGCCTCTGTACATGGACTTGCATCTTCAGAAACCTTGTCTGTGCAAGATCTACCAAACCTAACAATTGTGAGGATATCTGCACAGCTTTTTGCAGGGTGGCATGCTCAGCTGAATGAAGATGATATTGTAGGTGCCATGCCTGTAGAAATAAAAGGAATCTCAAGAAATGCCATGAGTCAATCCCAGTGCTTAGAAACCAGAGATAAACAAAAAGCAAAGTGACTGCTACTGAAATAGATGTTCATGTAATGATTGTTTAAGGGAAGGCTTTGGATTTTCTTCTTTACAAACATAAAACTGGTACAGAGTTTAAGTGGTGGTCCTCACCCTGCCATTTCTGCCTGCACCTGCATCCTGTGTCCATCTGTCTGATTTCCCAGTTTCACTGGGAAAGAAAGCTGTGCCTGGGGATGAAAGAAGACCATGCTTGAGTGCCAGCTGCACTTCCCCAGCAAACTGGAGACAAAGTTCCCCATCCCAATGCTCAGCTCCCCAGAGCAGTGCCCTTTCCCTCTGTAGGAGACAGGATGGCAAGGGCAGAGGGGCCTTTCCTAAAACATCTTTCCTAAAATCAGCAATTGGCTTAATGTCCTGGTTTAATTCTACTGTTGGGAAGGAAAATCAAAGCTGGATATTAAAGAAGTGTCAGCAAGAAAATGTGTTAAATGGTGCCCTAAGTCTGTGAATGCAGTGGGTGAGAGCAGAACCTGTTTATAAACTGCAGTGACTGTGCTGCCTGGAGATGACTTCATGCCTGAAGAACTCCTGCAACCTTTTTCAATCGATGCTTTTCCTTTTCTCTCACATAAATGTCACATAAGGACACACACTGCATTACATGAATGTCAGAGATGACTGCCCAGGTATTGTGCTTCCTTTTATTTTCCTTTTCCCTCAAAAGTGAGGCTTTCCTTTTTTCTGCACATAAACAAAAATGGGATTTGATGACAAAAATCTAATCATCAATCAAGTCTTTCTTTATCACTAAGATTTTCAGAAGAGATGATAAGCAGACAGACAAGTGCAGCTTTTTGCTGTGATGATCACAGAGGAGTATAATGAAGATTAATCATCACTTTATCAAACTAAATCCATTTTTTAAAGCACCTCAATTAAATAACAGCTTAGATTCTGTAGAAGTGGCTGAGCCAAAGATGTGCCATTGGGAGGTGCTGGCATCTTCTCTTCCCTAAAAGACCCTGCCTTCTCCTTGCTCACCCATGCCCATGCCTGCCTGGCTCTGCTGCATCACATTACAGCTGCTCTAGGCCCTGTGCCCCTCCAGCCTCTCTACTGTCTTTATTCCACACCCTGGGCATCCTTCTGCCATGTTCCCACATCCCAGCAGAGACTGGCTGCAGCCAAGGCACCCAGCATCTAAGCCCTCTGAAGAGTCCCATAAACCCAAATATTTATTGGTGCTAGCAGCTAAAAATCTACCCTGGTTTAAGAAGATGGATTGATTCTGAAGCTCAGAATTTCAAGGCCATAAAATCTTTCTGCACCAGTAAGACTTAACATCATTCACATGTAGGCTGGTGGAGTTCAGACACCTTTTTTTCTTGAGGCGTTGGTTTGCCCACCACTAAAGGAGCAGAAAGACTCTTGCTTGCCTTTTGCTTGTCCCCAAGCATCTGCTGTGACCCTGCCAGGGCAAGAGTCCAGAGGGAAGCCTTAGTGACTCTTCCTGTGCTCTTCCCACCAAAGCCCATGGTGGGATACCTTCCTGAAATAAATATCTTTCTTCTACTGGTGGGATATTTCAGTCTTCTTGCTCCTGCTTTGCTCTGAAATAATTTCTCCAGCAACAGCTCAGCCTGGAAGTATTTGGAGATATGCCTGACTGAAAACTGACTAAAAAATGCAGATTTTGGTCTTAATTTTTTTTATATCTACTAGACCATTTAATTAATTCATATTTCTCTCTCTGTCTCTGATCATATACTACAAAAGAACACTTGAAAATAAAAAAGCATAAGCTTCTCTGAGGGATTTCTAGGCCTCCTGACATGGCCATTTTCAAGATAATATTAGGAGACAATAGAAAGCATAATCATTAACTACCTGGTAGTGATGTCAGACCTTCTGTTCTCTTGGGTTAATATATGATTCAATCAGCACAAATGGAGGTCTTCAATATGCCTTTTTACTGGGATTAAATTCTGGATACATTTTGACATCCATACAGACTTCAAACAAATCCAGTGATCTACATGCATAATGTGATAATTGTGATAGACTGAAATTGAAAAAGATACTGGTAATTACATGTGGTGAAAATGGTTAATGCTGATGACCTGATAGTTATTTATTATTAGTTGTTTTATTAGTTTTATTGCTCTTAATCAGTGAAATTGTGCAATGCTAATGACAAAACTCCTCCTGGCTTAAATCTTACCTATGCCTTATCTTAAGATACACGGAGAAAGTAAAAATGAAATGTGTAGTGTTTTACATTGCAAATGTAGCACAGCTGGCTGGCATTTTTGGCATGATATATGAGCAGATACAGCACAAACCAGCCAAAATCAGCACAAAGCCCAGGGTTGCATACATTGCAGACAAACAATAAACCATCACTTTATGCTGTGACTCCAAGGCCCCTGAAAATTACTGTGTTTTATCCTACAGTTTCCTTTCTTTAGCCCACCCTTTCTTAAAATATGCTCTATTAAATGGGCACTGATTTCTATTAGCAGTGCTCCAGGAAGCAACAGAAAAGCTGCACCCTGTGCAAATTTACTTTGTTTTACTGCTATTTTGATCTATATCAAAATATGGTTCATGCCTGAGCACCAAAATATGCTGCTGGAGGACTGCAGCCAGAGAGCCTGCCTGGAGCTCCCTTGGCACTGACCTGATGGACCCCCACCACAGGCTGAGAAAGCCACTCACTCCAGCCTGTCTTTGCTGCTTTGGCTAGTTGTGGTGTAGATAGCTGCCAACAGCACTGAAAGAAAGAGCATCAATGCATTTCCCTAGGTTAGTGATTTACAGGCAGACAAGTTGTGGTCACTTTTGACACAATTCCAGTGACCTGGAGTCTAAAGGTAATGCACCCTATTACCAGCCCACGTCTGACTGCTGCCTTGTGAGCAAGGGGAAAGCAGATGTCTCATTAGCTGCCATCCTTAAGTGGCTTTTGTCATCATGTCAACTTTGAAATAACACACACAGGGCAGGGACACAAACACACACACACACACACAAATGGCCAAATGAACTGCCAGCCAGTTTAAATGCACCAAGGGAAGACACCAGTGTTTAGAAAAAGCAACGTGTAAAAATGCATAGAAATATTTTTTTCAGCTTTGTGGACAATGAGGGGGTAAGGCTTGCACTCAGTTATCACAAATTACTGTGATACTTAACAGTGCATTGTGCTTCCACTAAGTGTGGACTAAAGCAAGCAAACTGCAGAAGAATTTGGGGCAATGCTCTACACCTGCAAATTTTTAAGTTGTATAGTTAGTGTAAAGCCTATCTGACAAGTAACCTATCCTCTCTCCCAAGATCTACTTTAACTGATACTTTAGAAATGTGGATGTCCCTGCAGATGTCTCACTTGGCTGCTTAGAAAATACTCTTCGTATCACTGAAAATCACTCTTTTAAACCAAGGGAATAATTTACTGGGGCTGAGATATCTTTCTCTTCTGTCAATAAGAAGGAAGGCAGGTGAAGCAGAAGCTGGCACTGAGCTGGTCTCAGACTCCCCTGGTACCACAAGTATTCCAAAGCTGAAGAGACACACCCAGCTCATGGCAGAGCATCGAGGGCACAACAAGGGCCAGTGGGTCCAACACAGGAGTGGACAAGCTGGAGGATGGGAACAACCACAGCATGAGCAGCACCCTGGGCAGTGGGGTGCAGGCCCACAGGGTCTGGCCATGGTGGGCAGAACCAGATACATTTGATAGCACCAGATAGGGTAAGTGGAGAGTCTGGCTTGGAGTCCAGCTGGGGAGATCTGGGCACCTGGTCTGGCCTTTGCCAAATTCTTTCCCCTACAGAAGATGCTGTGTTCATGCTGTTGTGTACGATGCTGAGGTTCACAGTAGTTGGGCCAGTTGTTCTTCTGGCTCCAGAGAGGGAGTGGCTGTGTGTGCTCTGGGAGGAAGAGCTATCAGCAAGGAAGGAAATTAATGATGGAGTTGTTCTGGAATCACACTTAACATTGCTGTGCCCTGGTAGAAGTGCAAGGCAGGAGGCAGAGCAGCCCAGTGTTGACATCAGACTGGGAGGCCCTGCCAGCAGGGTGAGGGCTGGGATATTATGTGAAGGCATAATGCATGGGCACATGGACCAGTGGGGTGGAAATAGAAATTCCTGTGACAGCAAAGGGACAGTCTCTGTGTTTCAGGATTAATCATGGAAATGTCTTTGAGTTCATCAGCTGTGAATGACAGAGGTGGAGTAACTCTTGGTTTTATTAGTCACAATGAGCCATTGAGATGTGTTGGCCGTGAAGATAAAAAGGGTGACCACAAAATCTATTAAGCAGGGTACTTCCTACAGAGAGCAAGGCTTATTAATGCTATCACAGAAATCTCTGGAGAAATCTCATCCCTGCTGCCTTATACCAGTCACTCTCAGCCAGGAAAGACATGGCCAGCCTGGAGCAGAGTCAAAGGTGATGGCTGGAGGCAGTCACTCTCCTGTGAGGGAATATGCTTAAGAGCAATTAGCTCAGCAGAAGACTGTAGAGCTTATAATATTGCTCTTCATAAGTAATTCAGAAGAGTTAGTAGCAGGAAGGGAAATGGGCCATTTATGTTAAGCTAAAGAGCAGTTTTGGCACAAGAACGAGTGGTGTGAGAGGCTATGGGGATCCCACTGTGCCAGCAAAGAAGCTGAAGGAAGTGAGAAATACCATTAACCTTCCTGGCTGTCCTTGGCCGTGGGCTGAGTAAACCAGCCCAGCAGCAGGGGACATGGTGGACTTTAAAAGGGGACTTAAGAGGTTAATGACAAGTTCAGTGGAAGAGAGAAATCAGTTCTGGGTAGCTAGGAGCTTTGGGCTGGGGAAATTAGTGGGTAATAAAAGCTGATGTTTGCTTTCCTAATAACACATTAGGACATATTGTGAAATGCTGAGAAGTTTGGGGCATTGCAAAGGGTGAAACTCAGTTTGGTCTGTACTGAAAAATGAGGTTATAAAGCTGAAGCAGGAGCTGCCAGTAAGAACACATTCTTCTTGTTTGAATCTAGGTCTTCTGCCCCTCTGCCTAGTGAATGAATTTTTGAAAGAGTGGGGGAAATGCAAATGGCAAAATGAGCATATATGTTGAGATCAAGGAAGAAAAGTTCTTTATTTGCATTTTCAAGTTTAAAGTTACTGTGACCAAAGTGGACTTTAGCTATTGGTAGCTTCAGGCATATAGAGGCTTGAATTCTTTCATCTTCCTTGTCAGAAACTACCTGGACAGGTTCTTTAGCAGAAGACGAAAAGATCTGTTGTAAAGTAGCACAGAGGACAATATACACTCTGCACACCTGTGTGCTCTCTACAGATATATACACTTCCAGACTCCAGAAGAGCCATTCCTTTTCCCTCTTTTGCTGGCAAAGTCCTCATTAGCACCAAAGTTGAGGTGTGTTTATGGTGGGCAGTTTTGTACCTCTCCAAGCTGTGGAGATCTGAAACTGTGAAGTTGTTAAAAGGTGAGCCCAGGTGTCCCTGTGCCCTTTTTGACTGATATTCTAATACCTTTTGAATGCCTCCTTAGCTGCTTTTGGAGGTGTCCGAGGCAATACTTGTACTTACGGAAGTGCCCTCCAGGCATGTGCCACAGAACAAGCATCAAATATATCGTTTTTTTCAAGCTTTCCACCCTTATACACAAAATACCCTTCAGGATTATAAAGATTGCTTATCCTAAATCCACAGAGCTCCCTTGAGCTGTCAAAAGCCTCTGTGGCAGAAGGAAAGCCGTTCTCTCTACCAACAGCACAGCCTCCATGTTGCAATGCAGAGCTGGTTTTCAAAGGTTTGGTGTTTGCTGCTATGGAGGTGGTGCAAGACACACGCAGACATCTTTTCTGTATGTTAAGGGAGAGGTTCTTTTTGCCTTTGATTGGTCTGTGAAAGTGCAGGTCCACTGACTGGATCTGCTGTTGCCTGCTATGGCTGCATTATGGTTCATATGACTCTGTGGGAAGCAGAGGTCCCAAGTAGCAAAATCTACCTAAGGGGAAAAAATCCAATTCAGACACATCCTTGTAATGAGCCCCCACCCCCCTTGTCACACAATCATTTTTACAACAGAAAATCAAAAGTCAAAGAGCAAGACCGAGTGTAAAACTTCATGGCATTAAATCAGGGAAGGCAGTTACCATCCTGGCAACTCTGGCTGCCTTCTGAAAGCAAATACTTGCCCTTGCTTAACACTGCTAGCCTGAATGTAAGATGTCAGTATTGAAGATTAGCTTGGTATGTTGGCACAGAAAATGTTCTGACACAGGAAGACTGGGTGGGAGAGTGACAGCAGGTGATCAAGGACAATCCGCCCTGGTGAATGAGCATTAAAGGCTGACGGAGAAGCATGGACCTGGGAGGGGTGGGGGAGGAAGGAGCTTGAAGAAACACTGATTGAGGTCAAGAAGATTTTCCTTTCAAAAGGAGAGAGACAGAGGAACATTAAACAGGTAATGAGAAAGTAAATGGAGGAAAGCTACTGCACAGTACAGCTGCATGCTAATCAGGAGAGGTTATACATGTATTCCCTAGCTATTTACTCTGATCAACCCAGGGACCTGGATCATGATGACATCTCAGCATACAAAAATAAAAGAAGATTTCCCAGATGATTGTAGGCATGATCCAAAATGAACTACCTGCAGCTCTTGTGGCCGTGTATACCAAATAAGATACCCAGGAGTTCAAAGGCATACTCTGGATCCTGTCTGCCTCTGTTCTTTGGGAAACTGAGGGAATGCATTTAAAGAGTATAATCTTGTGAAAATTTAGGTCTATAGAGCTTTCCTTTTTGTGGACAAATAACTTCCACTGAGATCAGTAGGACCCACTCATGAGTGGTCTGAATTGAAAACCTTTAAAATAAGTGAGAGTTCTTAGTCCTTCTGTTTGCTTCAGCTATGCTTTTTTCTCCATTATTTCTGAGCTAAGAAAACAAGATCTCTGTTATCTCAGGTCTGGAGAGAAGTGATATTTCTATTCGTTTCAAAAACTGAATCAGTTTTTTTAGTATTAAGAACAAAAAACCCCAAACCTTGTGTAATCTATGCTTCCTAGTTACTACCTTTTGGATTAGGCAGAACTAAGACACACTTGTTAAAGCCGTTGTTTGTGTAAGAAACCTCCCAGTGCTTCAATGTGAAAGTAAGCTGCCCTAGAATATGTGCCTGCATCCTCTCATCTGCACCATCATACTACAGCAGAGCCTGGCAAATTAAATTTACCTGAGTGTTCTGTTTTCTCCCAAAGAGAAGAGAAATTTGTTTGCCTCTTGCCCTGGGCTTTCTTATGTTGCTCAGAAAGCTCCTGTACACCAGCAAGGTCTGGGTGAGAGCGTTGTGAAGGCGGGCCAGCTGCCAGGAAAGCTGCCTCCAGCCCTGCTGCTCCCATTCCTGAGCTGTCAGCTCTGCTCTTCCAGGGGAGTGAAGCCATCAGGGGCAGCTGCAGCCCCACCATGGCTCTGCCCTGGTGTAATCACAGCACATCCCGCTCACAGGCTGGCAGGAACACCCTACTAAATGAGTGCCACTCATGTGGCTTTTCCTGCCAGTGTGTGGTAATGCACCCCACACCCCCAGCAGGTGCTTCCAAATGGGGAAAGAGTTTCAGTTTACCTTCAGACATTTTACGAAGTTTAACTAGAAAGTCCTATGTTTTTCTCATTGTAATTGGCTCAGCACCAGCACAGGAGCACGGATTGGGCTCCAAGAGTGTAACTCAAAACCTGTTGCTCATTTCATTGGGCCAAGAGCCAAAAAGCCCACCTAAACTGTGAAGTACTAAAGAGAGTGAACAAAGAAGTTCCAGGCTTTTTGAGGTGTTGTAGCAAGTAAGAGACTTGTCTCTATACTGTGCTCGGCTTCGCCTTTGTTTTTGTATTATTTTCTTTAGTAAAACCTTTTTGATTTTTCAAGATGACTCGATCATGCCATGTCACTAATTGATTTTTGCCACTTCTCTGCCGGGCTTGACCCTCAGAGGTGTGGGTTAAACCCATACCAGTGTGTAACCCTGTTCTGTTTTAAACCTGCACCTTTCTGAAGCACTGGTTTGGCTGGATCAATCCCTGCTGCTGTTAGTGGTGCAGGTGGAAGGGTGGGAAAGAGCCTGAAGCCGATCCAGAAGAAGGCCTGCATTGATAGTGCTTTTCCTGTCTGTGTGATGTGGGAATTGTAAGGATGCCAGCAATTCTGCTCCTTTTCAACATCTTCTAGCAAAAGAGACTTCTGCTTTCTGTTTCAGTTGAAATGCTTCCACTGGTTTCTCTTGGTTCCACCTGAAAAATAGGCTTTAGATCAGAGCCTTTGGGCAGCTGATTTTATGGACATGTTACTGATCTCTGGAGCCATAGTTCACCAGTGGCAACCCAAGGAAGGTTCCAATGGAATGTCATCTGTGAAAGGTGAACTTGACCTGAAAATATATCTCAGCTTCAAATATCAAAATTAGCTGAAATGGTTTAACTTCCTGCACAGATATTCTGGGATGGTCAAGAAAAAGCCATGTGAGAAGCAGCAGCCAGGGTGTTCTGAACCCTCAGAGCCTTCCTCAATTCTCCACCTTCTCCGTTTCAGTAGACCCTTGTCCAGCTGCTGCCACCTGCCCATGACACTAAAATGACTCCAGTCATACCAACTATGGTTCAAACTGGGAATACTTGTATTTCCACAGCAGTGTCTCACACCAGGGAGTGGGTGCAGATTAGCATGAATCCAGCAATGGCCTCACATCTCCTGGAGATTGTCCAGGACTGAAAACTCCTAATAGGATAAGCTGCACACACTTCACTGTTCCTCTGCATTATTGTAACACAGAGCACCATGACCAGACTGGAGGATCTACTTCAAATACTGCACAGAGCCCCAACCCACAATATTTCTATTCAAAGTCCACTATGTGGGACTATGTCTCAAACATAAAATCAGGCTGACAATATTTCTGGTTAGTACAATTATGCTTCAAAGGATACTAATTTTTTTTTTTTTTTGCATTAGTTTAGAAAAAAAAATTAATCCAATAGAAGAATGATACATCCTACCTTGAAGAAAGGAATCACTGATTAACTTTTGGCATATATAAACCCCTGTCAGTTTCTGATAAAAGTCACTATACTTCACACAGAAATCACTGCTGAAAATCAGAAGACCAAATTACTTTTCCATGTAGAGGTAATAAGTGCATTTCATGATGGGCAGAAAAGCCTATTAGGACATTTCTGGTTCTGGGAATTTGCAGGCTAAGGAATTAGCAGAGACATAAAATGAAGACTCTTTTCTAGGATAAAAAACTTATGTTAGTTTTACCAATATGCAATGTGGTGGACTCAGCAGCTGCTTTACTTGGGATTGGTTAAAGCTGCTTTCAGTGCTCCTGTTTTATCAATTGGCTTGGAGAGTATTTTTTTCAGAATGAGAAATTTGCATTTAGATGGTCCAAGGTTAAGGCAGCTACTTCAATCTTGACATCCACTATAGCAGGCTGGGGCTGTGCAGGATGGCAGAGACGCACCAAAGGCTGCTCTGTGTCCTACGCTGCCCCTTCTCCTCACACAGGAAGAAGTCAGTCAGGACTTCCTTTCTGACCTGGGACACTAATGACTGATCAAGTAACCTCCAAGCCCTTGTCCAAGAAGCCTGTATGGGGTGGCATTTCCTCTCCTCTGCACTGAACATAGACCAGGGAGACTACGGTGCAGTTTGTTCCAGGGACAGTAATTAACTTGTAGGTTTATTGTACAGAACAGAATGATTATTAACTGATTTCTTTCAGTGTACTACAAGTCTCTCCAGCGAGGTACTGGAGAGAACCCAAATGGATCCCTTTGCCCCCAGGAGGTTTACCCCCAAAATCCAGTCTTGCCTGTAAACACGATGGACTGCCAACCTTATGAAGTCAGTGGGGCAACTTATGTTTATGTATTCACAACTATGGGTGAGTGCACAGCTTTGCAGGACCTGGGTCTTCTTTTTTACCTCTTTCTTTCCACTTGCTGTTTCACTGGAAGTCTTTATGTGTGTGACAGGCTGCTTTTCCTTATCCTGTTTAGACAAGACCCCTGAGATATGCCTGAGTTTGGGACTGCAGTGACTTCAAGTCAGCTCTGTGCAAACACAGGGATGGTTTAGCTTTCCTGGAAGTACTGAGATCTCTTGTGCTTTGCCCCAGCATTGCTGTTCACCTTCTTAGGAAGCAGTGCTTTTCTTTAATTTCTGGCTTTTGCCAGGGAAACTGTTGCTCTAACTGGAAGCTCAGATTTATCAGATACTGATCAGAATCACATCCACTGAAGACAAGGGTCTTTTGATCAAATGCTTTGGGAATTTTACCTGGAATTCAATACACATATGGTCTCTGAAGGCAAAGATTTTCACTGAGTTTTATCATGAAATATAAACAGCCTTTGACTATAATTGTTTTACTAATTTGCAGTCATGTCTTTTCTGTACATGGACAAGATTTCCAAGTAAGGGTAGGTTATTAAGATCAGATTCTTGCAATGATTATGCTGCTCGTTACTTTTTTGATTACAGTATGTAGCCTTTTTTCTCTTCCTTCCTCAAAGGGATTTAGTTCTAATAGAGGCCCTTTTGTACTGAAACAATAAATTATTCTATCATCTGTTGTTCACTTATTAATGTTGTTAATTCTCTTCAGGCATATTTTTCTCTTTTTGCCTGGTGCCTGAACACTTCATTCTGTAATTTGCTTGAAAAGTTAGCAAACTACAGTTTTCATCTTTGAGTTGAAAAATAGAAATCCAATGTCCTGAAAATAAAAAATGAGGCTTTTTAAAGTTTATTTGGTATTTTACGATAATAAAGTCAAGAGACTGGAGAATAATTATAGCTCTTAAAATTAAGCTTTAAATTTTCTGCATTGTCTTAGAAGTATTACAGAGATTTCCTTGATTTTTGATGCATGTTTGAAATGCACACTCTGTGCAGTAAAGTGGAGCCAAGTATAAGTTTTATACCCAGAGTAAAAGAATAGGGACTCATATTTACATGATGGACAGTCACATCTTAGGAAACAGCAGGATGCAAGAAGATGTGGGTGTTCTAGGAAACAGACAAGGTAACAGGATCTCCCAGTGCCCTGCCTTGGTGATGGGCATACTGTTCATACTGTGTATGAACTGCCAGCTTACAAAGAGAAGGAATTTAACCATTAAATGGGGCATTGGGACCAGTGTTGCTGAAATAGTACAGGTCATTCTCCTGCTTTAAAAATGAAAATGAAGGAAACAAACAGAAGTCCAGAAGAGAAAAGGATGAAGATGGAACCTGGACAAATGTTTTGAAAGGTGGAGGAAATGCCTGGCAGTGACAGATTTCGAGAACTCCATCTGCTTAGCTTAGCAAAGAGAAGACTGAGAAGTAATTTGTTATCACTGAAAAGTACCTTCACAGAGAAGGAACACAAATCTGAAAGGATTTAACCTAGCTGAGGAGGCAAGAGAAGGTATGAGGCTGGCAGAACATGGGAAGTCAATAACAGTTAAAGCTAAAATCAGGCATGCTTTTAATGTTGCAGAAAATTGTTGGAAGAAAGAGCTGAGGGGCATAGTTGATTCTTCATCTCTGTGTGTCTTCAGTCTTGTCTAGAAGATAAGGTTCAGTTAATCATCAGTAATTTTGTGCAGTTCAGCCTCACTGGACAACAGCCTTCTGTCCTACCAGGGGTCAGCCTACACAAACCACGTTTCTGGTGCTAAAGTTTATATTACAAATGAAGTGCTGCTTAAATTGGAAGTGAGTCTCATAGTCTGAGGCCTCTTTTGTAATATTCTATTGTCTCAGGGAGCAATTACAGGAAATATTTTTTCTTCTCTATGCTTTTTCAGCTTTTCCATTTCTAAAATAGTGAATAATGTCATAAGTTTCAAATCTTGATGTTTAGGTCTAGTGTAGTTTAAGATCCTTGGGCAAATGGCTGAAGTACTACAAGGATAAAAGGATACTTCTGCCTTGGATTAAAGGCCAAACTATTTTAAAAAGTCATATTTTCAATAATATAAATCTATGTGTATCTGCATCTGTAGTGAAGCAGAAGAAAGACTGGAATATTTGCTGCCTGAAGTCTCAAGCTGAATATCAGCAAGTTACTACTCATGGGGAAAAGAGGTACCCCAGTCTATCTGTATGTCAGGCAATGATTTCCATCCATAAGAAAAATCACAGGAATGGGGTAAACTACTACTGAAACTTATTCTTTCACCACTCTATTCCTAGGAAACACAGTTGTTTTACAAAGACCATCTAAAAAAAGTTTATGTAGCATTAGTTACCTATTACAACTGCTGTCTGAGACCATTGTTTCTCAGAGAACAGTGGCTATGAGATCTGTCATCAGGGAATTGCCACAATAGAGGCTTGATGTGCCAGACTTGCCACTGAAGAATTCTTGGCTGCTTACTTTGGTCTCAAGTGCTGGTCTCATTTGAGTCCTAGCTAACTCAAGAGCTAAGAGCTACGAAGGTATTTTCCATTTCACTCTGATGACGTGTTATTAAGAGGGAATATTCCTCAGGGAGAGGTGGAATCATGACTACAGTTCATGGGTGGACATTTATTGCTTTGGTTTATTGCAGGTAGGAGTTCCCACCCACACTCCAATCAAGCACGCAGAAACTGTGGCATAGTAGGATATTCTTGTAGAAAATGCTCTTGCTTTTGAGTTCTTGTAAAAAGAGATATGCTAAAAAGGGTGTTACTAGTCTATTGTATGAAAAGAAGCTTGTTCTGGAGTCATCCTTGAACAGGCTGCAGATTGTGATATTGTCTATATATATATATTTTTTAACCAGAATTATGTGCATGCAGTCATTGACTTTGCTAATGAGCCAGGTGATTTTCCTGGGCTTCACAAGCACAAGGTGATCAGATGCCCTGCAGAATGTTGTTTTTTTTTCCCTTGCTTTTTCCTGTGCACATTGTTTTAAACTAACTCAGGAAGTGGAAAAGGTGTATAAAATTTCTCATTGACTTTAAATGCATGGTTTAAAATTGTGGACATGTTAATAGTCATGTGTGTTTAAAAGTTTCTTTAATCACCATGTCAAAGCTTGAGCCTCTGGATATCAGTGTTGAATTGGGGTGGTAGTAGCTTTGTGAGGAGGAGTTTCCTCTGGCACGTTTACCTGTGGACACCAGAAAAAAGCCAGGCTGAGCAGACAGGCATTGCATGGTACTTAACAGTCATTTGAAAACCTGGTGCAGAGGAAAATCTCGGGTTGGGCCCTCCTTGTTTTTCAATTAGTTAAATTTCATTTGCTTCATAAAATGTAGTCCTTATAATGTTGGTGCAGATAACTATTGCATCAGTTTAGGTGCCTTGGGGAAGTGTTTCTCAATGGCCCAGATTTATCTCAGCAGATAGCTGGAGGTGTGTGCAACTTGCTGAGTGAACTGCTCATGCCTTGTGTGTTCATGAGGCTTCTGTGCAGCAAAATTAGAGTCTTGTACTGAGCATGAGGCAAAGGACAGCTGCTGAGAAACATGTGGCTGAGGCCAGTTCAACAGGCAGGAGGTTTCTGGTAAGGCCTTAAATACTCATTGGCCATTAGGTATGGAAGTTGGATTTTATGGTCATGTCCCTAATTTTGTTTTATTGCATTAGGAAACACTAAAAAATTGTTATGAATTTTCTGACCTGTTTCATGGCATTCATAAAAATCTAAATTAATCACATTTTAAACCTCCAAGACTCACATTTGCAGTATTTTGCTTCATCTTTACTTTTCTAGCCATAGGGAATTCTTGGTCTAAGGTTCCCAAGAGGACCCCAGACATGTAAAGATTTTCAAAACAGATACGAATATTGCAGCTGAAAGGCGAGTTGAGAATTGGAATGCTCTGGATGCTCGTTCTAGCTCTGATAGATGAGTATGACTGGAGAGGTTACTTGTATTAATGCTTCAATACTTTAATGACACTCATTTCCCTGCCTGTAAAATGACCTCTCAGGCTGCTATTCAAATCAAGGTGCAGAATTTTGGAAGCTAACAGGAATATTTGCAAAACATGTTATAGATTCCAGGCAGCATCCTTCCCCTCCCTCTCCATTTCACAAAACAGGAATCACTTCAGTACTGCTAATACCCAGTAGGAACCCAGTGAGTTCAACTCCAGAAAGGTTTGAATAATTCAGTGCCATTTGCTATGTGAACACAGACTGTGACTGTGGAAGGTCTGATCCATAAGCAGCCTTGACTGTTCCTCCTCTTCCCCTTACAAAATTGCCACATTTGGATAAACTTGCTGCATTTCATTATGAGAGTGAAAGCAGCCAGGCAGCATGAGGTGAACCTCTGTGGCCAGTGGTACTTCATTAGCTTCTGCTCACCTGTATAATTTTCAGCAAATTGCCCTCTTCTACTGGTTTCCTGGAAATACTGTAGGTATATGTAACATGCATGTGAGTGTTTTAGAAGTTGAAACCATATTATTAGGCGTTTTATTAAATTAATTTGTGGTTTGCCCATGACAAGTGCACGCTTTCCTCACTTCAGAGGAGAGTGCTTGCAGTGTGTGCAGCCAGAGCCTTTGCTAACAAAAACCAAGTCACCACCCACCAAAGAGCAGTGACAAACTTGCTGGGACATGGTCCCAGGGAATTGCAGAACAATGACTATCTCTCACTTACCTGGAATTACATAGGTTTTGTTGCACAATCAGCACTGATAGGGATGGTGCTGGGTTTGAAGCTTTCTCTTTCAAACACAGACTGTTCTTTCCTTTAGGAAGGAAATACCTAGCACAGGAGCCAGCTTGCAGTGCACTGCCAGCTGCACAGAGTGCTTAGGGATGAGCAGTTCCTCAGGCCACCTCACTGCTGGGCTTGGTGGTAGCTCCCACATAGCAGCATCTGTTTCTCAAACTGATCTAGTGTGGCCCAGCCTGACTTTTCTATATGGCATTTTTTCTATCCTGTGCAAGCTGCTGAGACACTTAAAATACCAAATAAGGGGCTCTGAAAGGAAGAAAATATTAAGGAGAATGCTATTTCCATCGTTAACAAACATGAGACCCTCATTACCTGTTCCTCCTCCCTCTCTACCCCCCCATCCACATGCATGTAGAAACAAAGGGAGAAAACTGGGGGGGAAAGAAGCCCCATTAAGAGCACAAGAACCATCTGCACTCAGATGTGTTATGCATGTGCATGCCAACTTTTTCTGTATACATTTGGAGGAAGGATTTTAGGGAATGTGCAGCCGTGGGCAGTGAGGGCCTGAAAAGCATTCGTGATACCTAGTTTTCTTTTAGTGCATGCCTTTGGGTTGGTGAATGTATCTAGCCAAAATCACTACCCTCTCTTAACAGCAAACACTGAAACAAGATTCAGATGGTGACTGAGGTTTTACTTTTTTTAAAAATAAGATACAAGTCCCTTTTCACATTGAAAGTTATCTCATTTAGGGGACAGTTGTGAAATCCTGCTTTAACTCTTCTTTCCTTTTTACTTTTCAGAAAATATGTAAGTAGAGTCTGCAGGACAAGGCCAGTGTTTGTCTCCCTGCTGTGGAGCATCCTCACCTATAAAGGTATCTAGCTTTGTACCTTATGGCTTTATCATTTAAAAGCAAACCTGTTTTGTTCACTGACCTTGGGTATAAAAATTGGAACCCTACTAATTTCACATAGGTGTTTACTGACAGTCCTGTGACCAAAAAAGTCAGAAAACACTACTTTTCAGTATGAAAAGAAAATCCAAATAAGTCACAGAACCCCCAGAAAGCTAAAAACATTAAAGGCTTTGTGTAGGAAATAGTCCACAAAACTTTGCATGTTATGAGCAGCTTTTTCAAAATTATCCTTTTAAAGAGAGAGAAAACCTTTAAAACTTTTTTTTTTCCTATCTGACCTTGTGGTCCTTGCTGCCTATGTGAAAAATGCAGGGTTAAGAAGACCTCATTACTGAGACAGGATCACTTACTAGCTGCAAAGTGAAATAATTAGTTAACTTTGGGCATTGTTCGAAGTAAAACACATGTACCTTTGCACTGAAAATATGCAATATTTTCATCATTAAAACAGGTTTCAGGAAACATTTTTCACATCATTTATGCCAATTCAGAGGAGAGCTCAGATTCTTGAATCACACATTTTCAACATCCAGCTTGATTTATATGCATACATGTATATGATTGTTGTGCATGCCTGCAACAGTTGGACTTGATGACCTTAAAGGTCTTTTCCAACCTGCATGATTTTATGATTCTGTAACAAAGCCAATTTGAGGTGCTAGGAAGCATGAGCATTGCCTAATTGCAGCACCCCAGCATTTAGGGCTTTAATTCTGATTGTGCTTTATTGAGGCATAGCAGCTTCCATGCAGCCAGGAACAGGAATTTTGCTGGATAAGCAAGAGGTGAGTCCTTTAACTGGTCCCTTTCTTAGAAGCATATTAATATCAAGAAAAAAAATGCAAAATCTCTCAAAGTTTCCACAGAGCTTCAATCAAAACAACATTCATTCCTCATCACAGTTATCTTGGTGTGTTTAGATGGCAGTGACTCTGCAAAAATAGAAGTCTTGTTACAGTGAGTATAGGCCATAAGAAACTCAGGTGAGCATTATCTTTTCGTACATATGCTAAAGCTTTGAGCGAGATTTTAAAAGTGCATTGATCACCTAAAAAAAAAATTGCTATTGATTTCCAATGAGATTTACACCTGTAAGTCATTTAGAGGGAGATTTTGAAGATGTATTTAAGTAGGTAAACATCTAACAGGATTGAGAGGAATAGGGAGGTTATAGGCTCAAGGGCTTTTTGGCAATTGCTGTGGCCAGCATCAGCTGCCCAGTTATCCAGCCCAACCCTTCCCTGAACACCGCGTTGGGGCACTTCTGTACTGGAAACCAAGAGACCAAAGAGCAAGGGACAAGGTAATCAGAGGAAAGAAAGGACCCATCTAAAACACCCATGATGTACCCACTCCATCTTCCTTGTTACAGATACTGCAATCATCTTTTTTGGACAAAAATGAAGGACAGTGACATGAAGGGAAAAATATTTTCTTATTATCATTACCTTTTTAGGGAAACATGATTTCCTTTGAGAGTTTTCATTTCTTGTGTACATTCCTACTATCTTCAAACAGAACTCAGTTATAAGTCTCAATTTATTGTGTAAAGTAGTACTTAATTCTAGTTGAAGCATACATTTTTAAATCTATCTATAATATTTCTTGTACACCGAGTTAAAATTTACTTGTATCTGAGCTTCAAATTAAGGTTTAGCAGGGTTCTGTCATGAGCCCTACAGAAAAACAAGAAAAATACTTTCCAATGCTGTATTTGACACTGTGCATAAATTCCATCACTGTGGATGAAGTAACATTTGCAAACAGAATATGAGTCCAATTCCTAACACAAGACTCCTACTGTATTCACTGATAGCTCTTATCAAAGCTCTAGTTTGCAAACCCCTCAGACACATGGATATATTAATACCCAATTTTTCTTTAGTTTAATTGCATCACTGAGACCTAATGTTTAAAAAAACTCAACACCTTAACCAGAGAAGAAGACTGTATTACAAGAAAGTCTTTTTGTTTTCTGAAAAGGATGAAAACTTTTTCTGATTTAACCCAAGATATCTCCTTGTTTCATCTCCTTTGCCAAGTTATGATTAAAAAACATGACATATTTTGTCTGCTTTTCATTCTTTTTGAGATAAGCCACATAGTTTCCAACCTTCCTTTCCCCCCTCAGCAATTTCTCCTGCACCTAAGGTGATTGCCCAAGAGGAGACTCCAATTCTTAAGCCTGGATGGAGAATTCCAGAAAGCTTAACTTAGGTTTTGATCACAAAACCTGGTATAGGGCTCAGTTTGCAGCCATGCTAAAAGGCTTAGTTTACACCTACTACTTACTGAATCACTAGGGGAAAATCCAACATGTAAATCATCTTATTTGAAGTATTATTTTCTTACTTTCATCTTCTTTTGTAATCTGGGTTACGACTGTAAAAAAAGAAGTATGTATAACATTTCAGTGAGGAAGTTATGAAAGCACAGTCACATCCATGTTTTTTATTTCAAATGAGCAATTCAGCATGGCTTTAGAGAGGAAAATAAAAGAGAACACTGTTTGGACACCAATAAAATTCGAGGTTAGGGTCTAAAAATACAGCATCAGCCTTGTCTGCTTACCGGGATCTGGAGTGGCACAGCTGCATCCTTTAAACAAAATTGTTAGTATTAATTACTATGAATTATTGTAACAGAAAAGTAGAGCAGAAAGGGACTACTTTAGTCCCTCTCACTGTTTCAAGGCAGGAATAAGTATACCTGCAAGATTTTTCTCATGTCAAACCCCAATATTTCTTGCACCAATTTAAGCCACTGCTCTTATCCATCATATTTGGAGAGAGCATCTTCCTCTCTGAAACTGTCTCTATATTCTTGAAAACTGTGATAAATCTCAGAAAAGGAGAAAAGGAATTTTCATCCCTGATCTGGGCAAGCTTTTTAGAAATCTTTTATTTGTAGGTTATGTTCTTTGCTAAGGAGAACATGTTTTTCTTCTCTGGATGTTCTCCAAGTGTGCCACATTGCTCTTAAAGTATAATATCCAAAATCAGTCACAGTGCTCCAGCTGAGGCTTGATCAATGATGGGTGGAAAAAGAATCTTTCCATGTGTTTTGCAATCTATATTTCTGTCTGTATCTCTCACTCCTATGAGATTCAGGGGGAGTGCTGGAAACAGCACAGCTGTGATTTATGACTAGTATACTCCCAAGACCCTTTCCTGAGAAAATGCTACGTAACCAATTATTCTTCATCCTCTTTTGGGGAGGAATAATCAACTAACAAATGCATTGCATCTTATTTATCTTTATTGAATCTCACCCAGTATTTTTAATTCATTTTCCCAGATATTTAAGTTCTAAATAACCCTTGTGAACACTTGCAGGCCCTCCCACCTGGAGTCACCTTCGAATTTAATTTCCACTTCTACTGTCTATGTCCAAAACTAAATGAATCAGCAGGATATCTCTGATGCTTCACCCCAGCTAAAAGGCCCATTTCAGTGTCACAGAAAGGAAAGTGGCCTGGCACATCCACGGGCTGTTATTTATTTCTTTGCAATTCCCATCATTGCTTAGCCAGGGTTTTTACGTGCTTTCCTTCTAGGAACTGACATCAGGGTGGCCAATCTACAGTGACTACAATCCTCTCTGCTTTTCCCATCCCATTTGCCCTTTTTATAGAACTTTACCCAACTTCAAAAGTAACTGTTGTATTCTAACACACCTTTAGTCAAATTTTAATATCCTAGACCCAGCTGATTTCAAAGTGTCTAACGAAGGTTTAAGGCACTTAGCTCTCTGCTTACTGTTGGAGGAGAACAGTTCTTCAACTAGTTATGGCTGTTACAACACATTTTGAAATTGTGCAAAAGCCATATACTATACGTGACATTTTGACTTTTGTAAGCAAACACTTGTTTGACTTTTTGAAAAAGTACACAAAATACTGCTGGTATTTATGCTTTCACATTTTAGATGTATTCAGCAATTTATTAGTGAATGAAGGGGACAACATAGGGTTGTTCAACAGCACTCCTAAATTTTGATCAACCTCTTCTTGCAAGAATCAAGCTTCTGAATTAGCTGAACACTCTTTTGAAAGGAGAAACAGAGCTGTTTATTTCCAAATGTATAGACTATTGATGAGAGCAGAAATTTGTTTCTCTATAGCTTGTCCTCTTCCCTTATTTAGTGATCAGTATGTAACTGTTGTATTATCACTCAGATTTCTGGCTTTGTAAGATGCCTGACATCTGCAGCAATTCTACCACTGCTTTTTATTCCAGTCATGAGAGAAAAGAAGATGAGGGATGTTAGCAAGAGTCAAAGATAACATAAGAACTTAGTCCTAATTTGTGTGTAATCTCTAAAAAAACTCTGCTTTATCCATTTATTAGGCTAAGGAGATAAACTTTGAATGTGTTTCTGATGACCATTACTACTGCCCTGTTATTTGACTGCTCCCAATGCCTCTGTGCAGCTGATCCCATTGCCAACGACCACAGAGCACTGATTAAAGCCTGATGAAGTTGCAGCTACAGGATGCTCCAGATCCAGGGAACCAGCACAGCAGAGACAAGAGAAAAACGTGAGTATTAAGCAGTGCCATCTAGTGTAGTGCAGGCACTCATTGACAGGGAACATAGCTGGCCTCCAGGCATTTTTTAGCCTTTAACAGAAAGAGAAACACAGTACTAAACCCATAAACACCACAGAAAAGTTCTGATGGCAAATAAAAGATGCCAAAACAATTTTGTGCCTTTTAAGTTCTGCCTGATTTACACCCTGGTACCCAGATCTCTATTTTTTTTTTGGATCTTTGCCTGCACTACAAAGAGAGGAGCATGTCTGCACAAGCCTCTCTGTAGATTTGAGCATTCATACTGCCAGATTAAGAGACCCATTTGAGCAGTGCAATGACAGATGGCAAGAACTTGGTTGGAGGGAGCTACCAAACCAATTTGTGTACAGCACCTGGTACTGCAAGGCTTTAAGGGAAGCTCTAGCAAGATTTGAAGTCTCTGATGGTACAGATGCTTTCACTGGTGAATTAGAACTCCCACAGAAGAGGTTAACACACTAGTTTTAGGCATTTCCCATCCTATACAGAGCCTTTGCTGCATGATGGTAAACTCTCCACATTGCTCATTAGCATTTACAGTTGCAACATAGTTCAAGGACAGAAATATAGATAAAATACCCTATGGAATCACATAATTGCTGTTAAAAGCCAATGAACACATACAACAATCAAAATTTTCACATAGATCAACAAAGATTACTGTAGTAACCTTTGTATCAGCTGTACATTTTCCATTCAGCAAGTATCTCCTCAGCCCCCTGTTCCCCCTGAACAGGCTGGCAGACCAGCCAGCTGAACACAGGCAGTGCTTTCCAAGACTCTTCCCAGAGGGACTAAATCAATCACAAGCATAACGTAAAGCCAGGTAAAATAGGTAAGCCAGATCGTACCACCTGACTCCTTCCATCTCTCTACCATCACCCAGATAACAAACAAATCACCCAGTTTTGCATAACAGAACCTTATCCTTAACATGACCCAGTCTCTTCAGCCGGAGCAGGCTCCCTCCATTAAGTAAGCTGCTTGTTAGCCTTATCTCATCAGCTGGAAGACAGCTGATTAGTTACAGGTAAAGGCTAAAGCTGTCATCTGAAAGCCCCATCTCACATGTGACCTGATGACTTTTTTTTTTTTTTTAATGTGTCTTCCTAAGCAGATACTTTGAGTTTTGGGATACTAAAGAAACCAGGTGAAATTATGTGACTGGTGTTACACAGAATAATGGATTAGAGGAGAAAGTGGCTTCTTCCTTTATAAAAACTATGATTGTGTTTTGGTTTGAGCAGCACAAGAAATCAAGCTTCAACTGATGTCTGAGTTGTAAACGTGCCCTCCTACACGACAGTGTTATTGTCACAAAGAAACAGTCTCTTTCAAGGAGATAATTTCTTTGAAAATTGTTATCTATACAAATGGGTAAATTAAAGCTTTTTAAGTTTTCAATGTTCAGTTTGGGTTTTTAAAGTAATCACCTCTGCAGATAAATATAACTGTGCATCTGCTGTTTATTCACAAAACAAATATTTGGAAGTGTACTGAAAAGTAGATAAAAGCAGGAGTGTGGAACAAGGGGACAAGAAGGGCAAATCATGCAATGGCCAAGCACTTCCCACACACTGCTTCACCCCCAACCCTGCCTCTGCTCCTGCAAAGCAGGACACTGCATGACAGGTTTCTTCTTGCCCCCTCCATCTTCTGTGCTGCTGTTCAGTACCTTTGCACATTTGCCTGGTCTCCCAAGAGCCTGATCTCCGAATTGGAAAATGCTGTGTTAACAGCTCACTGGCCTTGCAATGGGGAATGGCAGCATCACTGGGCTTGGGAGCAGGAGTGGCTGCAGCCTGGGCACTCTGCAGTGGGTGCCAGAGGGTGACCTTCCTCCCTGTCCTCTCCAAGGAGGTACATCCATGCCTCTCTGCCCTGGTCAGCTGGGAAGCTGCAGGAGAGGACCAGGCCATGTGCTTCTTCACCTCCAGGTTCATTACACATATCTCTGGCAGAGGCTGGCAGCAATTATACAAAACCTCAGGAGAAAGTGGCCTGACTTGATGATGCCTGCTCATTAAAATCTCCCTCCTCCACAGGAAGACCTCTGAAGAGTGCATGCTGATATTTTAGGCAAGATGTCATTTATTGAGAAATTTGGAAAAGATGTCTATATCATTCCATCATGTCAAAAACCTCATGAGGAGGATACAAGAGTCAATTATCCCACTGTGGCCTCTTAGAAGCTACTGCTAAGAGCAGGTAGCTTTGGCCATCCCAATGCCAAAACCTTCTCTGGGACCTCCTGGTAGACATGCCCTTAGCTCTAGCCCTGTGTGTAGACTCAGGGTGCAAGATAAATGTGGTGATTTTTATATCTTAGTGCTGAGTAATTTCAAAATTCTTTTTCAGGACCTGTGTAAAGCAGCCAGGCATATCATTCCCTTGAGAAATCTCACTGTACAATAAGTGATTTTTACCCATATTTGCTAGCAGCAATCCAGTTCCCAAAACAGGTATGCTAGTGGGGGTGAAGGTCTCAGAATAGGCAAATCCCTTATGACCAGTACACTTCTCACACAGTATCAATAAACCTGAAGTGTAGGTTTGTCTAGCAACAGTGAAACTACACATTAGAAACTTGTAATAAATGAGTGTTTTAAGGTGACTTACAGATTGCAAAAATCCCACATGAAGAGCTGTTTTAAAAAGTTAGGTGTGAAACATTTAAATGTTGCCAGTGCCAGAGCCCAGCCTAGCACAGATCTGTCAATATTGGTCTGCAATGATGGGTTTTTCCCCCCATCTTCCCTCAGAACTGCAGGGTTCTGACTGAGTTTATCTTGAATGTCCAGACGATGCTCATTGCATTGAGCATCCTTCTCAAAGGGATGGCTGTTCTTTTCTATCAGCAAAATTTCTTGCTAAATGTTTAGTGGCTGCTATCAAAAAAATTCAGCAAGAGAAACTGAAAAAAAAGTCAGGTCATTGTGGATGTCCTGACCAAAATTACCCAAGGTGTCAGGTCAAACAAGGAACTTCCCTGTTACTACCCTGATCTGGGCTCACTTACTAATCACAATTGACACAATACTGAAAATAGGTGAGGTTCTGAGTGGTTTTTTTAACTCTTCCATGTTGCTATTACCTGTTAAATTGCACTGCAGATAGCAGGAATTTTCCCTTCTTCTCCCTCATCCTCCAGATATCTCTAATGCCTTACGATGCATTGCCACTTATCGCTCATTCTGCCACCTGAACAGTCACAGGGAGCTGACTGACTAATCCCTGCTGTTAATGCACATCAGCAGTAGTCAGATCACTCACATCTGAATCACTCCTACCCTGTGCAAGCTGAGCCTCATTCAGGTGTTTAACATGCTAGTCCAAGTGTAGCTCCACATTACAGTAATTTAGTAAATGAGTGATTGTTCTGGGCTTCAGAAGCAAAGTGGGAGAGGGGAATAGTTTTGCTTTACCTGACAGTGTTGATGCCACCTAACTTTCGCAGAAAACTAATGTGATACTCAGTGTCCAGTTCTTCTTCCCTTACTTTTTGTTTGGTTAAAATGCAAGGTTATTTTATTTGTTTTTGTTTTTTTTTTAAATTATCTTCATTATACTTTGATATGAAGTTGAAAAGAATGGTTATGAGTTAATCCTTCTTCATAAAGAGATGTTGCATGATTATAGTGAATAGATTCAACCTGTTCATGGATAAAATTCATCAAAGGATATATTCTGTGAGGTAAGTAACTTTATTCTGTGAAGTAAGTAACTGACATGAATACGTCATCCTGTGGATCCTTTGACTGCTATTTCTACCTAGACTTGCTACAGAGGGAAGGAGCTTTAGTTTTATAAACAAATTTGTTGTCTAATTTTGTTAAAAATAAAATAGTGAGAATATAGAATAATTGGTTTTTTTCACCTATGCTTTAAATTGCACATGTGTATCTCATTGCTTTTGTTTTATTTCTCAAGTAGTTAGTGCAGTATGTAAAATCAGTTCTACTAACAATACTGTCTGTGGAGAAAGAAAGGTAGCATTGTATCTGTGGCAGTTTAAAGACACAAAGTTTGCAGGAAAAAGTAGCTAACCTCTTTGATTAGAAAAACTGTTATATTCATTTTTTACAGCTGTAATAAATGACTTTCCCTCGTCTATCTTGGCTCTTTTATATAGCTACAAATGTTGTAATGGCTTCAGATGAACTGTACAGAACTGCCCAGAGCTACACTTTGAAGTAATGTTTATTTACAGTTCTCTGTATAGTTGGTCTCCATGACTTACCATCAAAATGTCGAAAGGGTTCTCCTTTCCTTGTGAGCAGTAATTTTCTAGGTCAAGTAACACTTGCATTGAGCACTGCTCAGATACAGACACTCAGTTGTATTTAGACAGTACAGTTTGATACAGTGGCTAGAAGATCTTGGACATGTATTAAAATAAAAAATTCCCTGCTTGTTTTAAAGTAGATTTTTTTCTTTTTGATTTCATACCCCTCAGTGAAAGGTGATTGGAAATAGAGAGGTCCTGTTCATAGAGATTCAATGTTGTCTTGCTTTATATTTAGTTCTGCATAAAAAAATTCACAAAGAACTATTAATTGATAATTTTGGGCCTTTTCAGTGTGGCAAATGCAGCATCATTTTTGCTCATCCAGTGGAATTCACTTAAATCCAAAACAAGGTTTCTTCTAGGTTCAGCAGCAGCAGAATGTCATTCTTTAAATTTGATCTGGGGTTATTTTACAAAAGAGCCTGGAAAAATCAGGAGCTTGTATTCCACTGAGGTGAACAAGGAGTGGGGCATCCCACTTCTTCCTGTACTGTCATGGCAAAAAATAACCCATGTGCCTTTTGGAAATATCAGGTGTTAATTACAGAATCTCAGAATCACAGGCTAGTTAGGGTTGGAAGGGATCTGTGGAGATGATTTAGTCCAAGCCCTCTGACAAGACAGGGTCACCTAGAGCAGGAAACACTGGAACGTGTCCAGGTGGGTGAATGTCTCCAGAGAGGGAAACTCAATGACTACCCTGGACAGCCTGTTCCAGTGTTCTGCCACCCTCAGAGTAAAGAAGTTCCTCCTCATCTTGAGGGGAAAATTCTTGTGTTTTTGTTTATGGCCATTTCTCATTCTATCACTGGGCAACACTGAAAAGAATCTGGCACCATCTTCTTGACAGCTACCTCTGAGATAGTTATATATATTAATGAGGTCCCCTCTCAGTCTTCTCTAGACTGAACAGGTCCACTTCCCACAGCCTCTCCTCATAAGAGAGATGCTCCAGACCCCAAATCATCTTTGTGACCCTCACTGGACCCTGTCCAG